>VMDO01001966.1:0-183621 GCA_007922755.1 Pedetes capensis
AGCAGAGAAGCACTGACAATAGTGTTTCCCCTGTTGTACAGAGGGTCGCTATGAGTCAGATACCGACTCGAAGGCACCTAACAACAACAACAACATAAGGGTATGAATGGGGAGATTTACGATTTACTCTTTTGTCTAGAGTAACAGGCAAGTCAGCCCCTCTTCTGTTTGAACTTTACGTTATTGGTGTGCTTTATTTGAGAGAGGGGGCATAGCTGGAGACGACTTCCCTTCCCTTTCCTCACCACACTTGTCCTCTTAAGTCCTCTCATATTCTTCATTACTCTCAATGCCATTCCCATCTGCAAAGATAGAAGTGCATAGTCTGGTGCAGAGGCTAGGCAGTGGTTTGTGAGCCTGCTAGATCAGCAACATGTTGTCATAATCAAGCACAAAGTATAATTCTTTTACTAAGATTGAAATTTGCCCATAACTGAAGAGAGCTATATGCCAAGGATAATGTGATTTAACATATACATCATCACTCTAAGTGCAATGAATTTGTGTAGTGGTGGCCTGAAGTGACCTGAACTTTCCAGTTATCTATAAGCCTCCTTATCTGTCACCTGCCCATCATAAAATCCTAGTTTCCAGGAAAAATTCTTTTCAATCCTTGGTATCATTTTGTTAGAAAAGGCCACATCAACTCTTAACCACACCATCGCAAAATTCCTAACTAGTTCCTCTCCAAATTCTCTCTTTCATTATTCTCCCCAACACTGCTCACATTATAATTCTGAAGACAAATTAGATCTCATTATGTTGGAGACCCATCATTTTAAAAAAGAGAAGCCCCAGCTTTAAAGAAAATAAAGACAAGGTAAAAACTCAGTCTAAGAAGTATCTTGCAAATTGCTCCTATCTCCAGGCCTTTTGTTGTCTTTCCATCTCTCTTTGAATTCCAACTACAACAAACTTTCCCTTGTTCTCTGAGTAATGTGCAACACCCTCTATTCTTCTGGTGCCTTTTCATTAGTATTCCTTATCTGTGGAATGTTCTGCCCTTCTCATTTGCATACTTTGATTTAAAGATCTAGCTCTGGGAATTCTTCTCAGACAGCCTCAGGCAGTCTGTCCTTCCAGAACTGGAAGCAAGGCTCCTTGTTCCTGTCTCCATTAGCATTTAGTGTTATTGAATGGTAGTGCCTTATGTATATGTCTACTTCTCAAACTAGACTAAGTAAACATTTAGAGGCCAGGTCCTTTGTATTATTTACCTTCCACTCCTCCATATAACATTATATACATTGAATAAAAGAAGGAAAGAATTCATAAAGAATGTATAAGGAATTTGGTTACCCTTCAGTGGTCACAGTGCTGAAAATGACAGCATTAAAAATGTTTATTAGATGAAGTTGCCTTTATGATTGTGGGTCTTGAATTACACTTTATATTTATTTCTGACTACTAGATGAAATAATTGATTATGTTAGAGGAAACGATATCATCTTTCCAATTACGTTTTTCTCATTGACAGAAATCATGAAATCGAAGATTTATTCCTGCAGGAGGCAAAAATAAATTTACAAACTGAGTTGGAAATAATATGATTGGGGCTAGATGCTAGCCAGATTTCAACCAGCAACAACAGGTCTCTACTTGTATTTTGAATTCTGTGCATGGAACTGAGAGTACAAATGTTGGTTATCAACAAACTCAAATGGAGTGTAGCTAATACACCCCAGGCATTATGCTGCCTTTGAAGTTCCAACAGCAGTTTGCATTTGGGTGTTATGATAAAGCTCTACTGTTTCTACTGTTTCTGGTGAAAACAAAGAGACATTCCTATAACTATTGTGCATGGTGTGTGACCAATGGCTTCTTACATACATACATACATACATACGTACGTACATACATACATACATACATTTATTTATTTATAGCTTTTCCAGAATTATAACCTCTTGAATTATAAAGGTCTAGGTCCACATAGTGACATTAGCTACTAGATCTGACCCTTCCTCCTCTCTTGGACCATTGGTAGTTGAAGTCCTGGAGGGAGAAGACCCTCTTTCCTTCTCATTTTTCTCCTTTTACTTATCTGGTGTTATCTCCTATCATGGCTCCAGTTCCCAGTATATTTAATATGCTTACTGCCCTCCAAATTATATCTTCCCTTTTAGAACTTCTTGTTGGTATTGTTAGGTGCCACAGAGTCAAGTTTTACTCATAGCAACCCTTTATACAGCAGAATGAAACACTACCCAACACTGTGCCATGTTAGTGCTTGTCTGCTATTTTTAAGGTTTTTGATGGCTGATTGTTTTGAGAGTAGACTTCGGGGTCCTCCTCCCAAGCCTACATCACCTAGTATTCCCAGGTGGTCTCCTATCCAAGGACAAACCCTACTCAGTTTCTGAGATCTGATGGGATTGGACACCAGGGTGGTACACCTATAGACGTACATCAAATTAGTTTGGATTAAGTGAAAATTTTACTTTGTCTCCCTAAACTCAGACTAATTTCTCTGGTTCTCTTCAATACAATCTTGTTCTGAGATGATCACTATCTCCTAAGGCTTAATATGGCCAAAAGTAGACTCATCTCCTTTCCTATCAAGTGAATTCCTCTCTAAGTTTCCCTTTTTGCATTGGAAGCATCTACACTACTCTGCTTGATCTTTGAGTCCTTTTACTCTCCATTTGTAATTAGAGAACACGCTCATCAGTTCTGCTAAGCAATGCTTAGTCTATCAAGGTATTTCTTAATTAATCCTTATGACGATCCTACAAAGTAAGATATTATCATCATTTCCATGAGGAAAGAGAAATGTAATCGATCCAAGGTCACATAGCTGTCATATGACACAGTCAAGTACTTGAATCAAGCTCTTCCTGAGAGCAAAGCTCACATTAATTTTGCTACACCATGCTGGCTTCTGAAGTTCTAGAAGATCCTCAGGAACCACCTCAGCTGTCAATAATCTCTACCTTCTGCAAACTTCATAGCACTTACTGTTTTTTGTACTCATACATTCAAGTATATATTGCATCACAGTATGGTTAGCTATTTTATGTGAGTGCTTCATTTAGTGAATCAAATGGAAAATTTATGGAAGGCAGAGATTGTATCTTATATTTTAACTTTGCTTCATGGCCTTATAAAACAAAATGTGCATAGAAGTTGCCTATTGAATACTGGTTCAAAATATAGAATGATAGATTTCCTGGAAGAGCCATCTGGCCATAATTGGGAAGTATTGTCTCTCTGGTTATGTAAGGCATTAAGGAAGATTCCCATTTTATAACTAGGCACATGGAGACTTGAAGGATTAAATGACTTGTCTAGAATTGTCCAGGTAGGAAACCAGAAACCAATAAAATGAAGTCAAAACTGATGATAGTTTCAAAAAACACACTCTAGAGAAAAGTATAAAACTATTTGTCACAGTTTTTTTTCCTACAGAATTCTCTTCTCAGTGCATTTTAAATTATAACAACAGTGTGATAATGCTTTATTTGTAGGAAATAAGTTCTGTCATAGAAGTCTACAATGTTTTCCATATTTGTGAACTAACAGACATGATGACATGCATCTGTTTTCAGATGTAGACAAGATAGGCAGAATTTTGAAACACAAAAGTACATTGTAAATGCATGCAAGTGTCCTAAAGAAAATGTTAATAAGCAGCAGGAAGGCCCAGAGCCAGGCACCTGAGAAAAGGACAAAATGAATTAACCTTCAGCCTGGGGCTGCCAGGTCATAAGAAATGAAGACAAAAGATAGAAGATCATCAGAAGGGTTGCAAGAAAGAAGAAAAGTGAAAGGTGAGAAAGACCACAAAGAAAAAATACATATAAAAAATGGGAAAGAAAACAAGAGAAAGCAAGAAGACTAGAGCCCATCCTAACAAACAAGGAGCAGAAAGGAAATGGTATCAACTTTTAAAGTTTGCAAGAGAAAATATACCTCCTTTTAATCAGATCCTCTCTATGTTCCCTCACAGCAAAGTTCCATTTGGCTGGGCAGCTTGCTAACTGATTGCATATGCCACCTCCTCTGTAACTTTCCTTAAATTATCCCTGGCTTAAATATCTTTTGGAAACTTTTACTAAATGAAAACATTGTTTTTTCTCTCCTTTTGTAGTCATTTTTCCTAGAACCTTAATATTTAAGGATTTTAAAAACTTTTTAATTGCAAATAAATAGCTTATATGATATATAAATATTTTATAGACATATATTTATTCAATAGAAATTGTTAACTGCTTACTATGTACTGAGCCTTGTTTTAGGGGCAATGTTTCTGCCTGATTTTGGTCAAGCAGCTATAAATATCTTTACATAAACTGTCAAGTACCATTCACTTAAAAAATGTGAGCTATTATTAGTTTTAGATCTATACAAATGTTGAAATGTGCAAGGAGTTCCTGTACACCCTTTATTCAGTTCCCCCATTGCTAACCTCTTACATATGGTGGTACATTTGTTACACCTAGGAACTGATATTTGCTCATTACCATTAAGAACCTCCACACTTTATATAATCTCACTAGTTTTTCCCTGACATGCATTCTTCTGTTTCAGTATGTCCTATAGTGTAGGGATGCGTCCCAGAGAGGCTAAGAGAAAATGGGAGTTGGCGAGGCCCGGGTCCTAGCTAGCCTACTTGGAGGTCTAGGACTTGATAGCCCCTAGTGACCTGTACCCCGCATCCTGGGCCTTTTGGGCATCAAGCTTACCAAGATGGCTCTGGCATCCACAATATGGCTAGCTATTTTATGTGACCCCTTAACACCTGATTGGCTACTTCTTAATTACCAGACAACCCCTGATTTGACAACTAAGGAATGTCCCCTGATTGGTTCTTTTACCAATGTCTCGTTTGCATCTCCCTCCTGATCCAATCACCCTTTAGTATGTGGCAGTCTCTGATTGGTCCCTGAAGGGTATATAAGCCTGGTGCACAGGGCACATGCCATGCCATTCCATTGCACATGGTCTGACCATCAACCTGAGAGACAGGTCCATTCCACTGAGTCTCAAGATAGACATATGAGAAAGGCAGCAATAAAGAACTGTTACTGAAAAGCACCCAGTGTCTGCATCCTCATTGACTCAACTCACCACGGGTCTCCAATGGCAGGGCTTAGCTCCAGGACCTGGTGCAATGCCCCCCAACCAGTGATGCCCCCTCAACACTGTAGAATACCACATTATAATTAATCATCATGTCTACTTGGGTTCCTCTTGGCTCAGATAGGTTCTTAGACTTTCCTTGACTGACATTTTTGAGGAGTACTGGGGAAGTGTTTTTAGAGTATCCTTCTGAAGTAAAAATGTGGGTTTGTCTGATGTTTTGTCATAGTTAAACTGAGGTTTAGAAGTTTTGAGAAGAAAGTCCTGTCAGCCAAGTGCCCATCTCACAACACCATATCATGAGGTGTTATGGACTGAATATTTGTGTGTCTCCCCCACCATTCATAAACTGAAATGCTAACCCCCAAAGTGATGATATTAAGACGTGATATGTTTGTGAGGTAATTAGGTCATGGAGGGGGAGCCCTTACAAATGGGATTTGTGCCCTTTTAAAACAAACCACAGAGAACTCTCTAGCCCTTTTTCTGCCATGCATAGCTTATTATCTGGAAGACGGCTCTCATCAGGATCTAAACTTGATGGCACTGTGATTTTGGACTTGTAGCCTCCAAAACTGTGAGAAATTGTTTGCTGTTTAAACCACCCAGTGTAATTTGTTAAAGTAACCAAAAACTAAGCAGATATGTGACATAAAACTGTCATAACAGTGGGGATGCTCATCTTGATCAGTTGATTAAAGTTGTTTGCAGGTTTTTCACTCTAAAGTTACTATTTTTCCTAAGAACTCTATTTACTAATTGATTCACTAAGTACAGCCCATACTCAACAGAATGGGTTGAGGGTGGTTCTAACTCTATCTCTTAGAATACAGAGTATTTTTTATTTGGAATTATTCTGTAAGTAAGATGTGATCCTTCTCTTCCTTTAAATTTTAATCAATTATTTATAAAAAATGACATGTATTTACTTTGGGCTAGATAGCCAATACTGGGTTATTTATTGTGTCCCTTTAATTGTTATAGCTTTGGGCCCTGGAGACTATGTAAAGTTGATGCCTGTGTTTTTAACATGTTCTCATGCTTTTATTTTTGAGTACTTCATTACTTTTTGGCACTATTAAATGCTCTGGTGTATTTTCTGTGATAGCCCTATAATCAATTAATCTTCTAATGAGCTCTGGTTCTTTTTCTTGAAGAATGGCATTATAAACCAAGAGAAGCAGTTTTCATTGTAATGTTCAAAAAAGATTCTGGTTTTGCCTTCGGGAGATTTTTTTTTTCAAGGAGTAAACTGGCCTTGAAAAAAGAAATACAGGAAAGAAAGAGTAGTATTTTCTATTGCTTAATGTTCTTAAGGTAGCTAAAGAACTGGTTTCTTTCTGAACAGGAAACAGAGAACTAATGAATGTTTGGTTATACATTCAATGACAATATTATTTATTATTAGAACAATTTAGAAAGATCCATAGGAAAACCTTTGTTAATATATTCTTACCAATAAGAAATCCTAGGAAACCCAAACCACATCTGTATCTTCAAAATTACTATACTGTCTAGCATCATTCAGTCTCCTTGTTTCTGAATGAGGTGAAGAATAAGTAAATATGGAGGGATACCTCTACTATATGGTTTTTGTTTATAAATCCACCTTTATTAGATCAATCAATATTTTAAATGCTGAAATAGTATCACTCCCATATACTGTGGACTATTTACTCTGCTTGTACTTGGTATACTTATTCTCAAATTGATAATGCACTAGAACAACTGCGATTGGATATGTAGCATATTTGGAACCTAAGACCAGGCTGGCCTCGAACTTATGTCAATCCTCCTTCCTCAGCTTCCTGAGTGCTGTGATTACAGGCATGGGCCCCCACACCTGGATTACTAATTCTGTTGTCTGAGTCAACTCTTAAAGTCCACAGCATATTGGAGTGTAAGTGAAAACATTGTCAGAAAGCAAATGTAGAGCAAGGGAAGGGACAAACCCTGAAAATGCTGTATACAGATAGATTATGAGAAGAAAGGATGCTAACAATAACTTTGACAACTTTGGGACAGTGTGAGATGAATGGTTGCTGTTCTCCCTCCTTCCCTCCCTTCTTCCCTCTCTCTCTTCTTTCCTCTATTCCTTCTGTCATTTCTTCCCTTTCTTTCCTATGTCTTCTTTTTCTTTTTCCTCCTCCTCCTTCCCTTCCTCCTCTTCCCCCTTCTCTTCTTTATTTTCTTCAATACTAGTGGTTGAACCTAGGGCTTCATGATGCTAGGCAATTGCTTCACTACTGAGCTGCACCCTCAGCCCCCTTTTTTTTTTATTTTGAGACAGAGTCTAACTTGCATAGGCTGCCTCTAGCCTTGAACTTGTGATCCTCCTGCCCCAGCCTCCAAGTTGCTAGAATTACAGGCATGCAATACTGGCATCCAGCTATTTTCTTTTTTCTTCCTCTCTATTTCTTCTTTCTTTGGTTTTGTTTTCACTAGGAGTTAAGAAAATAGCTGAGAAGAGCAGGCGAAATTTTCAAAGGTGGTTAGTAACTATCAGTCTTACCTGCTCTTACTGTTCTCTCTCTCTCTGTGTGTGTGTGTGTGTGTGTGTGTGTGTGTGTGTGTGTGTGTGTGTGAGAGAGAGAGAGAGAGAGAGAGAGAAGGAGAGATCAAATGCAGGCTAAGGAACAAGGATATTTTAAAATTTTTAGACTATTATGGATTGGTATTGTTTTAAATACAACACAAATGAATTCAGTTACGAGAAAAATGAAATAAAATATCATGAAAAATAAGATTCCTTATAATAATAAGAGGTTCTTTGATTTTTTTTAGATTCATCAGTTATTGTGTGGACTTGCTATGAAAGTTTTTCAATAGTATTGATTTCTATATTTTCCCTATTTCTGTGTAAATAATACAATTTAGTTCACACATTGGCACCTGTATGCAGATAACGCTTTGTGTAGCATTGCTATTAGCAGCAATTCTCCATGGTGCCTTCAGATTATAGTCACACACACGGCCAACCCAAGACCCATAAAATCAGAATCTGTAGGGGTGGGGCTAAATCTGCTTTGTATTGTTTTGGTGGTATCTTTATTTGTTGTTATGAAAACTCCAAGTGACTCTAATATCCCACCTTACTATGAAATGCTGTTGCTGCTATGAAACTGAGAGGTGTCCTTGGTAGTTGTTTCCCTTTTAATGGTCCCTCTGATGTTTGAAGGCATGCAGCCATACTACTGTGGCATCTGATCCCATCAGATCTCAGAAGCTAAGCAGGGTTGAATCTTGTTAGTATTGTATGGGAGACCTCCTAAAACACTAGGTGCTGTAGGCTTGGGAGAAAGACCTGACAACCCACTCCCGAAAAACAATCCGCCACTGAAACCCCTATGAATAGCAGAGAAGAACTAACAATAGTGTTTCATCTGTTGTATGTTGGGTTGCTATGAGTTGGATACTGACTTGATGGTACATACCAACAACAATGTGTGAAGGTGCATTTCTTTCTTTTTTCCTTTTTTCTTTACTTTTTTTTTTTTTTTTTGAGAAGCAGCCTTCTTGTCCATGTCCTTCCGTGATCTCTTATGATCATTTAATGTAGAGGAATTTAATATAGCAAAAGTAGCTATTAGAGTGTGTGATAACTGTGTGATAACTGAGGTGAATGGAGAAGTTGTTACTGTTGTTATGAGCCAAAGAGTTGGGTCTGACTCATAGCAACCCTATGTACAACAGAACAAAACATTACCTAACACTGTTCCATGCCTTGTACTATGTCAGTGCTTCTCTGTTATTCATAGGGTTTTCAATGGCTGATTACTTCAGGAGTGGGCTGCCAGGTTCCTCTCCCATTTTTGCTGTGCTGGGGGTTGAACACAGGGCCTCACAGTGCACAGAGCAAGCACTCTACCAACTGAGCTAAACCCCAATCCCAAATGGAAAGGTTATTGTTATTGTTGGTAGGATATAAAAATGATTATCCTTTAAAACTTATCCCTTACTATAACTATTTCAGGATCATGCATTCAGAAAACAATAAGCATACTTGAATCGCATTTGATGTCAATCAGGCAGGAACAAAGTCAAATACCTATAACTGAAGATTCATTCTCTCATTGACTCAACAAGAAGAGCAAAAGCATAGGCATTAGAGGTGCACTGGGCTGTTAGAACTTCTGCCCTGGTAGGTTCAATGATCACTATTAAGTTTTAGAGAGAGGAATATTAATAACTTTGTCCATATGAAGTAACTCAATCTGATTGAATAGACCAATTAATTTAGGTCCAGCCCATGCTAATGAATTAGGACCATACAAGGACTAGTTGAGTCTATAGCCATACCACCCTGGTGTCCTATCTTGTCAGACCTCAGAAGCTAAGCAGGGTCAGGCCTGGTTAGTACTTGGATGGGAGACCACCTGGTAATACTGGGTGCTGTAGGTTTGGGAGAAGGACCAGGCAGCCAACTCCCAAAACAACCAGCTGGTAAAAACCCTATTAATAGTGGAAAACCACTGACATAGAGCTGGGTATGGCACAGTGTTGAGTAGTGTTTTGTCTGTTGTACATAGTGTCACTATGAGTCAGACTTGACTTGATGGCACCTAATAACAACAGGGATTGGTTAAGTCCACTCAAAGACCAGGGTTGAACTCCTCTTGCATTAATAGCCTGTAGGATTTCCTCGTGCAAAGCTACATGAATATAGCTACAGCTGAGTGTCTTAGGACATGGATCCTGATAGAGGGCTGAAGTAGCGAAACAGGTCACCCACCTACCAGATTGTCGTCAGCTGCAACCCCAAGCTCTCTGATTATGAGAAGCAAGGGGCTGGATATACCTCAGCCGTGAATGCTAAAGTACAAACCATGCCACTGACATGTCACATTATGTAGCTGCAACAATGTAATTTATGCCCCCAAATGTTTGCTTCCCTAACCATGAGTACCTGTCTGATGGACCAGAGCCACTGCTCTGATGGACCAGAGCCAGTGCTAAGTTTCCTTCCATTATATGGCTAGTGAGATCTCAATCCCTGAGGGTGCCAGGGACTGCTTAATATCTTTCCAATTACTCAGTTCAAAGTTCTGAGGTTGCTCTTCTGGAGCCTGGCACCCAGACCTTGTTAGGCCCTGTGTACTTACCCAGGATACTATAAGGCCAGGAGAGAATGGCACATCTGCCCTTGTCCCTGTCTTTGAGAATATGTTTTAAATAAATTTTGCCCTGGCATCTTGATAGTTTTCTGCTTGGCTGTTTGCTGGGTTTCTATGGCATCTACAAACAGCATCCAGGGGCTAAGGGTGTGGCTCAGTAGCAGAGGGCACACCTTGCATATACAAGGCCCTGGGTTTGATGCTCAGCACTACAGAAAAATGAAAACAAACCTCCAAACAAACAATAACAAAACAAAACAAAATCTACAGCAGCAAGACATAGAGAAGTCATGATTTGGGGACAAATTTTAAAAGAGAATTTAAAACGTTGGGAGATATGAATCTATGGCATATTAGGGTAGGCTGGGGGGAATTCCCTTGTTTGATAGTAGAAGAACCCAGGAAACACTCTGGGATGGTTAGTTTTGGTGATCAACTTGACTAGATGGACAGATGTCTTGGACTCGTGTGTCTGTGAGGGAATTTCCAGAGAGGATTGACCAGTGGAACAGTAATTGAAGGGGAAAGACCCATGCTGAATGTGAGCAGTACCATCCAGCGGGCTGCAAGAAGAGGAAGCCAACCTCTGTATGTAAGCTCTGTGATTCCTGAGCATGGGTGTCTACTGTTGCTGTCATCTGGACTCCAGTGTCTGCAGCCTTTGAACATAGACTCAACACAGCAATTCTCCAGGGAGCTTCCAGGCTGGGACTACTGAGGCTTCCATGTTCCTGGGCTGAGAAATTACTAAATTCTCTCCTAGTCTGCACCCAGCCATTGCTGGACTATCCTGCCTCCCACTGTGTAAGCCAATACAATAATCCCCTTTTATAGTGTAATGTATATATTCTCTTGGTTCTGTTCCTTATAGACTACCTTGAGTAATACATACCCCATAGCTAAAATCATGGCAAAGCAGTCCATTCAGTTTAATGGAATTACCCATTTCCATCATTGGATAACTTGGAGAGCACTGTATGATTATTGCCGTCCTTGGATCATCTTTATGGGGAGATAATTATTTAGAAATAACTGCATGCCAAAACTGTAGGAAATAAGTACCAGGATATAAAATTAGCAGTTTTTGTTCTCAAGTAACTAAGCCTAGTTAAGAAGACTTATAGATTGAATATTTGTCTCCTCCCAAATTTGTATGTTGAAATTGTAACCTTCAGTGATGGCATTAGGAGATGGGGCCTTTGGGAGGTAATTAGGTCATGAGATTGGAGCCCTCATGAATGAGATTGGAACTTTTATAAAAGGGACCCCAGAGAAAAATCTTGCTGTCTAGCTCCCATGTGATGATAAATAAGATGATATTCTGAAGCTGCCCTCACAAGAAACTTACCAAGTTGGCACCCTAAACCGGTCTCCAGAACTGTGAGAAATCAATTTCTATTGTTGATGAGCCACCCAGTCTACGGTATTTATCACAATATGCATGACATGAAAGCAATAATTCAAGGCCATAATGAGTTGGGCATATAGTGCTATGGAAGCTCAGAGGGAGAAATTCCAAGAACTATTTGAGGAAAATCAGAAAGGACTTCACAGAGGAGGTGACCTTTGAAATGCGCTTAAAGGGGTTGGGTCTACAATGAATTTGGCTACACCCCACATAGGACCTTCCAAGCTGCACTCAATTAAGATACATCTGTTTCTAGATGACACATGAAGCTTTTGACATTTACAAAGAGAACATCTCGAAATTTCCCAGAATCCTTAAATTCACAAATGCTAATTCAGATGTGCCTGCAGCCATAGCCCTGTGGTATCCGATCCCATCAGATCTCGGAAGCTAAGTAGGGTCGGGCCTGGTTACTACCTGGATGGGAGACTGCCTGGGAACACCAGATGCTGCAGGCTTGGGAGAAGGACCTGGGAACCCCCTCCGAAAAATCAATCTGCCATTGAAAACCCTATGAACAGCAGAGAAGCACTGACAATAGTGTTTCCCCTGTTATACATAGGGTCACTATGAGTCGGATACCGCCTCGACGGTATCCGACTAACAACAACAACAACAATTCAGATGTAGAGGTTGAGTGTCAGTCAGGATCATGCATTAGGTAAGTATTTGCTTCTACACAAGAGCCATGTAGAGCATACACGTGTTCAAACTCTCAAAGATTGAAAGTACAAAAGCTATATGTCTAGAATACTTTAGAGAAGGATTTTCCAGATTAATAGCAGGCCCATTGCAGTCATTCCAGAAAGACAGTGATGCAGTGGGCCAGAGAGTCATGATCTCCCAGGAACAAGCCTAGTACCTGGGAGAGTATCTTGCTTCATACTTGGTTACCCAGAAAACAAGGCAGAAGATTCACAGAAGGAGGACACTGGTGTTAGGCCTTATGCTATATCAACCTGCTGTTCTTAGGTGCCATCGAGTCAAGTCTGACGTATAGCAACGCTTATAGGATTTTCAATGGCTGATTGTTTTGGGATTGCCTCGGGAGTGGACTGTCACGTCCTTCTCCAATTTTTGTGGTGCTGGGAATGGAATTTGGGACCTCAGAGCGTGCAGAATGGCACTCTACCACCTAAGCTAAATCCCAGCCCCATTATATCACCTAATGAGTATTTATAGGCCAAAACTGATTTCCATTAGTGGGAAAGAATCAATGATCATGAATCATTTACTGAACACATTATGTTGCTCACACAGTGCTAAGAATATCACAAATACATCAACATCTTCTTTTCTTTAAAACCCTTGTGTTTTCCCTGTTTCTGAGATGAAGGAACTGAACTTGGAGAAGTTAAGCAATGTATTCGAGGTCATACATATTGGGAAGTCATAGAATACAAAACCCATTCTTAACTTTTTGATCCTTCTTCTTCCTTAGTTACAAGACAATGTTTGTGCAGGGAGGGAAAAGGCTGGCATACTCTTGAGGACTTGTAACTGGCCAGGACATGCTCCTTCACCAGAGCCTTGGCCACCCTTATCTCCTGGGAAGCCCAGGGAACTTAGGCAGGAGCTCCCATGCCAACCATTGCCAGGAAGCTGGCTTTTATCTTTCACAGGTTGCAGTGGCCCATGACAGGAATTACACATGCCATGGACAAATATACGTTACTAGAAATAGATTACATCAGGAAGCCAGGTTTACACAGTTTAAATAGAAGTGGAGAAACTGGAAGTAAGATACAGCAGTCTAATCTGTGCTTGAATCATGTACCATAATTAAGCCTCCTCATTTCCTACTCTTCCCTTCTTCATGTTGCAAATGTCTCCATCTGTGACTCATCTTTTTTGAAGCATTACTCCCTCATATTTCTTTTTCTTGTCTTTCTATTTTCTCCATCAATGCTGCCTTTTAACTTTTCCAGCAAGATCTCATTGATTATCAAAATTTTCAGAGTAAAGTGGAATAGGCAGTTCTTGTAGAAACATTAAGAATACATATTATATAAGCCAAGGCCTTCTGTAAAGCCAGAGGTTATAATTTAGTAGCTGATGCTAATGAGAACATGATATAAATAATTTAAAAGCTTAAATTTTTAAAGAGTTTAATTTTGGCTAGCACTTTGCTGAGTTCGGGGGACATCAAAGTAAACAAGGAACAACCCTTTTTTTCCCCTAAGAACTCATAATTTAATGGGTAAGACCAAGACATAAAAAGATAATGTCAACAAAATGTGGTGTTATGATTGAGATATATATACATGTTACCATCAGAGCTCCGAATTCAGCCAGGGCTCCAAGAAAGTTTTTGAAGGAAAAAATGACATCTGAGTTCACTCATTAGCAATGAATTAGAATTATTTGGGAGAAGGCAGAGGGTAAGGGAGGGAGAAAGGACATTTCAAGTTCAGAAGACCCAGTATGTGAACAAAGGCATAGGATTGTGCGAGCACCTGGAATGTTTGGAGAATGTCAAGCAGTGTATTGTTTCTAGAAGGTATCGATAGAGGCTGAGAGGCAAGAATGGAGCTGGGGAGGCAGTCAGGACCACGTGAAAAAGGGCTGTTATGTCTACAAAAGGAGTGCTTGGGAGTGGCCCTGAAGAACCTTGTTGGTACGGCATTCTTGAAGAGTTTCTGATTGCTTCTGAGCTATTGTCACACACTTGAAGCTCAGACTACTAGAGGAGAGCATGTCTGGGCTAGGCTGCTTGGAAGTGGGAAAGGAATGATTATTTTCCATTAACTTCCACAGCAGGACAGTGAGAAGCAAAGCCCTTTCTTCCTTTCTCTTTTGAGTTCCCTGCCAAAAGTAAAGGAAGAAAAAAGTATTCGTAATCTGAGTTTTATGTCTACCTCTCTACCTTTATCCACACACACACATTCTATATCACACATGACAGTTTCCCTGAGGTACAGAATGTCTCATTCTCATTTACTGTGGCCTCCTTAGTGCTGAATTAATACCAGTCAAGGGGAGAAAGTACTCAGCAAATATTTCTTGAATGAACAGGAGAATCAGTAAATGAATGTGCCTTTTTTTTTTAAAAAAAGGCATTTTCTCTCAAATCCCTACAGGATTTTAGTAGATCTAGAGATTATTTGGTCCTTATTTATAGTTCCTCACACCCTTCTGAGACAGGTGATGGGATTTTCAGGGGGATAGAGAGTACCTCAAACATGGCCAGTCCTAGGAGCTCATCTAGCCCACTTGGAATCCTATGGGGCAAGATAGCAATGGGTCACCTTTGCTATACAACCAGGTATCTCACTCTTACCCCCTCTCATCGAGTGGGCCAAGATGGCACTCAAGGTATGGCAGCATCTAAAGCCTCCCTGGTGCCCAACTGGTCATTTCTGATTCAACCCTGTTCCCCGGATTGGCTATCAGGTCATATAAACTCCGGAGCTCAGATTGCAGCAGCCATTCTGAACACCATCCAAGAGAAGCTCACTGTTTCCTTGTGCTTCCTTAAGAGCCTAAGGTAAGGAACCCAAGGCCCATTTACTTGTCTGCCTACCCTAGCCTTCAGCCTTCCTCTGAACTGCCTTCATCATACTTCAACCTGCCTGCCACCTCTATTCAACCCCGACCTCTACAATGCCGGGTATCCTACATGGACTGACAGCTTCCTGAGGCAAGACTCTAGGAGTCAAGCTCAGGGCCTCCAAAGTGGCGAAAGCTGCCAGCTGGAAGAGCAACAACACCCAGGAGGCTCTGCCACAGTGGCAGAGACAGCACCTGAGCGCTTCCCTTCGCCAACTCCCCTTTCCCCTCTCCCTAATCCTCCATTCCTTTCCCCTCCTTTGTGAACAAACCTGTCCTTCTCTCCTGTGCATGACACTCTGTTCTCTGACCATAGCCTCACCACTGGGTGCAGCTTCGGGGCACCCACCTCTTGCTTCCACCCACAGCAGAGAGAGAGAAACCCCAGGAAGAACCCGACAACAGGAACTGGAATTGCTTCTACCTTCTGCTTGTCTCATGGGTTTACAAGGCTCCCACTTCTAAACTTCAAGCTTTAGCAGAGGTACGCTGGGCTTCTTGTTCTTCTTGTTGTTAGGTGCCTTCAAGTCGTTCATGCTTAATGCAGTGACACTAGCATCCCTGAGGTCAGCTGAGCTGCTCACCTTTCTGTGGATCTCTAGGCTTGACAAGACTCAGCTCTGGAGGTTTCTAGCTGAGCAGGAGAGCCTTCAGGCCATTTCCTGCCAACAGGAAGAGCCTAATAGCTCCTTGGTCATGGTCATATGTGAGTTGGCAATGAGTCCTGCAAGCAGGGGTAGGGGACAACTTCAAAGCTATTTGGGATTTAGTGTTTTTTTCTGACCAATAGCAATATTAACATTCTAGAGAAATATAATAATGCTTTGAAGTGGAGTACATATTTTTTGACTTCAGGATGGTCTTAAAGAGTATGATAAGCAAAGTGGTCATAACACTGACATAAAATGTAACTCTTTTTGGATCGTAAGCTTAAAAATCATAATAAAATCTTATACAAGACTCAAAAATTGTCATTCAATTGATGATGCTGCAACTTAGAAGATTTCATCAACCCAAAGTGTTAAACCACTAATGATTTGTCTTTAGAAATAATTTATCTTTCGTAGGATTTCTTAATTTTAAAGGTTTTGAAAACATATACACACTTCCCAGATTCCGTTAATGTCAACAGTTCCCTGATGAATATCACCCCACATTGTGGGCTTGGTAAGTTTTACTACACAGGCTATAATTTTTAATTCCTTTAACTTTGGCTATTGGTAGTTGATTCCTTGAACTGGGATTCGTAATTTTCCCTGCTGAGAATAAAATTTGTTCTCAGAATAAAGCACATTTGACTCTTTCTAAGCTGCCAAAATGTGAAGTCTTGTGGTTAGGTATTTTGGAAAACTGGCAGGTTTTGTTTACATATTGTGGTCTTTCCCCAAATTTATCCCACACCCCATACCCCACAAGTCTAGGACCCCTTCCAACGTAATTGCTGTGGGACAAGTGTAAGGCAAAGGCTTCCGCACTCACCAAATCCTTTCCATCTCGGAATCAGAAGCAGTAAGCGCCAGAAGAGCTTTGCCTGGTTCTAAAAAGAAAAAAGAAAAAAAATAAAAAATACTGACCTACAGAAATACTCGAATCTAATTTGCTGTACAAATGGAAACCTTTCCTTCTCTAGATTGGATGCAGAGGATTTTTTTTTCAATGTTTATAATTTAACAATTGCTTAGAGCCTTTCATCTGCAAGCAATTTACGCATGTTGGGCCCAATTATCCTAACATGCTTAAAACTTACCAGTATTTTTCCTCTTTAACCTTGGTGCATTAGTCTTCTTGGATAGAGTGCTTATAACTACAGAAAATCTTAATCATAAAAGAGCTTTATGGATTAAAATGCTAGAAGATCCTTCTTATCAAGGAAAGAATACTATCTTGGAAAATGACAGTGTTCCTGTATATTCTTATAACGATCAAAAGTTTATACTTTGACTAGATACACCCATTCCATGCAATATTCATCCAAAAGAGACATTGAGTCATGCACCCACACTGATTTCCTGTTACCCTCATTTTAGAAAAGGGCTATGTTGCCCATCTGTAGCAAACATGTTATAATCTAGTGCCATCAAGCAGTCTAGGGCCACCCGCTCGGACCATTTGTCACTCGGTCAATTCATTCAAGAAATATTCATTGAATTGTGTCAGACACTATGCTAGATGCTGGGGAGAAAATGGTGGAAATTCAAGATATATTTGCGCTGAGGAGTTCATAATTCTGAGGGCATTGTTGTGCACACAAATAGGAGGCTAAAATGCTGTGATGAACACCATGATGGAAGAACTCAGTCTTAGGAGGAGCACCTGACTAAGACAGCATGACAGAGAGGAGGCAGTGAGGCATGAATGGGCGTCAGTCAGATGAAGAGCAGGGAAGGAGAGCATCTAGGGGAGAAAGTAGAGGCATTTTTGAAAACCCAAGGCTCATGCGTTTGAAGGGCTGCAAGAGTTTCATTTCATTGAAGAGTAGAAATTTCATTTCACGCTCAGGTGGCATCTGTGGTAAAAGTGCCGCTGAGAGGTAAGTGAATCCGGTTCAGAAGGACCTTGGAAACTCTAGAAGTCTAGACATTTTCTGAAAGGAATGGGAAGGCTTGAGATGATTTTATATGGAGGAATGACAGGAATTTCTAGGCTGTACTGTGAGGAATGGGCTGGGTGGGACTGAGGCTGGATGATTGCTGTTGCAGGAAGGGAGGATAGAAGTTGTTCTGAATGACGATGGTGAATGTGGGGATTGAGAAATACTGAATTACTCAAGTGAGGATCAGTAGGGTGAAACTGTTGCAGTGACTGACTAAATGAGGGAGAAAGAGCAGTGACAGATAAGGCTCTGGGTTTTGCTTATTGATCTCTCTACTGTCACCAAGGTAGGACTTTCATGAAACTCTCCTAGGTGATTTAGTTTCATGGAACATTATCCAGTGGGTTCATCTTCTTTCCCTGCACTCTTGAGAGTGAACAAAATACCAGACACGTAGATATTTTGGTATTATGCTAAGAAGTAAACTAATAGAAAGCTTGTTGTTGTTAGGTGCCCCTAAGCCAGGTCCAACTCTTATCAACCCTATGTACAACAGAATGAAACATTCCTTGACACTGTGCCATGCCTGGCACTATGTCAGTGCTTTTTGCTATTCATAAGGTTTTTGATGGCTGATTGTTTCAGATTATTTTAGGAGTGGGCTGCCAGGTCCTTCTCCCATTTTTGCTGTGCTGGGGATTGAACCCAGGGCTTCAGAGTGTGCAGAGCAAGTACCCTACCAACTGAGCTAAACCCCAGCCCAACAGAAAGCTATAGCCCAACAAGTAAACTACACAAGACATGAAGTAGATCACAAACTCTGAAAAATTCCCTGTACCTAGGTCTGTGACTACATCCACCTCATGTGCAAGCACAGACTTTCAGTTACTAGGTGAGTACAGTGTGTGATCAGAATCTGTGCTTGTTCCATCCCGTCTGGAGGTTCAATTCCTGCCATAGCCATAATGGCATCATTGTATCCTGCCTTGAATCCATTTTCCCTCCCCCTTCTCACCCATTTCTGCACCAATCAGAACAGCCCAACTTTTACTGTCTTACACCGTGACCTTATGCAGAATATTATGCTTGACAAAAAATAACAAAAAGAAAAAGTTACATGAAAAAATTTAAAAGTCAGTACTCACTACAGCCATCTCCTCAGGCTCTGGGAGTTACTGCCCATGGATAAGTGGCTCTCTCTCTCAAGCTTCAGTTTCCCCATTCATAAAATAAGCTCACAATGTTCTCTACTATGTCACAGGATTAAGTGACCAAAGGAAGCTATTTAGCATTCTAAAAGTCAACATGATTAAGTTATCATTTATGTCCAATAAACTGAACCAATTTAAAGGCTTCAATTTGATGAGTTCTGACAAGGTATGCACCTGTGAAATAATTGCCATAGTCATGTTGTAAAATATATTTATCACTCCAGAAGTTTCATCATACCCTTTTATAGTCCATTCTTCTTTCTGTTCCGCCTCTCCTCCACCACCCTGAAATCACCCTGAAAGTCTTTCTGTAACTATAAATTAGCTTGTATTTTCTAGAAATTTGTGGGTTGGGGTTTAGCTCAGTTGGTATAGTCCTTGCTCTGTGCACCCTAAGGACCTGGGTTCGATCCTCAGCATTGCAAAAATGGAAGAAGGACCTGGCAGCCCACTCCCAAAACAATCAACCACTGACAACTCTATGGATAACAGAAAAGCACTGTCAGATATAGTGCCTCTTTCATTCTGTTGTACATAGGGTTGCTATCAGTTGGACATGACTTAAAGGCACACAACAAACAAAATGAATTTTATATAAATGAAATCATAAAGCATATAGTATTTGTGCCTGGCTTCTTTCACACAGCCAGATAATTTTCAAATTCATCCACTTGTTTTAATAGTGATGCTTTTTTTGTTTGTTTTTGTTGTTTTATGGTGCTGGGGGTTGAACCCAGGGCCTTGTGTTTGAATGCTTTGCAAGTGCTGTACCACTGAGTTGCACACCAAGCCCATTTTTTTTTTTTTTACTTTTTGAGACAGTGTCTCACTAAAGTATGCAGACTGCCTGTGGTCTCAAACTTCCAATCGTCCTGCCTCTACCTCCCAAGTCTCTGGGATTACAGGTGTGCACCATCGTGCCCAGCCAACACATTTCTTTTTATTACTCAGTAATATTCCATTGTATAAATGCATATTTTTTTCATTCACCTGTTGATGGACATTTGGATTATTTTTTATTTTTGGCTATTGTGCATATAGTTGCTATGAGTATTCATGGACACATTTTTGTGTGGCCTGAAAATGCTATTTGAATTGCAAAATAGCATTTAAGTATAAATTTTCATTATTCATATATTAAGATCATCCTGCATTTGTGGGAAACTTACCTTATATAAAGGCAATTTTTGTTTATTGATTTCTTGGTAAGCAGAATAGATTCTGCCTATAGCATTTTTCTCAATGCTGTAAATATTCAATCTCTGTTCAAAAGAAATTGCAACATTTCTTATAAGTATGTGCAAATAAAACTTTTTATTTGTTATATATAACTGGGAAAAATGATAAAAAAATTTAAAAGTATATAGGGCCCTTTGTAAAATATAGTTTTTGATCAATATATATATAATCAATCCAGGCTATGCTATTCCTTCGATATCTGCACTGAGGTCCCTTTGACTCTGTGGGAGTTGTGCTCATAAATTGAGGAAAGAATATATGCAGCAATTGTGTTAACCACAATAGAGTTATTGTTCAGATCAAAAAGCATCTCACTGGGGCCTTGCCTGGGGGGTCAGGATTGACCTCTTATTTGCTCTTTGACTATTGCACTTAAAGGAATATCCATCTGTTTCCTACTTCATGTTTTGTAACCTTCTCCAGTCACATCGCTATTTTTCCCCAGGAAGTGGATATAAATTAAAATATGGTTATTGATGTTCTAAAGGTCAGGTGAATCTGGTCCTCATCTCCTTCCAGGAGCTCTTCCTGATTGTCAAAAAAAATTTAAAAAACTATATATTCATACATAAAATTTTATTCTCTCTGCTGTCCTTATGTGAAATACTTTTTTACATTAAAAGAAAATATCTTTAATGTCTAGCTAATAGGCGTCTTATACCTACTTCTGCACCTAATATGTTGCAGTATCACGGCCCATGTAGCTTCTGAAAAGCTGCTCATAACATTAATAGGGAAGAGAAAACATAAAAAATTACTTAGTCTAGCTGGGCGCGGTGGCACATGCCTGTAAACCCAGAGGCTTGGGAGGCAGAGGCAGGAGGATCGTAAGTTTGAGACCAGAGGCAGTCTGCGTAACTTAGCAAGACCCCTGTCTCAAAGAGTAAAAAAAAAAGGGGGGGGGGCTGAGGGTGTAGCTCAGTGGCCCAGCACTTGCAGAGCATGCAAGCTTGAGGCCCTGAGTTCAACCCCCAGTGCCAGAAAAAAAAATTACTTAGTTTGATTATGAAATCATTGTGACCTGAAGACCCTCTGAAATAGATTGGGAGACACTCCCAGAGCTTCCTAGACACACTTGAAAATCGCTGCTCTATTGCTGTAGTACAATGCATGTTAAGCTCAATGTAAAGCTCTATTGCTGTAGTACAATGCATGGTTTATTAGGATATGTAAAGCTCATGAAAAGTAACATGTTTGGGCTGTTCTCATTTATCAAGTGTTACTAATCTATTATAACTAATAATAGCTAATGGATTGATGGGCTATGATTTTTTTAATGAGCTGTTTGGGGTGAGCCTTACCTCCCTTTCCTTCTTTGCCATTCCTTTTCTGTCTAACTGGTTGTCATTCTATCCTGTACTGCCCTTAGGTCTGTGTCATCCATGGAATCTATGCCCACATGTGGTTTTGCCTAGATCAGATCCTTACAGGGCTCTGGGCTTTTTCAGGCCTATCATTAGCATAATATACTTTGGCTCTGCAAAGTGGATCCTAACTTGTCTTTTCCTGGGTGTGCACTTTCAGAGTTACAAGCAACATGGAATTTCCTGAACAGCTCTCCAGGGCTTACAATGACGGCAACCAAATGTGTTAAAAGAGTTTCCCAGAACTGTATGAGAATACCCACAGTACAAATCATTGCATAGAACAAAATGCTCACTTTTATTAGTCACATCTCATAGTTACTGCAACCCTCTCCCACAAATGAGATCCAAGTTAGTAACTGAACTCACTATTTCCCCTTTCATGTGTTCTTTCAGTATTTCCACACACCAGTTGATGTGAGTATTGGACCCCTGGTCCTACAGATTAGCTAGTCTAATTCACTCCATTTTCCCCTATGCCTTCTGATACATTGAGTTGCTAAATCCTTTTGATGCTACATCTGCATCTTCTACATTTGCTTTTCTTTTTCCCCAGTGAAGTTTCTCATTACTTCCCACAAGGACTATTGTAATACTATGAATCCCCAATCAAACTCAGTTCCACTGAACAGAAAATGTTTGCTCTGCTGCCAGGGTAATCTTCCAAAAACATATTTCAGATAACATGGTTCTCTTATTTACAAAATCTTCATAGCTTTGTTTTGTTTAAAGAAATAAGTTCCAATGCTCTAGGCTGGCATCTGTTTTTAACCTACCTTTCAACCTTTTTTCTGTGACTACCTTGCAGAGTAAGAGTATTAAATCAGTCATTTTTCTCTGAGCTCATTTGACCTTTCTTACCATTATGTGCTATTTTTGCTCATCTTTTTGCAATGTCCTCCTCTTTGGATCTTAGTTCTTGCTGGGAATTTGATGTTCAGTAGGTATTTAATAATTGGATAAAGAAGCAAATGAACCTATCTTTTCCTCCTCAATTATATGTTAGTATAAGGTGAGGAACCATAAGCTAGGTTTGAACAAAATATTTTGGATTGTTGAAGGATATTGTCTCGAAGTTACTGATTGAAGGGTCCCTGAAAACATGAAATGCAAGATGTCTGGCAAATTTTCTTGTCTGCCTTCCAATCTCCATTTTCTCTTTCTTCTAGATTAATGGAGTTTCAGCAAGACACATGAATGCCCAGCCAAACACTATTTTTTCAGCCTATCTTGCAGCTAGCAGAAGCCTTATGAATGAATTCAGATTAATAATTCGTGAATAGAGTTAATGGGTGCCATTTGTGGATTTTATCCTTAAAATAACTGGATATATACTGTTCAGGTCTTTGTTCCTTTTCAGATGCATGGGAACTGATGAGACTGGAATGCCATCTTAGGGCTCCAAATGGAGGTCATATGTCAAAGAGGGCAGACACCCAGTAGCCTTAAAGCATCCCCTTAACTATAGACTGTTAAACCACTATAGTTTGTGATTTTTTATTATAGTCCCTACGCCTGCACCTTAACCAAGACACCATCTTTCTTCAACAAACAAATCAGTTTTGTTCAGGATAATCACATGCTTAGTTAAAATTCATTAGTTTTTCAGACTCCCTTCCAATACCATGTACACACAGGGTCCATTTTGCGCTATAAGATGTGAATGGGATATTCTTGGGAGGAGTTTCCAAGAAATCTGTTAATGTCTGATATATATATATATATGGGGGGAATAGGGTTGGCATTGGGGATATAGCTCAGTGCTAGAGCGGTTACCTAGCATGCACAAGGCACTGGGATTTATTCCTAGCACTGATGGGGGAAAAAAGAAGAGAACAGGAAAAGAAGAGGTTTGACTAAGTTATTTTTTTTCTTTTGTCTTTCACAGTTTTCATTTTCCTGTTTGAGAATCACTTATGATGCTATTGTTAAGTTATCCATTCCTTGCTGAAAATCCTCACTTCACAGTGGCTAAAATATTGTTAGATTTTGTGTTCCCTACCTACGACATTCTGAGTCATCAATCTAATGGATAGGTGCACACTCGTAAAATTGAATTAGAATTGTCCCAGACTGACTACTTTGGCATTTCTAATTATCCAAGGAAAATTAAAAAGTCAACAACAACAACAACAACAAAACACTTTTCTTTCTTATACTCTGTAATATTCCTATTGGGTGGCATATGTTAAATGCTTAATAAAATCTGTTGAATGAGCACATAAAACATACACTCTACTGAGATAGGAATTAAAATGAGTATAATATAAGAACCTAAATACTGAAGTAAGTCACCATAAGACCATTAAAACTAAAGGCAAGAGAGGGCATAGGAAAAGGTAAGCCATAAATGATTAATGGAATTGGGCAATGCTGTATGGAGGAGGTGGTTTGGCATGGCCTTGACAGATAGTTATAGAATGCTCCTTTTTTATGTTGAGTTCTGTTTTTATGGTACTTTTTCTTGCACAGAGAGCAGAAAGTTCAGAGAATTACTCAAATCACAAGTTCTCCAGAGTCCATCTGTTGTGCTGTATATTTATCAGAACTCGTCCTGATCTTATGAAAACTGAGCATGTTGCCTGGAAAGAAAGAAACTTCCAGACTGGTCAGCTACAGTTAAAGTAAACACAACTTGGATCTGTTGTAACCTGGAGACCCAAGCCAGCTCCCCATGACTCTTCTCACTTAGTATTTCCACAACTGTAAAATGGATATCAACTCTTGCTCTGCCCCACAAAGGGCTTTTATGAGCTACAATGAAATCATATTGACAAAAGTTTTTGAATTTGTGGTTAAAATATTCCTGGAATATCTCAGTGAATATAGGATTTGAGGTTTAAAAATCAAAGAGTGAGGTTAAATAAATGAAGCATTTCTGTTCAAAGCTTAAATTACATCTCTCCTTCAGCTTCCAATGATTCCTGGAATTATTCTGCATATTTGGGTTTTCTTTAAATAACTATCTTATGGTATTTTTCTTGAGAAACCATATTACTCTTAAATGTCTTATAAAGTGTTATCTGTCTTCTGGTAAAAGGCTTCAGTGTTGATTGGATTAGATCAGTTTGAGAAATAAAGAGTTTCAGTGATATCCTTTGTCAGTGGTAGTGCACTAGGCAGGAGCAAGGACTCACTGACATTATTTCAATTCACATCATCTCCCTGACCTCTGTCCCAGGTCAATGTTCCCTCAGGTCACCCTCAACTCAGAGCACTAAGATCCTTCCACTTCTGCCTATCTTTCTCTGTATAGTCCATATTCTAGGCTCTGATTTGCTAACAATTTACTCAACTCTTCCTCCCACAAAGCAAATATTATTGTAGATCTATCATTTATAACAATTGTCATGGAAAAAATGAAATTAGAAACCTGAGTGAAATAGAAACTCTTAACAAATGCTTGGCAATCCTAGTCTCAGTATAGACCATACATATAATAGATATATTAACTAATAGATCTTAAAACATAGAAGATCAGGATATTGTTTCTTGCATCCATCTAAGCACCAGGCAACTACATATGCTCTAGTAATTTAGGCAAAGCCATGCATGTTAGTCAGCTTTCTATAGCTGTGACAAAATACTTGAGAAAATCAACTTAAAAGGAGGAAGATTTACTTTGGCTCAAAGTTTCAGTCTGTGTAGACTGGCTCCATTGCTTTTGGCTTAAGGAGAGGTAGAATGTCATGGAGGCAGGGACACATGGCCCTGGGTGGAACAAAAGATGCTCATGCCACGGTGGTCAGTGGAAAGAGAGTGAGTGAGGAAGGAGCGGGGGACATGATATAGCCTTCCAGAGTACACCCAGAGTACACCCTAGTTCGTCCAACTAGGTCTTAATTCTTGAAATTTCCGAACCTCTCAATAATGCCATCAAATTATGGAGCCATCAATAGACTTGATGAGGACGTGGTCATATGATCCAATCAGTCCCACCTAGGGCCTTACATATGCTCAGTAAATGCTGTATCACTGATTTATAATTCCTGACATTTAAAAATTTTTTATTTTGAGACACAGTGTCACTAAGTTGCCCAGGCTGGCCTGGAACTTGTTTTGGAACCCAGGCAGTCTTCAATCTTGTGATCCTCCTGCCTCAGCCTTCTGAGTAGCTGGGATTACAAGTATGTGCCACCATATCCAGCTGTAATAACTTCTGAAACATTGTGCTTGGCCACTTTGATGAAGAATGAAGACAGGCCCTGTGCTCAAAGGAGTGTACAATTTAGTGGAGGGGAAGGAAAGGAACATCCCAGTATATGCATTTAGAAGTAAAAATGCAACCAAGTGGTAGCACTGCTGTTAAGTCTCTGGAGTCACAGAAAGACAACTTCAACATGACCTCACTTACATATGAAATCTACAAAAGTCAGACCCAGGGAAACAGAGAGTAGAATGGTGGTTACCAGAGGCTGAGGGCTAGGGAAATTAAAGTGATGTTGGACGAAGGACAGAAAGTTTCAGTCAAGAGGAATACATTTAAGAAATTTCTTATACAGCTGGTTGACTTTGTTGTTAAGTGCGGTCAAGTCTACTTCCATCTCACAGCAACCCTATGTACAACAGAATGAAACACTTCCCAACACTGTACCATGCCTGGTACTGTGTCAGTGTTTCCCTGCTATTCATAGAGCTTTCCATGTCTGATTGTTTTGGGTGTGGGCTGCCAGGTCCTTCTCCCATTTTTTGGTGCTGGGGATTGAACCCAGAGCCTTAGAGAGCACATAGCAACACCCTAACAACTGAGTTAAACCCCAGCCCAGCTTGTTAACTATGGTTAAATATACTGCATACTTGAAAAACTCATAAGACAGCAGATTTTAAGTGTTTTCACCATTTAAATAGTCAAGTATATAAGGTAATAAATATGTTGAAAAGTGTGACTTGAACATTCTACAATGTATACATATATCTAAACATTATGTTGTATAACACATATACAATTGTTCCTTACCAAATTAAAAAATTTCCGTGGTTTGGATTGGGAATGTCACTCAAAGCTCCAAGTGTTAAATATTTGGTCCCTCGCCTATGGCACTGTTTGCAGGTGGAAGACCCCTTAAGAAGTGGAGCCTAGTTGATGGAAGTTAGGTCATTGGAGTGTGCCCTTGAAGGAACAATTTAAGACCCCAGCCCTGGCCCTTTCTCTCTCTTTTTTTTCCTCCTGGCTGCCATGAGGTAAGCAGTTCCCTCTGTCATGTACTCCTACCATGACATACTGCATTGCCACAGGCCCAAAAGCAATGGAGCCAACCCTGAACTGAAACCTCTGAATACTTGAGCCAACATAGACCCTTTCTCTTATAAGTTGTTGATCTCCTATTTTGTTACAATAACAGAAAGCTGACTAACAAAACAAATAAAAGAAAATAAAACGAAAAGGAAAAATTTCCAGGGTGACATGTGAAGTATACTTCATAATGTGAATATGATTTGGAGAGACAAGGTGGTGGGGGTATTCAGCATGAAAGGTACAGCACTTGGAATGAATTTGATGTCCTTTGGGGAGTGGTTTGGGGTTGAGTATATTTTTTTGTCCTCAAGATGGCAGGAAGAGGGAAAATTCAGTAACATTCTGACAGATTGGTATGTAGTTCTATTTAGATATCTTCTCTTACTCTATAGTCAAGTCAAGCAGGCTGCAGTTGTATAACATAACATATATACTAAGTGTAATCAAAAAATGCTACAAGTGTTTGAATTAAAAACTGTATTTTTCATGAAAGAGGACTTCCATAACTGCTTCAGGATGTGACAGGAATGATGGGACAAGTGTGTCCACAGCCAGGGCGAATATTTTGCGGGGGAGTTAATGGCAATATATCTTTCAGTGTAACACATTTTTTTGTTCACAGCTCATATACATATATACATACATATGTATATATATTTGAATCACATTTCAGAGTTACTTCAGCATGTTTAAGGAATTATACTTGTCTGATCCCTACAGCACCCTTACGGGTGAGACAGAAGATATTATTTATCAAAATTCCAATACACATGGCATTTGGAGTCCAACAAGTCTGGCCTCAAATTCTCACACATTTGGGCTGGTGACTTAATTTATCCAAAACTCAGGTTTTCTTCTATTTGTCTCACATGCCTGTTAATGTCACACGTTGCTCAAATGATCAGATCTTCATACACCTTACATTCCATCTGACTGAAAAGAATCCCAACCTTTGCCAATTTTAGAGGCAATAGAGTATGGAGATAACAAAAAGGGGCTTTGGAGTGCTGTTTCTTGGTTTCAGAAGGCAGCTCTGGTCCTGGACTCATCCTTTGCACATGGGTCAAGATTTTTGTTCTGTTTGGTAGGGTAGCTTCTTCCATTTTGAGATCCAATTTCCCTCCCTCCTCTTCCTTCTCTTCTTCCCCGGACTATATTATTCCAGCATAGTCAGAGACTTCATCCACAATTCACTGCAGCATGAGCTAAGACAATGTTATGATATAATAAAACCATTACAGACTCGGGGTTGGGGTTTATTTCAGTTGGTAGAGTGCTGCTTCACACATTTTGAGGACCCAGGTTTGATACCCAGAATGGCAAAAATGGGAGAAAGATGTGGTAATCCACTCCTGAAACAATCCTGAAACAAACAGCCATTAAAAACCCTATGAGGGTCACCATGAGCCAGACTGGACTCGAGAGCACCTAACAAGAACAACAGACTTGAGGAAGAAATAAAGGAAACAGAACTGGATGCTAGGGTTAGATGCTGTTAGAAACCACAGACCTCAGCCCCCATGGCATCCTTACTTGGTCTACTGCTGTGGAGAAGTGATCAGCTCCTATAGCCCAAACACAGACCTGTTCCTGGCTCTGTACCCATGACGCCAGTTCATTTAGAGTTGGAAGAAGAGGGGAAGTGTTTTTCCTCCTATTCCAAGCTAATACCTATTGTTGGAGGTCATTTTTCCCTTAGGAATTGATGAAACTAATATATTTTGTTCTCTTCCTTCCCTTCTTCCTTTTTCCTCCATCATCCAAACTTAATCAATTACATTAATTGTATTACTGTTTGGTTATTTAATGGGATTATTCTCCTATTACTTGGTTTGTTAGCTTTAAATAATGTTTCTTCATTCATGATTGAAGGAGATGAGAAACAAGCTTTCTACACCTTATGCTATCTTTTACTTGTCAAACACATACACATGCGCGCGCGCACACACACACACACACAATTTACCTCTGTTTTATCATCCTAATATCTGCATTTGTTTTAGTCATAGTTGGACAGGTAAATATATTTAGTTCTTAACTACCACTACCAGTCCTTTCACTACGGTTCTGTGAGGTCCCTTAGCAGAGTCTACCACTAGATAAACAATATCGCCTGAGTTATTATATGAGAAATGTAGTTCATTACGTTTATACTCAAATAGCAAGTCAGCTGAGCATAGAATCATTGGGTTGCACTTTTTTCTCTGGAAGAATTTTTATTTTCTTTTTTTAGAGGGATTGCTTCTATGATACTGAATGATGTTGTGGAGGAGTCTATATTTAGCCTTATTTTTTTTCCCTCATAAGTAACTTGATCCTTTATCCTGCTATCCAAGAAAAGCTTTATCTTCAAAATTTATTACTATATGGAGATTTGTGTCATTATTGACAATACTGATGTAATGTTCCCTGATACATATTACATGGTTTTGAATTGTTGTTATTAGGTGCCATCCACTGAGTGGAATCTGACTCATAGTGACCCTCATAGGGTTTTCAATGGCTTATTGTTTCAGGATTGCCACGTCCTTCTCCCACTTTGGTGGTGCTGGGAATCGAAGCTGGAACCTCAGAGACTGTAGAGCAGTGCTCTGTCAACTGAGCTAAAATTTTCTTTTCAGAACAAGCTTTTTCAATTGTTTTGAAATGTTTATTCCTTTGCATTACTTTGTTTTATGGTTTGACTAAAGGACTCTGATGTCGACATTGCATTTCTTTTGATTATCTTATGTACCAATTAATTTTCTCCAATTCATTCAAACATTTTTCTCATTTTAATTTTGTCACTTCAATCACTTATACACTTTGTGTACCAATTGTATTTTGGCAGTGTCTATTTTCCCTTGTGATCTGTCTAATGTTGCCATTATTTTTATGATTTTCTTCACTACTATTTTCTTGATCGAGTCTAGCTCATTTTTCATTTTCTCCATTCTTTCCCTTAATTATGACAGTATTTCTGTTTTATGGTCTTGCTTGGAGACCATTTTATTCTTCACCGTTAAAATATTTTTAATAATCAACATAAATGATTGGTCGCAAGTTTCATATAACTCATGGTACTATTTTTTTAAATTAACATTTATATAGAATTCACTATGCATTTGGCATTATTCTGAGGTTTAACAAGTATTGATTAGTTGATTCAGTCATCCTAACAACCCCCCCCCCACACACAGCAGGTATTACCTCAAACATTGTTTTACAAATTGAGGAAACTGAGACACAGAGATGTGAATTAGCTTACCTCACAGATTTTTGAGGCAGTCTGCTTCCAGACTCCCATGCAGTAATAACTATAGTCTGCTGCTTCCAACATGGATTTTTTAAAATTGTTTATACCCTCCTTTTCCCGCTTTGTATTATCCTTTTATTAAACCCATTCTTGTTTTTCCTTTTGAACTCATCATTGAAAAAAGTAACTTAAACCAGGCTTGGTGGCACATGCCTATAATCCCAGAAGGCAGAGGCCAGAGGATCACAAATTCCAGGCCAGCGACAGTGTGTATAATTAAGGGAGACCTTGACTCAAAATACAAAGTGAAAAATGGGCTGGGGGTGTGGCTCAGGGTGTTAAGAAGCATGAGTGAGGCCCTGAGTTCAACCACCAGTACCTCAACAAAACAAAATAAACAAAACAAAAAAGTACATTTTTCAGGATCAACTACTGCAGGAGTTTCAGGTATGGCGGAAGAGCCAGGGCTAAGCAGCCTAGCAGGATTTCTGCATAGTGATTCTCCCCAGGCTGAGGGTGTAGATAGACGCAAGAGAGTACAAAGACTATCTTGAGCCCGTGTCACTGGACAAACTGCCTCTCTGTGCATGTAACTTGTCATGTGTGTGATTTGCTATTTAGGTCTCCTTTTGTGCCTCAGAATCAGCTCAAGTCTAGTGTTGTTTCTGCTGCTTGCCAGATCACCCCCATCTTGGGTTGCAAAACAGGATCTAGATTTAACAACCCGGCCACACCCCTCACTTCTGGGAGTTGAATTTTGCTCTGTTTCTGCTATTGGCAGAGGCTGGCCCTCAGTCTCTGCTACAGGATCCACTCTGGCATTTCTCTGGGCCTCTTCTCATACGGCTTCTTCTCTCCTGCTCAGTGTCCACTGATGTTGGCAGCTCTTACCCCTATCTGGGGCCCCAGGGATTTTAGCTGTCTCCTACTTTTGCTGAAAATGGAGTCTGCAAATTTTTGTTTCCCACTCTCCTTCTGTGTTTGGATTCTCTAGCTGGTGAAGGGGCAAGTGCTACCTGCGTGGACCATGCTCAGACCACGAGTGACCCCTTTAGCATTTTAGTATCTCCATTTATTCCATGGCCAAAGACTCTGAAATTAAAATTACTAGACCTCTCACAAGGATGGCTAATAAAATGATTAGAAAAGTTTTCTTGCTTGAGTTATTATTACCAAGAAAGTGGGAGAGAATATTAATTCTGCAGGTCTCATTTGATTGGACTCATTCAGCCAGATTCCGTTGAAATCACTTTTTACTCTATACTCATTGATGAATGCTACAAGTATGCTGTTTACGTCCTCCACTGCATACAAATGAATGCAATTAAAATTCTAAAACAAACAAACAAAAAAACCCCCACAAAAAACCCAAACTCTCTTGCCCTGATTTAACTCATGCCTAAAGCATCCAACTTCATGTTGGTAGCTGCCATCGAGTCAGTATCATGACTAGTATCTGACTCATAGCGACCCTCACAGGGTTTTCAATGGCTGACTGTTTTGGGATTGCCTTGGGAGTGGATTGCCATGTCCTTCTCCTATTTTTGTGGTGCTGGGAATTGAACTCAGGACCTCAGAGACTGCAGTGCAGCTGCTCTACCAACTGAGCTAAATCCCAGCTCATCCAACTTCACACACCTTATCTATCCAACATATGCAAAGGTATGAAATAAAAATACTGTTCAGTTGAAAAATTCTTTCATGGTTATTCATAAAATGTTGAAGAAAAATTATGGCTTTCTCTTGCCATTTTAATAAACTATGTAACAAAATTGAAAATTATAAGAAAAAGTATACTCTAGATTAATAATTGGCTAAGTATTCATTTTTGGGAGAAGGACCTGGCAATCCACTCCCAAGGCAATCCCGAAACAGTCAGCCATTGAAAACCCTATGAGGGTCACTATGAGTCGGATACCGACTCAACAGCACCTAAGAACAACAACAAGAAGTATTCATTTTAAAGTCATTTATTTTGTCAAGATATTCTAGTAAGATATTCTTTTTTTACTATAGTTTTACTATATAATACTCTGATTAAAAATTAATATCATTTTCTACTTTAAATCTTATAGCTATCCTTTGAGAAGCATTGTTCAGGGCAATGATAATTTCAGAAACTCTCTTGAAGCACTCATCTTGTCAAGAAAAATGTGTGCACTCATTGTACTCCTGACTGGGACGTGAAACCTTCCTTCTAATTTCTAGGTAAAAATATAATGTATGTTTATATCTGAGCACTATTTTAAATTTTACATACGTTCCTTCTCATGGTTAATCCCATTTGGTTTATATATATAGATTCTAATATCACATTTCCCTTTTCATTAAATAGTGACTTTAGAATTTGTAGCAGGAAAGAGCTAATTTTAAGGATGCTGAATGAAATTGATATTTAAGTTGAAACATGGCCTTCTTCACCTCTAAATCCCCCATAATTCCTCTTATGCCTTAATTATGGTTTGTTAGACCTATAATTTGGCTATAATCCGCTTCTCTGAAAAAGTTTAAGAAATGAATCATTTGTTTTTAATCCTTATTAGTGAATTTTTTTTCCTTCAATTTTCCCACCTTCTAATTTTCAATACAAATGATGAATCATGAAGTCACTGGGATTTTCCTAAGCCTATTTGGCAACCTCTTCAAATTTCTACCCTATAAAGAAGTCTAATTTAAGATTTTTATTGCAGGAAGAGATCGTTTATTACCTGAATAAAACATGTGTTGGTGAAATATTAAGCAAAAAAAACTTCTATATGATGTAAGTTCAAAAAGTTTATATTGTTACATCGTGTGTTTTTCCTGAGTAATATCCTATTATTTTGTTTTATGTTGACACTTATTGCACTGTGTTCATTTTTAAAAATGTCCAATTTTTAAAAAAGTAAAGTAAAAATAATCTTTTTACAATTGGTTTCAAACTCCGTGTTATGTGATTGTCAGATAATAGCTTTCTCCCTAATTTGGAATTTTACTTTAATGATAATAGATACTCAACACTACATGGATTACTGAGTGAATGAATCCCAGTTTTCCTAGAATTGTTCTGCTTTTTAAGCCAGCATTCCTCTGTCTTCTGAAACTCTTCAGATCCTGGCAACCTGAATAGTTGGTCACTTAAACAATATAAGATGCCCTTTCACTCATTTTAAAACTGGGTTTGGTAAACTGTGGCCATAGGCTAACTCTGGCCTGTTTTTGCAAAGAGGATTCTACTGCAATACAGCAATGCGTGTTCCCTCAGGTATGGTTGACAGTTGTTTCACACTGTGGCAGAGTTGTACAGTTGCAACACATTGCATGGCCTACAAAACTGGAGATATTTACTACTGTGCTCCTAATGGGAAAAGTTCTGCATCTTTACATTCTTAAGTTTAAGGTATATATTTTACCCAATTGCAAGAGGATTATTTTGGAAAATTATCTTTGAAAATGTGCACATAAACTTGATCAAAAATAAAACTTAAGATTTTTGAGTGAAATAAAATGGATTGACATTCTGTGGTCTTCCACTGTATGCTAGCCACTGTACTAAGTTTAAGAAATAAATATAAAAATAGGCATCACACATTCTGTGCCCTTGGGGAAACTTCTTCTGTAGTTAGGGAAGCATGCAGGTAATTGTTGCCAATATAAACAAAATGTAAATATATGCAACTTTTAAAAAGTGAACTGTTTTAGGCCAGGTGGGATAACGTTTTAAGATAGTGATCCTATTCTAAATTTTAACTTATGTTTTCTTTCCCTCCTGGTCTATTCTCAATGGAAGAGTAGAGCAGAAAGGAGAGAAAAAGCAAGATTCTGCAGTCATCAGAAGATACACCCAGAGAAGCCTAAAGCATGCATAAACTTTCTCTCACATCTCCTATTTCGTCTTAAAATTAATGAGAATTTTGTGTCACTCTTCATAATTTTTTTAAAAAATTTAAAAGTCACATGCTTCAAAAAGAAAGAAGAAATAGAAATTCACCCGTGCCTTTCATTGACCTATGTGTTCACAATAATTCATTACATAAAATTTCATGGAAATATGTGCAGTTTGTATTATTATTCCCATTTTGTAGATGAGAAACCTGAAGCTCAGTGAGATTAAGTAACATACTCAAGACCATTGAGCTATGAATAAAAAGCCAGTATTCAAACTTAGGTCAAGTTTAATGTCGAATCTTAACTATTAGCCTAATCTGCCTAATATCCACATGGACTAGGAAAGACACAGAGCTGGGGAGCAGCAGAAGCAGGATACGCCAGGCTTACATCAAGGAAATGAACATATGGTTAAAGAAAATAATAAACACAACAAAATAATCTGTACAAAAGAGGCATCTAATATACATCAGGCACTGTGAACTAACAAAAGGAAAAGGAAGACTGGAAGCCCTACGAAGGAACTTCCAAGCTAAACAAGTAATATATAACCTTGTGCAGGAAATTAACTCCAGCTGTATATAGTTTATATTCCCAAGAGATCCTGAGATTCCTGTGAGTATTGTTGTGCCACTGAAATGACCTGGTAAGTTGAGCTGTAGAAACAATGTGAAGGGATGAGTACCATAAGAGAACTGCAGAAAGTAGAGTGAGAAATAAAGGGCATTTTCTTGCCAGCCCAGCTCATTCTGTTCCCTCCCTAGTGCAGCTGGGAGCAATGGAAAGCTAGTACCATAGAACCTGACCATTGGTACTTTTTGTTCCAGTGCACATCTATGTCAACATTGATTACTCTTCTATCATGGAACTTGTGACTTACAGTCTGAGGATAAGTAACAGTTGGTAGAGCACCACCCTGCAGTCTCTGAGGTCCAGGGTTCAATTCCCAGCACCACAAAAATGGGAGATGAATGTGACAATCCACTCCCAAAGTGATCCCGAAACAATCAGCCATTGAAAACCCTGTGAGGGTCACTAGGAGTTGGACACGACTCGACGACACCTAACAACAGCATATATATTGTTTGTTTTTTAGTTAGTAATTTTTTTTAAGTTAGTGTACAACTTAATGAGTCTCATTATGTTATTACCATACAGGAAAAAATTTAAAATTACTTTGAAAATCTATTTATTACATAAGGATGGTATAGCATTTTTGAAAGATTCATTTAAGATAATTTAATACATGAATATGCACATAAACCCATATAAACACTTTGTTGTACATTGTTTTTATTAAAAGAATACTTTGAGAGTCTAAATGGTAAAAAGAAATATGCAGTTAGTTATCACCCAGTTACCTGATAAAGACTAGAAAACTTAGATTATAGAGTGATTTTTTTTCCCCCTATTTTGTGAAGGGGAAGGGATAAGCAGAATTGGCATTTTGCTCATTCAAGTCACAACAAACATTTATAGGGTGCTTTACAACTTATAAAACTCTCACCCCGGTTACTCCATTTAATTCTCAGAACAGCCTTCTGCAAGGTAGATGGAATCATATCCTTTCAAAGAAAAGGAAATTGAGACCCACTATTGCCAGTAAAGGTTGGAGATATAACTAAAACCCTGGTCTCTGAAACAAATTCCATTTCTTCTCTATCCTTCCAACACTTTCCTTCCCTACATGGGGCAGTTCTATGTGGATTGAATTTCTAAATAAGCAGCCCTAAGAGTACAAGTATCTCACTGAGAACCTGATTTTAGTTCTTCAGGATAAATATCCAGAAGTAGGATTATTGGATCATATAGTACCTCCACTTTTAATTTTTTGAGAACCCCCCCATGCTGTTCTCCAGACTGGCTGCACCATATTACATCTCCTCCCACAGTGCACAGGGGTTCTGATTTCTCTGCATTCTTGACAACACTTATTGTTTTCTGTTGTTGTTGTTGCAGTTGTTGTTTTATAATAGTCATCTCCCCCGCCCCGTGGATTGGATATTGAACCTAGGGCCTTGTACATGCTAGGCAAGTGCTCTACTGCTGAGCTGCACTCTCAGCCTTTTTTTTTTTTTTTTTTTTATTTTGACAAAGGGTCTCATTAAGTTGTGCAGACCGCCTTTGGCCTCAAATGTGTGATCTTCCTGCCTCATCCTCCTGAGTTGCTGGGATTATAGACATGAGCCACAAGTGCTTGGTTTATAATGGTCGTCTTAACAAATGTGAGGTGATGTCTCTTTAAGGTTTTGATTTGCACTTCCCAAGTAATTATTGAGTTTGAGCATCATTTTTATATTACTTATTGGCTATTTGGATATCTTCTGAGAAATATCTATTCAATCTGCTGGTTCACATTTTTCAATTTAGGTGCTTATTTGACACTAGTTGTAGCAGTTCCTTATATACTTTGGATATAACTGCTTATCAGGTATACATTCGCACCCCTATGTCTTTTGTAGCATTTTTCACAGTAGCTGAAAAAAATGGAAGCAATCTTGATGTCTATCAACAGATGAGGGTAAAATGTGGCTTATAGATACAGTGAAATATTATTCAACTATAAAAAGAAAGAAATCCTATGATATGCTGCAACATAGATGAAACCTGAAGGTATTATGCTAAGTGAAATAAGCCTGCCACAAAAGGACCAATACTGCATGATCACATGTATAGTGAAGTGATCAAACTCACTGAAACTGAAGGCACATTGGTTGTTGCAAGGAGATGGCTGGGGGACATAAAAAGTTGCTATTAAATGAGTGGGCTGGGATTTAGCTCAGTTGGTAGAGGGCTGTGCTGAAGTCTCTAAGGTCCCAAGTTCAATTCCCAGTACCGCAAAAATGGGAGAAGGGCCTGGCAATCCACTCCCAAGGCAATCCCGAAACAGTCAGCCACTGAAAACCCTATGAGGGTCGCTGTGAGTTGGATACCGACTTGACAGCACCTAACAACAACATTAAATGAGTAAAAAGTTTCTATGATGCAGGATGAAAATGTGCTAGAGATTTATTCTACAACATTGTGTTGATAGTTAACAATACCATACTATCCACTTAAAAATGTTTTAGGAGGCTAAATCTTATGTGCTTTCTTGACACAATTAAGAAAAAAATTAGGTCAAGAAGAAGGAAGGGATGGGAGAACTAAACACCAAACTCTATTCAAAACATTGACTTTTTCTAAATATAAATCTAATGCAGATGATTACAATTCGTGCCATGACTCAGGCCTGTCTTTGTTTCACTGATAAGCGGTAGGAACAGTGACACCAGACAAGCCACCTGCTGAGAAATGGGCCTAAAAGAGACCAGAAGCGGAATACATGCAATTAACCCTTAACCTGACCATTCACCAACATGGTGGAGCAGATTTGCCTGGCTCTTCTTCCCCGCACATGTTCCTCTCTATGAGGCCGCACAGCATGGCTACCCTAAATGTACCTCCTTTGGAGGCAGGGAAGAAGTAAGGAAGGGTGTTCCTTTCCAAGCTTGAAGCAAGTTAGAAGGAAAACTCTCTTCAAACAGTCAGAGAGATCTCCTGTTTAGGAGGCTAAACTCAATTACATTTTCAGCTACAAATAACTGGCTGTCTTAGGAAATACAGATGGACCGGATTTGGAGGCTGGAGAAGTGTGGAAACTCTGATGAAGAAGCTGTGGGCCTGGCCAGTGGAAAGCATTTTGGTGGGTCTAATGATTTTGGGAAAATCTCTGCAAGGCTGGAACATTTTGCCACACATAAGTGGTTATTTCCTTAGCCTCTTCTACATTCACTGAGCGCTCTGTGTAGCTGACTGGAGAGACAGCAACCTGGAAAACAGTCCGAATGTGGGTTTGTCAAGAGAGATATTTCAGTTTAGGTTTTCCAAATGTGTTGCATGTGACAAAGCTTGTATTTCTTTTCATTTCAAGTGAAATCTGCCTCATTCTGCTTCATTTAATTCTTGGAAACATAGTTTTGTATGTCCAGAAAGCCCTTTGAGTCCTTTGAGGGAGTTCTGCAAAGGTCTCCCCCCCCCCCCCACCACTTCTTTGGAAGCAGGAAATAAGTTCTGCCAAATGCAAATGAGCTCAGATTCCAACAGGCAAAGTGTTCAAATGCAGAATGCAACAGGATTTAGAGAAAGCATGCCTCACACAAATGATATTTGGGGGGTCTAAGAAGCAGTAGGACGTCATCGGACATATTTAAAATGTGTGATTTCCGCAATACAAATGTGCAGAACTCTTAGTAAAAGGATAAAGCAGAGTACCTTTCCTTCCTTTTTACGGTGGCTTCAGAACCTCCAGGGACTTTATCAGAGCCCCCTGTCTCTAGCGCCGTGTGGGTTGTTTTGGAATAGAAAGGCTTCTCTCTGATTCACATGTCCAAGCTGGTCTAAAATAATGCTGACTGCCTGAAAAATGGCATTGACTTTAGTGAAAAAAACCAGGAGCCGGTCCACGGAAAACCACTGCTGTCTTTCAAAGGGTTAACAGAGTCAGTTCCAAAAGAGTGAGGCAACCCCTGAAACGGGATAATAAATGTGACACTCTCAGACTATCAGTAGCAAATATTTGAGCTTATCAAATAACGGAGGAAGTAGTTTAGTTACAAATAAACCAATCTCTCATAAAACAAGTTTTCACACAGGGTCATTTCATTGAGCTGGAGACAGCTAGAGGCCACTCTAGGCAGAACTCCCACTCTGTGTACACTTCGTAACAGCCCCTCATGATTAATGGACAGCCAGAAGGGAGGCTGTGCCCTGCAGCTCCACCGCCGAGCCAAGGAGCGGGCTTCCTATCAGCAGAACAGCCATAAACAGCGGCTCAGGATTACTGCAAGGAAGTGCCTCGTCCTCTGGGGACCTAGCTGGGCTTGTGCTAGTTTCCCCTAGCCACCCGCCTTCTTTCTCTTGCGCTTTCTCCCCCCGTTTTTTTTTTCTCCTGTAAAGCAGAGACCATCGTGTCCTAGAAACTATAGTAGATGTCACTGCTTGGCACTTGCTGTGCAAAGAGAGGACAAGTATGTGGGTGTGAGGGGGTGGCGGAATGCTACTCTTAAAGTCACAGTGACTGTGCTGGCTGAGAACTCTATTCAGGCTGTTTTTTTACAGCCTTTGAAATCAGTGCGGTGAAGGCATCTAATTTGGCCTCCAGAAAAAGCATGAACACTGTTTTATGGTAAGAAAAATAAATAAATAAATAAATAAGAGCTCCTTGTTTCAAAGCAAAATTCTCACTGAGATTAAGAAGAAGAAGAAGAAAAAAATCCTGGCATAATTAGAGTATAACAAGTTAAAAGAAAAAGACAGAAAGCTGCCAGATTTTTGGTATGTGAATATCATCTTTAACGAAATAGAAATGTGCATATTTCTATATCATGACTTCATAGAAAGTACTTTCCCCTCCTAAGGATTATCAAAATAAAATGTGGATTATATGAAATATGGGACTAGATATAGAGCTGAAAAAATTCAACCATAACACCACCATTTGAAGGCAAGCATTTTGGACACTTTAGTATATTTTCTTCTCCTCTTTTTCCAACATCCTTTAAAAATAGATTGTTGAGACCTCAACCATATGTAGAATTTTGTTTCTTACTATTTTCAGCCAACATTTGAACATAGTCATGGCCCCCTCATGCTATCCAATCTTTTGGTATATATAATTTTAAAGCTTCAAAACAGTTACTTTTGCAATTTTAATTAACATGGAGAAGTTTTAAAATAGGTGTATGTTCATGCTAAAAAGCAATGTTTGACTACTCTATTTTTCAAATGTATTCATCTATCAAAAATTATAATTTGTTTCTAATACAAAATTGAAGAGAAATTTCTATGCTATTTTTCTTATGACTAACTCATTAGCTTTTGTATTTAAAATAAAAACTCTAGCAATTGAATTTTCCACAAAGCTAGAAGAGATGTAGTCCCCATCTCCTGGCCTTATAATATACTTAGCCCTGCTAATGCTGTTTCCAAATGCATAAGCCTTTATTGACTATCTTTACAAGTCATGATGAATTATGATGTGAAGGCATGTTATTTACAGTCACCCACTTCCTTCACCCTCCCACCTATAGTACCTGCATTTTGTTTTTATGGGACATCTGGAACAACTTTTAGTGACCATTGTCTTTTCTGAGCCAAGGAACTGGACACATTTTCTCCCAATTGGCCCCAGCACCATTATTCATCCTGCACAGAAATTCCACTGTCTCTAACCAACAATGATTCTCCCTTCTCCTATTTAACTCAGAATTAAAGGAATGAAGGGAGCGTTTGCAAAGAAATGTGGCACTGAATTCTTTTAGAATATTAAACATGACTTCTGGGATCTAATAGAACAATGCCCACTAAGGGTTAAAACACTGGTTACCAGTCCATGGGGCAGAGCCAGTAGAGCCTGCACTGCCTGCTGCCAAAGCCTGGGACTCGGCTTGTTTCTCAACAGATTTCTTCTAGAATTTATTCTTCCTAATTTTGCAACTGTTGACTGACTATTCTCCTTTCCTGCTCCATCTCCCCTATTTCTGTCACACAGCATGGTAATGATAGTTAATAACACCTATTTCAAAAATAGCTAAAAGAGAGGATTTAAAATATTCTCACGACAAAGAAATGATAAATATTTGAGGTGATTAGTGTGTAATTAGTGTGACCCAATCACTCCTTAATGTATACAGGAAATATCACACTGTATTCCATAAATATATATTATTTGTCAATATAAAATAAAATTAAAATTAAAAAAATAGATTTCCTCTCTGTGGACTTTCATTTTGATCCTTATAAGACTTTTAGAATAAAATCCAGATTGACTTAATTTTTTTCTTACCCTCAAATAGTTATAATCTAGAATGTTTTGGTAGTTTTGAAAGCTGCTACTTTTATTCAGAATGCAAACTGAGACATTATTAGGCTCCCAAACATTTAGTGATTTACTCAGAATTTTTTGAGAAGGCAAATTTCAAATACTGAAACACTTGTAAATTACTGAAGTATTTGTAAATTACTAAAGCTACAAGCAAGTCTGCAAGATAAATCAAGAAACTGGAACATAGATTGAAGAAATGTTACTATTTCCTATTTCTTTCTTTCTTCCTTTCTTTCTTTCCTTTTCTTTATTTGTTTTTTTGTTTCACTGGCGTTTGGACCTCACACATGCTTTGCAAGTCCACCACCACTGAGCTGAACCCCAGCTTCTTTTTTATATTTTACTTTGAGACATAATCTTGCTAAATTACGCAAGCTGACTCTGGCCTTGAACTTGCATTCCTTCCGTTTCTGCCTCCCAAGTTGCTATGATTACAGGTATGGTCCACCATGTCCAGCTCAGAAATATTACTATTTCTTTATTATTTTATTTTATACCTTCAAAGCATTTGTAGTCAGGAAAACAACATATGTTGAATAAGCACTGTATACAGATGGAGTAAATGAACATTTACAGAGCATGTGTTACACCCCAACCTTTACACTTAAACAGCTACTTTAAATCTTAAACAACCATCGTTTGGGGTGAGTATCATATCTTAATTTTCTAAGTTAATCAACTAATCTGTATAATTAGAAAAGTCTGGAAGACCAGTCATTCAACTTTGATCAATCACAAAGGAGAATTATTCGCTTTTTAACAAAGATACTTCTTGTAGTCTAGTGTGCAACATTGAAACATAAACCTAAAACGTGAAAACTTAGCTCCTTTGGTAGAGTGCTGCTCCACAATCTCTGAGGACCTGGATTCGATCCCTTGTAGTTGTTAGGTGCTATTGAGTTGGGGCTGACTCATAGAGACCCTCATACGGTTTCCAATGGCTGATTGTTTTGGGATTGCTTTGAGAGTGGGTTGCCACATCCTTCTCCCTGGTTCAATCCCTAGCACTGCAAAAATGGGAGAAGGATGTGGCAATCCACTTCTGAAGCAATCCTGAAAGAAATCAGCCATTGAAAACCCTACAAGGGTCTCTGTGAGTTGGACCCCTGCTCCACAGGCCCTGACAACAATAATCACAGGGAAGGAATCTGAAAGACATTCTAAAGGCAAACTCATGAAAGATACAATATTACTTTTCTCTACTGAAAATTCAAAATGGGAATTTTTCAGAACTTCCTAGAACATGTTCTGTTGTGGAGCTAGCCAAGGTAGTCAAAGGCTAAGTGTGGCCATAGTTTTAGTACCATAATTTGAGATTCCCAGTAGCTCTTTTATCTTTCTCAATCTCCTGAACTAATGCTCACTTTCCAGTGTCCCCAGTTACTGTTCTTGCTCCTTGTTGGGTCATTTGAGCCAATCTTATTTCTGCAGAGTCAACCTGTTTTTATGGTTGGAGCAGTGGGAAGAAAGAGATGGGAAGGGAGGTAAATGCGTAAATTATGGGGGCAAAAGAAGACTGCAATGTGAATCCTGGCAGCAGCTCCTATTTTCTGAAGGCCATTTCTGTGGCCATTTTAGTGCCAGTTACCTTTTCTGTAATTCTCACAGCAATGCTAAGTTGTAGGGATACCATTGTTTTCATTTCTAGTTAAGGAGCTTCAGGTTCAGAGGTTTAAAAACTTGCCAAAGATAACAGCTGGGAAGTGCAAGAATTTTTATTAAGCTCAACTCTATCTGACAGCAAAACATTCCCTTTTTATAGTTGATCATATTGTTCTCTCACAATATGTGGTGATTTCCTCACTCTTTTATTTATGATACTTCTGAGCCAGACATTGGCAATTAAAAATATGAAGAAAACAAATGAATCGTATCTAAAACATAAATAAGGTTCTAGGTGACCAGAGGAGGCCATATGCTCCTCTTGTTATAGGTCTTCAGTATGAGCTAAGAGCACCACTCCTCTGTTTTGGATGTGTGAGAACTAAGAAAATGGATGAGCACTTTCACAACTCCCTTTGGCTTCTCCAATTCGATTTTCATTGTTGACTACTTCTACTTGAATATTTCACAAAGCACAACTAGCACAGTTCCTTGAAGGAATAAAAAGTGTGTGGTGACATTCAACATCTAATTTTCTATATAATCCCATTTCTCCAAAGGCTCATAATGAGCATTGTCTTAAAATTGGCAGAGGATGTAATGGGAAGAGAGTTAGCTGGTCACTAGAGAAATGCACATTGTCATTGGGTTGGGTCCATTGGCTTCTTCAACTCTCAGTGTATCCTGAGGTGGCTGGTAGTCTTGACACAGTGCACTAACACAGTGTGACAAGCCACACTGTCCGGGGTTATCTGGAATCAGTAATATTTCTGTATTGTTTTATGTGAGATTTGTATGTGTTATGCTCTGTGCCTGACATAAATCATGATTCAAATAAAATAGGTGCTACTGAATACCTTGACTCTTTCCAGAATTGATATTGAACAGGTATGCTTACCTACGTTTGTTGACTTAGACCAATTCAATATTGGAATACATATATGCTTTTAGTACAGGAATAATATCTTTTGCGAATATGAAGCCAATTGTTTTCCCTAAGTAAAATTTCTTTTGCACCATTTCAAGACTGAACTATAACCTAGCATGTTAGGGCAAGATTGGACAGGGACCTGACGCTGCAGCAAAGCAATGGGCTTGAAAGGCAGGCTCTGTGGAGAGTGGGGCTGGCATTTGCTAACTCCCTTGCTCACAACCTACTTCACTTGATTCTTCCTACTGCACCCCTCCCTATAGCACACATACACACACACACAGCTCAACCTTTCAGTAGTGCCACAAAGACCTCCTTCATGGAATCCTACAGATGCGTACAGAAAATATTCACATTTACTATGAAGACTTAACCTAGACGCTGGCATTTGGGAGGAGGGACATAAAACAAAGGGGGAAAGCCACTTTTTTCATTCCAGGGGATTATGGGAAGAAAATGAGAAGAAATATTAACTTTTGAAAAGGCATTTGCTGTTGGAGGTATGGCTCAGTGGTAGAGCACTTGCCTAGCATGCACAAGGCCTTGAGCTCAATTCCCAGCACCACACACATACAAAAAGGTTATGTATTTATTATTTATTTTGCTTTCCCTAATGTTTTAGTTGGGGCTGGGATTTAGCTCAGTTGGCAGAGTGCCACTCTGCTTTCTCTGAGGTCCCAGGTTTGAGTCCCAGCCCTGCAAAAATGGGAGAAGGATGTGGCAATCCACTCCCAAGGCAATCCCAAAATAATCAGCCATTGAAAACCCTATAAGGGTCACTATGAGTCAAGACATGACTGGACAGCACCTAACAACAACAACAATGTCTTAGTCAGGGCTGGGGATTAGCTCAGTTGGCAGGGTGCCTGCTCTGAAGGATCTGGGTTCCATCTCCACACTGCAAAAATGGGAGAAGGATGTGACAACTCACCGCCCAAAACAATCCCCAAAATCAGCCATTGAAAACCCTGTAAGGGTTGCTATGAGTTGGGCCCAACTTAACGGTACCTAACAATAACAAACAACAACAATGTTTTAAATAGGAGACTGTCTTCATTGTTGGAGATGTCAGTCAATAGGCAAAATCTGAGGTGGTTCCACTCCCTACTTCCAGTGGTGTAAAAAGAATCAATGCAAAAATGGGATAAATACATGTGGAAAGTTAACCCAGTGAAGCCACCTACCATTCCTAGAGTGGCTTTTACATTCTGAGAGTTTAGATTTCTGTGGGAGTCCTTCAGATAGGCGTTAGCAGATATTCATGCACTTTAAAGGAGTCTGAGCTTCAATCTCTAACCTCTAGCCACCCAGAAGAAACTGAGAAGATTAGAAGACCAAGGAGAATGCCTGAAAGGATTTTCCTTACCTAACTAATTGGCAAAATGAGTCTGGACCCTCAAATAACTGTCTAAAGTTGCTGACATTGCAATGGGGCCCACAGACCAGAATCAGCAGTTCTCAATCTTGGTTGTCCATTAGACGTGCATGGTGAATTCAAAAGACACCTCTCTATTCCCAGGCCCAAGCAGAAACCAATTAAACCAACATCTCCAGAGAGTGAGGCCCTGGCACCAGGGCTTTTCAACACCTCCCCAGGTAATTAGAATGTGCAGCTAGGATTGAGAATGACTTTGTTAGCTGCAAATTACTCTTATCCAACAGCAGCAAGCAATTTTCACTCATTGGCCTTCTACCAGAGTCAGCAACACTGGATTTTATTTCTCATCCCTCACAGAAAGATAGCATTCTAAGCACAGAAAGATACTTGACCCAAAGAAGGATATATTGTCCATTTGTTTCATGTTTAAAGATATTAAATTATGACAAGAGCATACCTTGAGACATTCTGTTATATCACAAAATAAGCTTTGTGCTTAGTTCACGCACATGCTCTGATGTTTGTAAGGTGAGGCTAACACCACAGTCCTCAACCTTGGTGCTTTTATTATGCTGGGCCAGAAAATTCTTTTTTGGAGGAAGCCATTCTGAACATTGTAAGATGTTCCGTGCCCTTCCAGACTTTCACTCGATGCCAGCAGCAGCCCCCTCTCAGTTGTGACAACCAAATCCAGACAATAGAACAACAACATAGCGATCCAGACATTTGCTTTTAAAAAGAGTGGTAGAAAAAGGCAAAAGCAGGCAAACAGTAATCCTGGGGGTTAATCCATTACAGTCAAACTGCTGTCAAGATAAGTAAAATTTCCAGTCTAGCCATTCTTGACAGCTACTTCCTCCTAAGAATCTTTTCTCTTTCATTGTGACTGTCACTGGTTTTAAGGAATGCAACGATCTGGAACTCAAGAAAGTGCAGTGTCAAATTAGGGGCTGTTTAGAACTCTAGGGATGGTCTGGAAAGAAGACGTTAAGATGGGTGGAATTATCATGGGTTTTGGGTTTTTGTAATTTCACATGATTCCTTTTCTCTTTCCCCTTTTCTTGCTGTCTTTTTAGATGACGGGCTTTTGCATAATTAAAATCAGTCAGGATCTAGCCCAATCTGTGACACTCCAAAACATATTTCATTGTTAGTGATTATTCCACTGAGGAATTTAAGCCAGTTAAACTCAATTTGTGTAAAATACATCAGAAAGGTGAAAAGAATCTTCTGATAGAAATTTCTGTGACTATGTTGTATGAGAAGACAACTCTGTTCAACACAGATGTACTTTATGGTGGGATATTTAAGTTCCATGGGCTGGGGATTTAGCTCAGTTGGTAGAGCGTTGCGCTGCGGTCTCTGAGGTCCCAGGTTCAATTCCCAGCACCCCAAAAATTGGAGAAGGGCCTGGTAATCCACTCCCAAGGCAAAGGTCAGCCGTTGAAAACCCTATGAAAGTCGCTATGAGTCAGATACCGACTCGACGGCACCTAACAACAACAACACTTAAATTCCATAATGAAGATATAATGAAGCAGTCTTTAAAAAAATATTCTCTAGAATAGCTGAAATGTAATGTAAAAGGAAACATAGATGGGGTTAGGGACCACTGTAAGAGGTGGATAGGTTCAAATCCAGTTCAAGCACAATCTAAATATACTCATAGTTGGATGATCTATGGCCTTATTATTAATTTCAAAAGTACTCTTTACTTTTAGAGGTTTACAGGATGTCTCCCAATGGTTGAAAATCTCATGTAAACTTTGGAGTTATGTGAAAATAAAGTCATTAGTGTATAATATGGCTTTGAGTATCCAGATAGTTTAGAGATCAAACAAACAAAAATCCCAAACAAACAAAAACAAAAACCAAACAGAATCACTACCTTTTTCTAGTAGCCAGAAGAAATCGCTAGCTTTTTGGTAAGATTTCTAATAGGAAAGCTCAACAAAGAACTATCCTACCATGACAAAGAATTTACATTTCTTTCTCCAGTTCTGAATCTACCTTTATTTTTCCCCTTCTGTCTTTGAACTATATTCAGGATACTTCCATTTCTTAGGTATGCCCACCTCCTTCAGGTTCTATAATGAATATTGATATCTACCCATAATCTTGATAAGCTAAAAGACCCATAAGTTGTTTATGTGGCATTTTCACATGCTATGGACAGAATAGCCTAAAATTGTTTTTAGGAAAGAGGCATGATTTTTTTTTTCCTGTCTTGGCCTACAGTGACTCTGAGATTAGGCAAATGTCCTTGTAAAGATGTTCTGCCACTTTCTAAATTCAATGTGTTGACATTTGTACATGTTAGAAAACTATCCTTTTTCATGACTATACATTCCTCAGTGTACACATTTGTTACTTGTTACTTTTAAAAAGATTTGTGTAACTGTCCCTTTGTCACATCAGCCTAGAGTCTCACCATAAAGCCATAAAATAAGTGAGTGCAGTAAAACAATAAACCCATCCTAATATTATTTTATTATTTCTCTAAAATAATTCTACATATTTAATCATATGATACTTGAATCTGATTTTTATACTATTTTTTTTTGAATGAAAAACTTCAAATTAAAATGAATCCAAAATGACTACACCTTAAAACACTTTGGGTTTGCCACCTATAAAGTTTGTCAAACTCTCAGTTAAAAGCAGTGAGTCTCCTATGGGAGGAAGGAACTCCAAATACCACACATTCAAAGCTAATTGACTAATCGGATAAACCTTAGTAAGATCCTCGACATTTCAGGAATATGTCTGGAAACTATCTCAATTACCAAATTCCCAAATACTGAAATGTTTGGGCACATTCCTCCCTGGATTTCTGCTGAATCACATTTTCGTTCACAGTAACAAATTCCCCATGTTTATCCTCACATTGCAAATGTAGTCTCCTGTCTAGCCTTCACCAAATTGTATCTCTGAGTTGATGGTCATTGCCTGAAGACAGAATATTTTATAGTCATGAGAACTGGAGGACCAATAAGGTGTTTTCAGATAGAGATGAAGGGCCAGGCCACTCCCTTGCTGCAGTGTGCATACTAAACAATGCAGTGGAGCCTTAGCATAAGTCACTGATGGTGGGCCATCAGTGTTTGAAAATGGTAGGATTCATTATTTTGTGAATGTAAAACGACCTCTACAAATAAAAGTGAGTTTTCCCTCACCTTCTCCCTCTCCTTTCTCTCTCTTAAAAGAGAAGCTTTGGAGGTTAAGAAGTTGGACTTTGGAGTTAAACTGCTTAACCCTCAAAACCTGCACTACCACTTATCAGTTGCTTCATCTTTGGAAAATTATTTAATTTTTATGTGGCTGATTTTTTTTTGACCTGTAAAACTTATCTCTCATTGGGTTATTATAAGGAATAAATGGGTTAATATACATGAAACTAAGCAGTGCCTAGCAACTAGTAAGTACTCGCTGAAAAAAACAAAAACAAAAACAAAAAGCAAAAAACATAAAGGAGTTCCTATTGTATATCAGGTGCTTAGCACTAGAAAAGGGCTGGGATTTAGCTCAGTTGGTAGAGCGCTGTGCTGCAGTCTCTGAGGTCCTGAGTTCAATTCCTAGCACCGCAAAAATGGGAGAAGGACCTGGCAATCCACTCCCAAGGCAATCCCGAAATAGTCAGCCATTGAAAACCCTATGAGGGTCGCTATGAGTCGGATACTGACTTGACGGCACCTAACAACAACAACAACAATCACTAGAAAGGAATCTCTGATCGGTAGCACATTCTGTGTAGGTGGCCAGTACAGTCCCCACTTTTTGTCACCTAAGGGCATCCCTGCTCTATTGATTACTGCTTCTGATTCTCACTTGCAGTTTTCCAGAAGAGAAACTTTTTCTGCATATCTACCATGAATCTGAGTCTCTTCGGTCATGAGACCAAGGTCTATTAATACCTATGTGGTTTTAGGGCTCTACTTTCTTTGGAGACAGTTCCTAGCAAATGGACAAACATGAGTCAAACAGACCCTTAAAAAACACCTGCTATTACTCAGGTAGGGCAGCCAAAGCAAAATGCCACAGACTGGTTGATTTAAACAAAAGGAATTTGTTTTTTCACATTTGTGGAGACTGAAAGTCCAAGATCAAGGTGCTAGCAGGACTAGTTTCCCTTGAGATCTCTTTCCTTGATAGATGGATAACTTCTCTCTGCATCCATGCATAGCCCTCCTCTCTATGCACACAGTCCTGGTGCCTGATTCCCTTCTTGTAAATATACCATTCCTACTGGATAAGGGTCCTACCCTTATGATGTTAAGGACACTATCTCCAAACACAATCATATTTTGGATTAGTGTTTTAATATATAAATTTTGGGGACAGACTTCATTACATAACAATGATGTAGGAAAGATCATTTTTGTTGGTGTGAGGTTCCTGTCTTGGAAAGTGAAATTCAGGTCTGTCTGGACTCTAATTAAGCCTAACCTTAAATCCTCAGGTGAACATAACACTGGGGGTTAGGGTGGGGCATAGGATAGAAACTCTTTTCTTCAAACTACTTATTACTTACTGACTTAGAGAGTCTTGATGGCATGGAGGACTTCTAATAAATAAATCACCAAGTTGTTGTTAAGCCATAGCTGTTTAGTATAGGGGATTGATTGGATATTACTTCAATATGTATTTGGTTAAACCAGGGATTAAAACTACCTGTGCATACATATTTGACGTATATTTTATCATAACTAATTTACAAAGATTTTTAAATGTTTGCATGGCTTGACTATTGATACCATAAATGTTCCATTTCGACCTGCAGAGAAGACTAATTACAGAAATGCATTCCAGAAAGGTATTGCCCTCTTTTGTTGTTGTTGTTAGGTGCCGTTGAGTCTGTATCTGACTCATAGCGACCCTCATAGGGTTTTCAATGGCTGATTGTTTTGGGATTGCCTTGGGAGTGGATTGCCAGGTCCTTCTCCCATTGCCCTCTCTTAGGCTTATCTTTTCATATACTTACATTTTTTCTTATGATTTTTCATTTATCTAGAAAGATAAGCCTACATGTCTTCATTATGTTGGGAAGGATATCTACTCTCTAGCCAGTGGCCATACTGAGGGAGCCCTTCCACAAAGGGAATAAAATCTCAAATGAGCAACAAGTAAGAAAGGATGAATGTCATTAATTTATGTATAAAATTATGCTAAAAAGTCCAAATAAGTAAATTTTAAGTTCCTGTACAAGTTCTTTCTTCTTTGGAAATATATTTTTCTTTAAACCATAATTGATAGTGTCTCCGTGGAAACAATCCTAGGAGACTAGCTGAGTTACTGGAAATCATGTAGTTTAAACTTAAATTATAGTAATGTGCTGCCTCTTCCTATTAATGCCAGCCAGTCCTGCTGGTAAAGAAAATTTGAGTATCTGTCTATCATGTTGTAGGCTGAATGTGATGAAAAGACATTCCATGTCAGAAATTTGAGCTGAGAACATTTCTCAGTACAAAGTAATGTATTGACAGTTTAATTTTGTCCATTAGTTTCTTGGGCTAGGTTAATGTAGCTCTGCATCCTAAAGACAAAGTTAGCTTCCTAGGGCTGTAAAAGTTTGTGGGAAATTCCTTAACCTCACATCATGAGACTTGAGAGTGATGAGGGGAAGTAAAATTTCTCCCCAACAATTTTCTCCCACTACTCTTGGACAGGGCTGGGGTTTAGCTCAGTTGGTAGAGTACTGCTTTATATTCTCTGAGGACCCAGGTTCTATCCCCAGCACTACAAAACTGGAAGAAGGACCTGGAATCCACTCCTGAAGCAATCCTGAAATAATCAGCCATTGAAAACCCTAGAGAGTCACTATGAGTTGGACACTATTAAATGGCATCTGACAACAACCACCACCCTTGGCTCAGCCTACAGTGGTGCCACCCTGGCGCCTGGCTGATCCCTTCAGATCTCGGAATCTAAGCAGGGTCAGGCCTACTTAGTCCTTGGTTGGGTACTGCCTAGGAGTACCAGGTGCTGTAGGCTTGGAGAAGGACCCAGCAACTCACTCCTGAAACAATCAGCCAGAGAAGCACTGACAATAGTGCCAGGCATGGTGCGATGTCGGGTCGGGTAGCATTTTGTCTGCTGTACATAGGGTTGCTAGGAGTCGACCAGACTCAATGGCACCTAACAACAACAACAACACTGTTGGCTCATGCTTAAAAAACAGGTTAAAAGAAATTTAGTTCTATTTTAAAAACTCCTCTTCCACTCCTCTTTTAATTACAGTACAGAAGACATTGTCCTAGGGGTCTTGGAGATGAGAAAGTGCAATAGACTTGGTTCCCAAACAATTCACAATTCCCTCAGGGAAACATCCAGGTGGACTTCATTAGTCACTACTGCAATGTAGTCGGTGACCATATGGGAACACAGGAGACAAAGCTGGAGACAATAGAGTTGTGAAGACATAGAGAACTGACTGCTTTGGACAAAGCTCTGCCCCAGCACAAGAATCTCACCAGCAGGGGAGCAGGGGCAGTGACTTCCCACCAAAGCCCATGAGTGACACTGGGAAGCTGAAGTGGGAGAGAGAAAAGTGTTCAACCACCATCTCTCTGGAAGACAGTATTCACTCTGCTATTAATGAAAAGCTTATTTTCTTTTTTTGCCACTTAAAGGCTAATACATTTAAAAACCAAAAGATTTGATTTCCTGGTCATACATTAGAATGAGAGCTTAAACCCTATGGAATGTGACATCACTCTGCTCAAAGCCAAATTGTTGTCAAAGAAATCATGGACGTTAAAGTAAATTTGTTAAATGCGAGTTCTTCTATTTCTCAGATAATTAAGCCATTACTTATGATGAACAATATTAGCATGTGTTTATGATATTTTGTTTTGCATATATTGTAATTGAATATTTATGGCTGAACTGGTCTTTTGGCACAATCACTAGAAATTTAGAGTTTGGAAGCTCTCTTTTTGTCTTTTTTACTGACAAAGTGTATGTCTTAGGCGGAGTATATTTTATTTTATATTGGAATTGTTGTTGTTGCTCTTAAGTGCCGTTGAGTCGGTATCCGACTTATGGCGACCCTCATAGGGTTTTCAATGGCTGACTGTTTCGGGATTGCCTTGGGAGTGGATTGCCAGGCCCTTCTCCCATTTTTGCGGAGCTGGGAATTGAACTCGGGACCTCAGAGACTGCAGCGCAGCACTATACCAACTGAGCTAAGTCCCAGCCCCTATATTGGAATATAGATACAAAGTCTTCATTGAGCTAGTACTAATTTTATTTTTTGGCAAGTGCTCATAACTTAGCAGATTCACTAGTCACTATGATTTGATTTGGAATCCTGGGAAATAGAGGTGATGCCTTCATACAGTCATGGTAATAAAATAACAGCTGCTACTAGGTGCGGTGGCTCATACCTGTAATCTCAAGAACTTGGGGGAGATGGTGGCAGGAAGAATGCAAGTTTGAGACCAGAGGCAGGCTGCATAATTTAGCAAGACCCTGTCTCAAGACATAAAGTAAAAAATGGGCTGGGGGTGGAACTCAGTGGTACAGCACTTGCAAAGCATGCATGTGGGAGACCCTGGGTTCAAGCAAGCAAACAAACAACCAACGAAAAACCTGCTACTAAGCTTGCTCCTCCCTCATACTTGGTGATCTTTAATTTTTTTCTTGAAATATGCTGAAGAGTTTGAAATTGAATTGCCCTTGGTGGCCAGACTGTCTGGAGTGTTTCTATTCAGAAACTAAGTGTCAATAGGTCCTACATTGCAGCTCTTTCATGTTACCATGACTGACCCAGCAATGAACCAGATATCACATGAGAGGAGAAACTACGAGATCTCCTTTTTCTGAACTATATTTTTTCAGTTTGTTCACCAAAGATTATGCTCTTGACTACTGACCTTGAAGTTTTGTTCTTCCACATCCTTTATTGCATGGTCATCCAGTCTTAAAGCCCATTTCTCTAGTTATTATTTTGGCTCCTTTGACAATAACTGTGCATCTTTTCTACTCCATAATGCTTTATGAATCATCTCAAATTGCCACAATGCTAATAAATCACTAACAAATACACACGCTTCTGATATTTTAAAGTTATATAAACATAATATCTAGGTAGCTTACTAGCATGCCAAATTTTGAGACATTGCTTAATAGTAAACTTGAAAACATGAATGGGGCTTATCAATTAACAATCAAATACATTGTTTCTATGTTAAGAACACTGCCTCCAACATTTAAACCATTATTAAAAATTAATTTACAAAATAGCTTTTATTGAACTTGAACCTATAGGATTTGAATGCATGCAATTTTTAAAAAAAAACTAAAAGTATATGTGATCTGTAACTATTTTCTGCTTTTGCTCTTAATTATGATAAAATAGAGGAAGGAGTTGAGAGTAATATGGGATGATGAAGATGATGATGGTGATGACAATTTGATATCATGTAGATATATAACCCTCCCTGTGCTAGTTGTACACAGTTAATACATTGACTTAGACCAAAACATTTTTACTGCATCAAGACTTATTTTAATAACCCAAAAAGAAAAATCAGCCAAATGTCTATAAATATTGAACATGAACTCCCATAATACCCCATTTGTACATTTATTATGATATTTATCACTTTATTCCTTGTTTTGTAGTTATTTGTATACCTTAATTCCCCCAACAGCCTAAGGGTGTGATATATGTTTCCAATATATTGTAATGCCAATAACATCTATCTTGTTGTTGTTGGGTACCATCAAGTCGGTGTCTAATTCACAGCAACCCTATGTGCAATAGGCAAAACACTACTGTCAGTGCTTCCCTGCTAGTCATAGGGTTTTCAATGGCTAGTTGTTTTTTGGGACTGGGTTGCCAGGTCCTTCTCCAAAGGCTGCAGCACCTGGTGTTCCCAGGTGGTCTCCCATCCAAGTACTAACCAGGCTCGACCCTGCTTAGCTTCCAAGATCAGATGCCACAGTGGTACAGCTGCAGTCTACATCTATCTTAGAAATCAATAAATTAGAATGACAAATAATGTTATTTTCATATAAGCATTCCTGAATTAACATACACAAATTCATATTGACATGTAACAGATTTTGGAAACAAAGTTCTATGCACACAGAGGTGAAAAAAGAATAATGCACATTCTTGCATTAGGAAGGATCGCAAATGACATGGAAGCCATTAACAGACCATTTACTTTTTCTGGGATCAAGGATACTGTGTGGATAAAAGGAAAAGGAAGTCATCCACCTTGGGAAAAAAAAAGGTTCTCTTCAAATGGAGGTTTGCTATCTACAGTTTCTTTAATTCCTCAGGTTCTGCCCTATGAAATCATTCTCCTTGATGTTTAATCTTTCCAATCCCCATAATAATAATTTGGGGAAAGATAGATTGCTATAGAAAATAGAGTATGGTAGAGTTTTAAGTCTAGCATTAGGAAGATTTGATCTGGTTAGAAAATTCATTCATGAAAGTACTGTGGTTAGAATTGGTGGGAAACCATCCTCCTCTGTGGTTGCTAAAAGTAACTAACAAGATACAGAGGGAGATGCCTCTCCACAGACCTGTTAAAAGTCTATAAGAGACAGAGCTATCACACCTAGCCTACTTAAAATGAAGCAGGTGTTTTCATACATATAAGCTTGCTATCAGGTTTGTTTGTATGTTTACATTAAGAATAGAAAATAGAGGCACTGGAAGGAAGTATGGAAACTTATACACTACATGTGCTTTTCTTAGGAAAAGAAATTTGTAATATGAGTGAAAAAGAGTGGAAATACTTAACTGTTGATCAACATAATTCCTCCAGATTCTCTCATTACACTGACCTTCTCTCTTCTTTGCCTCAGATTTGGCAACTGTAGCACAGAGTATGGTTTCTTCGAAAAAGTAGATTTTTTTTTAAATATACATATATCTACAAATGTGAAATTTTAGAATTTCAAAATGTGATAAAAATGTTGTCACTTGATAGGTTTTGATTTAATTTACTTAAAAGCGTCACTATTCTTTTGATAGTAGCTGACAGATCCAATCCTATTCCCATATGTTTCCTGCTATTTTAAAAGAAACAGTACACAATTGCCTAAGAGAAGCACCATGTGTTTCTGAAGTGTGAATCTGAAAACCATCCATCTGGTCACGCTGCTATCTTTCTGAATCATATGTGATTGAAAGAAATGTATTCAACATTTCACAACTCTTAGGCTATATGAGGAAGAGAATAAGGTAAAGGAGTTTCTTTTTCTACAATTACTAAACGTCAAGTCTGTTCCTTCTCCCTGGAATATCCTTGTCCACTCTTCCACTTAGATGACTCCAATCATCCACCAAGACCCAGGAACACCCATTTCCTCTGTAGTGAATTCTCATGTAACCCTAGCTCTGTGCTTGGCATATAACTCTATCTGTACTGGCATGAAAATGCTTATTTAATTTGATTAAAACTATTTCTTTTAAAGTTGCCTCTCCTATAGTCTATGAATTCCTAAAATGGAAGGCAGATGGTCTGCAATGCAAACCAATTCAGTAAAATATTATTACAGTGTTACGGAACTAATCTAGGAACTGCAGGGACATTCCTGAATAAGAAGAGAGCATGCTTGTCCCCAAGAATTTACATCTAGCTGAGAAGGCAGAAACTGATCAACTAATTAGATTTAAAAGTGATGCTTGGTAAGGAGATAAGGTAACTACATTTGAAATCTCATGTAGACAAAATTAAAGTTGCAAGTTCAAAGTTTCTTTAATGTTTTTGTTAGCAGTAGCTTTTATCTTATATGACATAAATATCCAAGTTAATTTTTGGGTTGTTGCAATCATTGTACACATTTCTTATGAAGATAAAGAACAGTCACTATATCATGGGGTAGGCATAGGGTAAATATATATAGGATAATATAATGTATAATAGTATATTATATATATTAGCCTTCTATGCCTGTTACTTTATTTTATTGAAACTAGTTAAATTAACTCCAAGATAAAAGATTTTTCAGATTCTTCTGAAGAAGATAAATTATATTGAATCATTATAGCTTCAAAAAGATGTTATTAAAATATGCTCACATATTAATCAAGTAGTACTGATAACATTATGGTAAACAAAGAGACTTAGACATTTTTCCAAAAAACATTAAGAGCAGAATGACGTTCTTCATTTGACTACGATAAAGAACTGGAAGTTTAGGATCAAGGTGCTGTCAGATACAAGTGTCTGGTGAAGGTCCTATTCCTCATTTGCATGGCCATCATCTCACTGTATCCTCAAGTGGCAGAAAGCAGATTTGCCTTGTGTCTTTTTATAAAGGTACTAATCTCATTCATGAGGGCTCGTCCTTTTTTACCTAATTACCTCCCACAGGCCCTGACTCTTAATCTACCACATTGAGGGTTAAGATTTTTAGCATCTGAATTTTAGAGGGACCTAAACATTCAGTCTACAGCAGAATACATAGCTAGATTAATGAAAAGAATAATTCAGTTGGGGAAAAAGAGGGAAAAAAAAAAAAAAAAGAAAATCATCCCGTTAGATTTTGTTTAAATTGTTACAGAAGTTTGGTTTGTTAATGAAGTAACCTGTTTTGTCCCTAAATGAGGAAACTCTGATTATGGATTCTACTAGAGGCCAAATACCCCCAAGAGCAGCACCATCTCTACTTCTTTTGAACCTATCACAGTATCTGGACTAGAACTCTGCACCAAATGACAGCTTAGTTGTTCTTTTTGTTGTTAGATGCGGTCAAATCAGGGCCAACTCATAGCTACCCTATGTACAACAGAACAAGACACTTTGTGATGCTGTGCCCATGCCTGGTACTACGTCAGTGCTTCTCTGCTATTCATAGGGTTCTTAATGGCTGATTGTTTAGGGATTGCTTTGGGAGTGGATTGCGGGGTCTCTCTCCCCAGAAGGCTTAGTTAAGATAAAATTAACACATACCTTCCTTTCCTATTATGATAATGCAGCACACTTTATTAAAACATACTTCAATTCACTCTGTTATCCCCTGCTATCTGAACTATATCCTGTAATGGAAGTTATTCTACTATACAAACTCTGGAACTGAGTTGAATTAGAAGCATTAAAGAACATGATTTCAGGCATTCTTTGGAGCTCTGGTCATCTGTGCACGGTTAGTAAGAAGAAACTGCCTATTCTTTAGCAGAGAAGCAAGAAAAAAAAAAAGGAGCACTGATACAAAATTAATATGTTGTTGTTGTTAGGTACCGTCTAGTCAGTGTCCAACTCAGCAACCACACATACAACAGGCAAAACAGTATTGTTAGTGCTTCTTTGTTATTCATAGGGTTTCCAATGGCTGATTGTTTTTTGGGAGTGGGTTGTCGGGTCCTCCTCCCAAGCCTATAGTACCTGGTTAGTACCTGGTGTTCTCAGACAGTCTCCCATCCAGTACTAAGCATGTCTGGTCCTGCTTAGCTTCCGAGATCTGATGGGATTGGACTCCACAGTGGTATGGCTGCAGGACAAAATTAATACAGGACCAGATTAAAAGATATGTTGGAAGGGAAAGAAAAAGGTTGGAATACCAGTTAGGAGGCAATAATATTGAAAAACTATGTCTTTGTTTCTTATCAAAAGGAAATGTTAACTTTTTTAAAGTTTTTTTTTATGTTGTGTGTTGGAAATAAATTCAAAATCCAAATTATTGTCCAATAATATTGAGTAAATTTGACATTCTGTCCAGTTTTGAGAAAGCTCTGCTGAAAGTTGTGTGATCTCCAAGTGCGTGTAAGGAAAAAGCCTTGAAAATCTTTCACTTTGTCCTGCCCGAGCTGAGGGCAGATGACTCACGGTATGAATTCAAGTTAAATCACTTAACCTTTTTCTCTTATTCAACCCATCTGGGAAGCTGAATACAAGCACTTCACTATGAAACAGATGGAGTGCCAAAGCTAAATTTTCCCAGATTAAAAAAGAAGAAAAATGTGTTATAAGCACTAAAAGAACCAAATATGGAAAAAGACCAAGGATTACAAGGAAAAGAGCTATAAATTGGATCAGACCTTTTCCCCTGTAAAAAATAATGTAATGCTTAAAAAATAAGTCCTGTGACATGATTTGGAGACAAAGTTAGTAAAATGTTTCATAAGCACCATATGTGTAAAGGTGGTCATGAATAATGACATTTATGGTAAATAAAATGCTCTTTGTTTGTTGGATCACTCACCATTATGTCTCAGAAAACAAATATGGTTATGCTAGAGTGCTTTTAGGTTATCTATTTGATAACTGCAAAGTACTAATAAAAACAGTTCTTGAGAAATTTTATGGGACACGTCTGAATTGTAGCTCTGATGAAATCTAACACTAGTTGACAGAAAAAAAAATTCTCTAATATGTTCTAGGATAATTATGATTTCTAATTTGTCCTAGAAAGTAATATGGGTATGCATTCCTTTGAAGAAAGGCAAATTATGGCCCCTTGCTAACTTTGTATGATTTTAATCTTACTATATATATAAAATGTACTAAGTTCACATGTGTTTACTGTATATGCCAATATTTACAACACTCATATTTTATGGAAGAAAAAATGTCCTGTTGTAAGTAAAGCAAAGATATTTTGATGAACAAAGCAGAGCATAATAGAAAGAACCTGTATCGTTTTATTTCCAGACAGGTTGTGATAAATTTAGGGGAAGTTAGCTGAGTATTTAAAAGACATAGTGTGTGGATGAGGCTGGAAATGAAACTTGAGAAATTCACATTGTAGACTTCCAGATGCCACAGTGTAAAAATCCAGATTGGACTTTGAGTCCAGGAATGGCCTCCAAGTAGAGGTTTCACTATGGTTGAGGCAAATGCTACCTCGCAAAACCAATGAAAACTTCTTTTGATTAATTCTCAAAATCCTATTATATAGCAAAATAAAAAACCATACACTCTTTTTTTCAAAGAATCACTTTATTATTGAAATTGGATCACACTCCTGTTACTAAGAAAAACTGATGGGGCATGGTTAAGGGGCTAAGATGCAATGAAAATCAAAAAGCAAACACTGCCTTTCCTAAAGGAAAGAGAGTTTCATAGGTCTCTTACTCTAATTTCCTTTTGAGAAAACATAAAAGATTTCACCATACTTATGGCATTTAATATCCACAATAATGAATATCCAGATAAAAATAGATTTCCAGTTTAACATACCTTTTGCTCAAGATAGCAAATGCATTATTGGGAATGCTTATATAAGTCTAACATACACCAATTAAATCTCTTGAGATTTCCAAACCAATATGCAGACCCTTCCACTATTCTTTTTGGTTATATTTCACATATATGTATGTTGGTTATATTTCATATATATGAATATACATATATAAGTATACATATATACATGTATAAGTATATATATTCAAACTACATTCTCATTATTCTTTTTTTCTTACAGTAAAAAGAGTGTTGTTGTTGTTGTTGTTAGGTGCTGTCAAGTTGGTATCCGACTCATAGCGACCCTCAGAGACTGCAGCGCAGTGATCTACCAACTAAGCTAAATCCCAGCAAAAAGAGTGAGGGGGAGTTAAAAGTTTAAAAAAAGGAAAAACCATTAATATATAGAATTAAAATTTTCAAATAAAATGAATTTTTGATTCAGTGTGATTTGGAAGAAATACGGCTTGCACATTAATTTCAAAAAGACCCTATTATAGGCTTGGACTCAGACCTCCTAAAGATTTGTACTTCCTTCTTGTAAGAGTTTCTCAGATTAGAGCTTCAGTTGTACTTCCTGGAGGATCATAAGGGAAAATCCTGAATACATTGGATTATCTTGTTTGTGACTGGTACACCGTAACCAGCATATTTCCAAGGAGTTGGTAGTTGAGAACAATCTTGCCATCAACAGAGAGACTCTTGGATAATGCATTTCAGTTTTTCCATTATTACCTTTATATTGCTGGGTCATCATAAAGACCTTCCAATCTACATACTGAAAATAAATTCCTTAGTAACTAGTGCTGAATGTTTCACTCTTCTTTATCTTAATCTTGAGAAATGACATGATATTTTGCTTCTGTGCCAGTTAAGAATAATTTTCAATTCCATGACAGTAGATAAAAGGTCATCTTTACTTAAGAATAGTTTATTTGCTTTTTTATATTGATAACCCATAATGGAATAGGTATAGAATAATCTTCATATAAATATTTTCAAATTTCACTCTTATTTAAGTCTCAGTGGTTGAAAATGGTCTCCAAACAGGTAATAAATTAAGAAGGAAGATGTGAAACATTTCTGTTTGAATGAGAATTTTCTGGATTACTATCAAAGCTCAAATTTACAATGGATAACCAAATGTATTGCTGTCCACATGGCTGATAGTTCTATCAAATGAGAAAATGTGCATCTTCATAGTTATTAAGTTATCTAGTAGCATACCCTCTATACACCATGAAGAAAGACAAAGGGAAGAAAAAAATTTTTGAATACTTTCTATTTTTTTTATCACTATGGTAATAACTTTGATTTCATTATCTCATTTAAAGTTTCAAGCTTTCTCTTGGGCATGTTACAGATCAGTAAACTAAGGCAAAATATGTTTAAATTGCTTGCCAAGACTCTCACCTGTCATCTTGTCATGCTGTGGGGGTTTGCATGTTGCTGTGATGCTAAAAGCTGTGCCATCAGTATTTCAGCTACCAGTAGGATCACTCTGTAGTGGACAGGTTTCAGCTGAGTTCCAGACTAAGACAGAGCACGGAGAAAGATCCCACAGCCCACTTCCAAGATAATTAGCCATTGAAAACCCCATGAATAGCAGAGAAGCACTGTCAAATATAGTGCCAGAAATTGAGCCTCCCAAGCTGGAAGGCATTCAAGAGATGACTGGGGAAGAGTTGCCTCCTCAAAGTAGAGTTTACCTTAATGACAGGAATGGAGTAAAGCCCCTGGGACCTCCATGTGCTGATGTGGCAGGACTCAAAATGAGAAGAAACATAGTGACTACAACAATGGGCTCAAACATAAAAATGATCTTGTATATAGTACAGGGTCTGGGAGTGTTTCATTCTGTTGTAGATAGGGTTGCTATGAGTCAGACCCAACTCCATGGCAGCTAACAACCACCACCATCAACACCACCAAGACTCTGGCCTTTATAGATCTTTCTACTATATTGTGTCTTCTACCATTGAAAGGAGAACAGAAACCAAAAACTTTAATCTATATACTCATTAATAATTTTAGACCTCTTAAAAACAAGTTCTTTTTTTTTTTTTTTTATAAATCTCAACATAGTCCCTAGACTATGAAGTCCAAAGACTTCAGAACTCTTGTTCCATTCCATGTGGGATTCCCAGGAGTGGTTCTTTCAACTTCTGAATCTCCATGTAACAGTATAGAGGAAGAAATAGCATGGGTTTCCTTGCATTTTAAAAATGCTCCTTAAATAAACACTTATATTGCAATATGTTGATATTTTCATGTGTGCTGATAATAATCTTAAGTATCTAATATCATTCTTAAATTGCTATCTTGTTTGAGCCTATGGATATCCTTTTGGTTAAATTTGTTCTCTTAATTATTCTGTAAAAAGAACAAAACATCCCGACTTCCACTGACGTGATGTGTGATGTACTTTTGCCTTTTTTTTTAACCTTTTCTTCTCTTGGAGTTTGCTTTTCCAGAAAGTATACTAAGAGAATGATGACTTATCTTGAAAATTGCAATACAAGAGCTAATAATCATATTGTATGATTTATTTTCTTGCTATAGTTTTCACATGAAACATTTCTCAACACCTGTTTTTGTTGTTAGGTGCCGTGGAATCGGTATCCGACTAATGGAAAGCCTGTGCACAACAGATGAAACACTATTGTTGTGCTTCTCTGCTATTCATAGGGTTTTCAATGGCTAGTTGATTCTGGGAGTAGGTTGCCAGATCCTTCTCCTACAGCACCTGGTGTTGCCAGGAGGTCTCCTATCCAAGTATTAACCAGACCTGACTGTGCTTAGTTTCTGAGATATACCAGGATCAGATGCCACAGTGGTACAGCTGGAGGCTCTTGACACCTAGGCCAGCCAAATGAATCATTAAATGAATAATTGTTGACACATAAAATATGTTAAATGTCTAATCTGACCTAGACTTCTTTAGGAATTGGCTGTAAAAAGTGACCCCCCCAAAAAACACACACACACACACACACAAAAATACGAATGTTTCCTTCTTCTGTTTTTAGATAAGAGAACTTTTGATATTCTCCTCCCACATAACAATTTGCATAATATGTAAATAATTTATGTATCAATCATATTTTCAATTAGTTTCATGCAGAGTTTTCTATCTCAGTCCTTAAGACAGTGCAAAATGTGTTTCTATGGATAACTAAGTTAAGAGGCAGTTCCCAATGCCCCAGTTACTTCTTCAAGTTTCACATTGTGTATCCAGTTGTTCATTTAATGTGAACTTTGAGAGAGTTTGAAGCCTTCCTTGGTCATCACATTCTATGAAACAAGTATCTCTTAGAACAGACATTGGGAAATTTCGGTGTAATCTTTTGCAAGAGGAAAGATTTCTATGTAATATAAGGTTTTAAGCAGTTGAACTGCTCATTAATTAATTTTGTAGATAAAAAAGACACAGGACAATTACAGAGACATATGACTAAAAGAGAAAGAATGTTTAAAAATTAAAAACTTTTAACTTTTTGCACATTAATCTAGTTAAAATTTCCTCAGCAGGGAAAATTAACATTTGACTGCATTTTCCAGAAGTACTTGATCAACTATTTTGGTGTTTTCTGGTAGCACCTGATTACTTTGGGAGTTGATTATAAATAAAATAACATTGATATTTAGATCAATATGATCAATTTAATCTTACTGTCCTCTAGTCAAAGCATGTTGAACTCTTTGGAAAGCCTTCCAAGTGCTTTTTTACCATTAGAACACTGAGAATTAGGTCGTCAAGGTAGATAGTAAACCATAATTGATCTCTTCTCTGGTCTCCTCTGAAACTGGCTATAAGGATCCCAAAGGGAAGTCTTTTACAAATAACAGACATTTGTGATTGCTGATGGTCTTAAATTTTCATGATTTTATGTTCATTTTTACAAATGTAGAGGCAAAGATCCAATCTACTATCCTTTTACTTCTTAACTAAAGCACTATGTTCCTTTGTGGTATAAGAAATTATATTCATTTTAGAGAGGTCATTCAAATACCCATATAGAGTTCAAAAAATATCATTAACAATCCATCTGTTTTTTACTACACACCTATTAGAATAGTTAAAAAAATATATACTGACAGTGCCAGAACTGGCAAGGATGTGGAGAAATGGTTCTCTCATAAATTCCTGGTAGGAATACAAAATGGTACAGCCATGCTAGAAGTCTAGCTGTTTCTTATAAAGTTAAACATACACTGAAAACATATGACCCAACAATCATACTCCTGGAATTTTATTACAGTGAAATAAAAGCTTATGTTCATGAAAAATCTATAGATAATGCTCACAGTATGTTTTTAAATTTTACTTTAATTTTTTTCCAACATTGGGGGCGTTGAACCCAGGGCCTTGAGCATGCTAGGAATGTGCTCTGCCATTGAACTGTGTACAGCCCCTTTTAAATTAATTACTTGTTCTTTGATACAGATTGTTGCTAAGTTACGCAGGCTGCCTCTAGCCTGAAGCTCACAATTCTGCTGCCTCTAGCCTGAAGCTCACAATTCTCCTGCCTCAGCCTCCCAAATTGCTGGGATCACAGGTGTTCATCACAGTGCCCTGCCTCACAGTAGTTCCATTAGAGCCCCAAAGTGAAACAAACCACTTCAACTGTCCTTCAGTGAGTGAGAGTTAAACACACTCTGGTAATCCATGCAGTAGAATACAATCTAGCAATAAGAGGGAACAAACTATCAATACATACGCAGCAACATGAATGAATCTTGGGGTGATTAGGTTGAATTAAAAAGAAAAAAATCAATATATAACATGATATATAATGTATGATTCCATTTGTATAAAATTCTTGAATTAATACAACAACAGAAATGGATTATAGATCAGTGGCTCCCAGATGTTGATGAAGGAGGAGTTGAAATTATAAGGGTACCAGAAGATAATTTCCTTGTTGTGACAGAGTGGTTCTCTATGTTTGTTAAAGGCTTTATTATGTACGTTATTAATGGAGGTCAGCTTTCAAGTGATGACTACATTTTTGTGCACTGCTTAACTGAGAATAGAGTGAAATTCTAGGGTATATACCCTGTTGCTATCAGTGGAGTCAAGTATCTCTAATGCAGTATCATAATATCCATCAAACTTATTAAGAGTGCCATGCAGGAATTTTGAACATTCCTAAGCAAGAAATAATTCCGAGTCATCCAGAAAGCTCTCCAAGGTTAGAGCTTCCCATTCAACTTCAGAATGCAAATCAGGATGGGGGCTATAAGATACCAGTGGCCTTTGCAAGGCTAAAATGTCTTTGTGTGCACATACCATAAGCTGAATCACTGAAAAAATAAAAATGAACCTTTCCACTTTCACATTCTGTTTTCTTGTACCTGAATCTACACTAGATTTTACAACAAATTCAATTATGCTTTTAGGTACATGATAATATGGATTTTTTATCATAAATAATCTTATTTTGAAAGTACAAATTATTTTGTATCTGATATTTTGTGAATTTTGAGGAAATTTTGCATCCATTGTGTCTGGAAAGCAGGCAACCATTTACTACACACTACAAGCACATCATTGTGATTAATTTTGTACATCCCTGTAAAATAAAATTTGGGTTTACTCCTTATTGTTGAAGAAGCTGTTCCTTGAAGCAATTTTGACTTTTGTATGATTACAGGAGTCAAAACATGGTTACTATGTGATATAATGAAAAGAATACAAATTTTAGAAATGTTTGGTTCTCAGCTGTGCAACAGGCTATATGTCCTTGAAAATCTTCTCTAAGCCTTAGTTTCCTTATCTGTGAAATGGGGCCATTAGTCCTATACAAGACTAATTACTAATATTTAAATGAAAGATTTATAAACGTGGAAATTTTGGAATGTTGTAATCTTGGATATAAAACATAAGCTTGCAACAAATTTCAGGGATTTACTATCAAATATCTTTCATATTTTTCCTGTGAAAGAAAGCTGTGATGTAGATACAGATCTTCTGGATGCTAAGTAGATGATGGGTTGTAGGGGCCAAGGTAGAAATCATGAGATGAATTAGGAAGATGTTCATCACCAAGAGAAAATGATAAAGGTAAGGAAGTAGAAAAAGATGAAGAATGGCTGCTAGCCCAGAAAAAGTGGTCAGGGAAGGCATCTTTGAGGCAGAGTGAATATTTGAGAGGTGACTGAGTTAAGTGAGGGATGGAAATTATTTTAGCTTGCTGCATTAGGCTGTGTGGGGATAAAGAGAAGAAGATGGATAAAGGCTACAGAGGTGACAACATCTGCAGATAGATTTAATATGGTAGGTCAGGGAAGAGAGAAACACTAAGGCTCAAGTAAATGCATAAAAACTAGTTCCAATGACTTAGATATAGAAATCTAGGAGAGGAGGATATGTTTGCAAAAATTAGGTTATCTACATATATATACATATACATACATACATACATACACACACACACACACACACACACACACACATAGTTGTTGTTGTTAGGTGCCATCAAGTCAGTATCTGACTTATAGCGACTCTACATACAACAGGAGAAACACTATAGTCAGTGCTTCTCTGCTGTTCATAGGGTTTTCAATGGCAGATTGATTTTTTGGAGTGGGTTGCCGGGTCCATCTCCCAAGCCCACAGCACCTTTTGTTCCCAGGCGGTCTCCCATCCAAGTACTAACCATGCCCAACCCTGCTTAGCTTCCGAGATCTGATGGGATGATGGGATCGGATGCCACAGGGCTATGGCTGCAGGTTGGATGTGGGTGTGGGTGTGTGTGTGTGTGTGTGTGTGTGTGTATACATATGTATATATGTATATATGTATATATATATATATATGTATATATGTATTATATATATATATAAAATTTAAAAATAAGCAAAAGATTTGAATGGATATTTTTCCAACAAAAGATGTGTAAATGGTCAACAGGTACAACAAAAGATGTTTAACCTCATTATTCATCAGGGAAATGCAAATCAAACCACCAATCTCAGTGAGAACAAATCTCAGTGGAACAAAGGGTGTATATACTTTTGGTGGGGATTCAAATTGGTATACCCACTATGGAAAACAATAGGACAGTTGCTCAAAAAATTCAATATGGAAATATCAGGTGATCCAGTGAGCCACTACTGGACATATATCAGTAACTCAAAGAGATATCTGTATTCTCATGTTCATTGCAGCCCTATTCACAATAGCCAAGATATAGAAATAACCCACATGTCCACCACAGATGAATGAATAAAGAAATGGGATCTATATATACAATGTATACATAAATCAGAAATAAGAACTCATAATTTTGAAATGTAGGAAATGGGAATTATTGATTCACACTTTTAGTTTTGTTACTTAAAAGAAAAAATTAGATGAAGTATGAATAACTTTATGAATGAACAATTGAGAGCTTATATTAAAACTACAGTGATATTGATGTATTCTCAGGATTCAAATGCAAAACTGATTGCTTTTGCATAGCAATTTTTTTTTGGTACTGGGGGTTGAACTCTGGGCCTTGCGCTTACATGCTTTGCATGTGCTGTACTGCTGAGCTGCACCCCCAGCCCATTTTATTAGTTTTTGAGACAGGGTCTTGCTAAATTACGCAGACTGCCTGTGGTCTCCAACTTGTGATCCTCCTACCTCTGCCTCTGGAGTTGCTGGGATTATAGGCATGCGCCACTGTGCCCAGCCTATTCCTTGCAATTTTTATATGCATAACTTATTTAATTATTTCATTTCATTTTCCCATTACTTTTTCTTAAATTCACAATTTTCAGATCAATTGTATTTTTTTCTACAAACTGGCACACATCTTACTAATTAATTAACCGCCCCATTAATTTTATGGGAGGAAAAGTAATACAGGCATTTATTTGGCATCATTTACAAATGAAGTTGATCAATTTAAATTGTTGAATTTTTATGCAGTTGGATGATCTGCAAGTGAGATGTAAATGTACTTAGGGAGCTTGGATTTTAACCCAGTAAATTCTCTGGACAAATGTCACTACCTGTCAATAGGTTTGAATCCATTGAATCAGGTTTTCCAGTGGCAGTTTAGATAATTTGTTAGTCAGATATGTCTGCACTATCCAGTATTAATTTAAATAAAAAAGGAAATGATTATATATTTGCCCACCTTAAAAGAAAGCCTGAGGTCAGAGTATCAATGTTTAAGTTACTTGGGTGAGAAAATATGGAGTAGTCCCAAAAGGATTAATATATTATCAGAATGATTCCACATCAACCTCATTAGACACTTCAAAGATGATTTTTCTATTGTAAGTACACTGCGTTTTTATTCGCAATGGCATTAAGAAAAAAGAGTAATTATCTTCTCTTGCATTTTAACAAAAGATTTTGCGATGACAAAATAGTTTACTCAAAATAGCAGTTGAGAGGTCTGTTATAATTCTATTGTTTCTTTCAGAGCAGATGCCATGTCACATGCAAAATGCCAAGACCACAGAAAAATATTTTTAGCTGGATAAAAATATGTGACATTTAAGAAAGAAGTGGTAGTGCCTTGATTCATTTGTTAATTAAGTACTTCAACATTTTCTAAACACAATTGTTTGAAGGTTACAGAATGTAGGAAAGATACAATTCTTGCCCCCATGGGATTTATATTTTTAGATGATTAAGATAAACTGTTCTTTATAATTCATAGTATGTGGGAGGAAAAAAGAAAAAGGCAAATGATAAATCAAATGTATTTGTGGTCTCAGCAGAGAGAGGCTCCAAAATTGGTTTTAATATGACAAAGGATGATAGCTTGGAAGGCATAGAAGGGGAAAGTGCCTTAAATGAACAAAATGTATTTGCATGAGTAGAGGCTGAAAATAGGAGAAAGCACTGTAGAATGTAAGAGAAACTTAAACTTCAGAAGACATTAGAGAGGGTTTGGAGGAGATGCAGTATACAAATTAGGTTAATGGTCAAAGTGTTCTTTTAGTGATATTTAAGATTAAAATAAGGTAAGATAGGAGTAGATGACATTTTAAGAGCCTAATTCTGAACATGGGCAACTAAGGCAAACTATTTTAGAAAGCCTTGGAAAATCTCATTAGTGGAAAACGATCAACAGTGAGACCAGTGTATGTACTGGGCGCTCTGTAAGATAGGACCTCAGAGGTTTTTGAACTACAGACACTGTCATTTAAATGTTGCAAGTTATATTCTGCCTTCTTAAATGGAAACTTATATTTAACTTTGGGACAGATTATCCCATTGTTCTGTTAAAAATGTATACAACATCGGAAGTGGATGTTTTAGAATACGTATATGTGCAAGTAATTGCTAACTTTTTTTAGGGACAACCTGGATATAAGGAATAAACCAGACAAATACTACAAACAGAATGGCCAGTTGTTCAATTTAACATCGAAAATTAGAAGTGGTAGGCTTCGGAAGTCCCTGGATTTGATAATCCAGAGAAATCAGTGAATCCAGTGAAATCACAAAGGTCCTTCTAATGAAGAGGGAAGAAGAGTCAGAGAAGATGTGAAAATAGAAGCAGTGATGCAGTGTAAGAAAGATTCGACCTGGTATTGTTCTCTTTGAAGATAGAGGCAGGGACTGAAGGGCAAGGAATGTGGGGAGCCGCTGGCAGTTGGAAAAGGCAAGGAAATGGATTCTCTTCTAGAGCATTCAGAGGAAACACCTTGGTTTTAGCCATTGAGACCTGGTTTGGACTCCTGACCTAAGGAACTGAAACATAATACATCTATTGTTGCTTTAAGCCACAGAGTTTGTGGTATTATTTACAAAGCAATGGTAAACTAATAATGTTTCAATCACAGTATAGGTACCAAGTGTCAGTCATCTGGAATAGGCTGGAAAGGAGCAAAGAAGGATTTAAGGGACAGAGACTACAAATGTCTACAGCATCCAATCCCATCAGATCTTGGAAACTAACCAGGGTTGGGCCTGGCTAGTGCTTGGATGCGAGACCATCTGGGAACACCAGGTGCTGTAGGTTTGGGAGGAGGACCCAGCAACCCACTCCCCAAAACAATCAGCCATTGGAAACCCTATGGATAGCAGAGACACACTAACAATACTGTTTTGCCTGTTGTATATAGGGTCGCTATGCCTCGGACACCAACTGGATGGCACCTAACAACAACAACAAGGAGACTACAAATGTCTCTTCTTCCTGGTGATCAGAGCTCTTATATTGAATTTCATGGCTTGAAGATAAGCCAAATATGCTGAATGGTGGAGAGTAGGGCAACCCTAGCTTCACAGAATCAGCCCAAAAGAAGAAAGGAAGTGGCCTGGAAAAAGGCCCCAAGCTATGGTCATAGATTTGTGAAGTTTTCTCTTTTTATCATGGAATCTTCAGTAGAGTTTCATTAATTATGACCAATTTGTCTATTGTGCAACTACATATTAAGCATAGTTGGTAAAGGGAACACAGTGGGTTTTGTCCTTTTCCTCAGGAACAGAATGGTCAAGACAGAGGTAGTCATCACCAGAAAACATGTCAAGAAAAGCACTGATATCCCAGGAAGACTGTGTCACTAAATACCCGAATAGAAGATAGGAAAGATGGTGGAAGGACTCTTGGGCTTCCTGGGACATTTTTGATGTTATTGCAGGAAGAGCTGAGGTTAACAGATCATAGAACTCATGTAGGAGTTAGCTACAAGTTTTCCTAATTTGGGTCCTCACAACCAATACAAGATTCTTAGCTCATATTGTTGTTAGGTGCTGTTGTATCAGGTCCAACTCATAGCAACCCTACGGGCAGTAGGGCAAAACACTAACCAACACTGTGCCATACACAGGATCTTTTTATGTTTGAGCCCACTGTTGTAGCCATTAAGTTTCTTCTCATTGTGAGCTGTGCCACATCAGCAAATGAAGGCCAAGGGACTTTACTCCATTCCTGTCATTAAAGTCAATATCTACTTTGAGGAGGCAACTCTGCCCTAGTCATTTCTTGAATACTTTCCAGCCTGGGGGCTCATTTTCTTGTACTGTATTTTACAATGCTTCTCTACTATTAATTGGGTTTTCAATGGCCAATAGTTTTGGAGTGGGCTGCCAGGTCCTTCTTCCTAGTCTATCTTAGTCTGGAAGTGAGAAATACATGAATAAATTAGCTCAAGTAATCATACACAAATCAGCAATCTTAAATAAATTATTAATTACCAGGCATATCAATGAACTTTACTGATAGTAGCTACTCTTTGAAAGTGCAGAAACAGATCTGCACAGACAAGTATGTATGTAACTTACTGTGTGAGAGACATGACATTCATAGTCATGGAGAATATTTATTTATTTATTTAGACAGTGTCTTGGTATGTAGCCCATGCTGGCCTTGAATTTGTGATCCTCCCGTCTCAGCCTCCTGAGTGGTAGGAATGCTAGGATTACAGGCAGGAGCCACCATATCTGGCTGAGATCTTTGAAATAAATGGTGCTGGGACAATATTTTTCTATGTGAAAAATCAGAAATTAAAATGCTAATTCATACAACACAAAAAGCCACTGTGGCGTCAGATCCCATCAGATCTCGGAAGCTAAGCCGGGTGAGGTGTGGTTAGTACTTGGATGGGAGACCGCCTGGGAACACCAGGTGCTGTAGGCTTGGGAGAACGACCCAGTAACCCACTCCCAAAAAACGATCAGCCGTTGAAAACTCTATGAATAGCAAAGAAGCACTGACAATAGTGTTTTGCCTATTGTACATAGGGTCACTATGAGTGGGACACCTAACTCAATGGCACCTAACAACAACAACAATATAAAAAATCTATTTCAAGCCAGGGACAGTGGCACATGTCTTTAATCCCAGTGATTTGGGAGGCAGAGGCAGGAGGATTATGAGTTTGAGGCCAGAGGTAGTCTATGTAACTTAACGAAACCCTGTCTCAAGATAAATAATAAAAAGGGTTTGGGTTGCAGCTCAGTGATAGAGCACTTGCAAAGTATGTGCAAGGCCCTGGGTTCAGCTTTGCAGTACCTCAAAAAACAAAAAGTAAATTCAAAGTAAATTTAACATATGAATATGAAAAGACAAACGTTCAGTTTTTAGAAGAAAATGTAAGATAATATCAATATGATACTGATTGCTTAGACAACTCACAAAAGCACAAAGATTAAGAAAAATATTGATAACCCCAATAACATTAAAATAAAAATATTTTGAACAGTAAAAGAGAATACCAATGAAGAAAAAATAATTGTAAGCATATAAATGACAAAGAATTTATACATTGAATATGTAAGAGATATATAAAACATCCCAACATATCCCATAAAATGGACAAAGATTTGAATTGTTATAATTCATATAAATAATAACTTGGGTGATTAAAACACATACACATGCTCTCTTCACACACACATATACATACATAAAGTGATTCTCAAAGTCATAAGTAATCAGGCCAATGAGAATAAATAAAAAAATATAAATAATACTAACCTTCACATTGGCAAAAATTTAAATCTTCCAACTATTAAATGTTAATAAGAATATTTGAAATGGTAATACCTAAAAATTGCTTCTTGGAATGGAAATTATTAGAATTACCTTGGAAAATATTTGACAATATTTAATAAAGATGAAGGTATATGTATATAATCTTCTAAGTTCCCAAATTCCACGTATAAGAATAGAAATTCCTTCCCTATCCTCCTCCCCCAAAACTACTAACATTTGCAAAGCAGATATCTACAAATATGTTTGGGTGTAGTACTGGTTTACAGAAAATTATAAATTATTGGAATGTCCATCAGTAGACAAATTAAATAATCTGCTCTTATTAATTTCCATACCGGAGAAGGACATGGGAATCTACTCCTGAAGCAATCCCAAATCAGCCATTGAAAACACTACGAGGGTCAGTATGAGTCAGACCCGACTCCACAGCACCTAACAACAACGAATTTATTTCCCTATTTAATTTTCCTGGTATTTAATAATTAAAAAATTAAATAAAAAATAAATTAAAGATGACCTTACTTAGGTTAATTGTGGTATTTATTAAGTATATGAAATATGATGTTATGCAATATTTCATATATAGGAAACTGGAAAATTATTTGGAGAATACTATCCTCATAAACAGGGCAACACAGTGTCAATTATCCAAACTATCATGAACATCAAGGAATCCTAGCAACTTGGGAGGCAGAGGCAGGAGGATCACAAGTTTGAGACAAGAGGCAGTCTGCATAATTTAGCAAGACCCTGTCTTAAAAAGTGAAAAAAAAAAAAAAATGGGCTGGGGGTGCAGCTCAGTGGTATAGCACTTGCAAAGCATGCAAGTACAAGGCCCTGGGTTCAACCCCCAGTACCACACATACACACACACAAAAAAAGGAACATCAAGGAGCTATATAGTGAAATATCAATCACATGACAAGTTTTTCATTCAAATGGACATAGACTTTGAAAAGTTGTTTAAAAACTCAAAGGCTAAGTACAGTGACAGGTCTGTAATCTCAGCACTCAGGAAGCTGAGGCAGGCTGATAGCAAGTTTGTGGCCAGCATAGGCTACATAGTAAGACTCTTATCAAAAAGAAAAGAAGGGAAAAGAAAAAGAATGAAAAAGAAAAGAAAAAAATCCCCAAACTCAAGCTCACTAAAATCATCATTTTACAAAGTGAATGGATGTAATTTATAAATTAGCACTGACAAAGTATTCAGTAAGATTGAATTCTATTATAGCTTCATGCTTCAAGGGCTTTGAAGAAAAGCTTTTATTTCAGTTCCCATGTTTCAATCCATTAAAAGAAAAAAAATTAAAGTCTTTGCTACAATTTCTATTGCCAGAATATCAAGGCGACTGAGATGGAGGAATATATTAAAATGTAGTCATGAAATCTATATGAGTCAGTTTTTTGTTTTATACCTTCTTGAAAAGAGCTGTTTAAAAGCACACAGTTTGTTCATACTCTCTTCTTATTTCCCAATAAAAAGAAATGTTTCTTTTAGAACAACCATGTAAATAATAATTGAAGCCTTCCAAGTGAATAAATCATGCTACTTGATCACTTACTGATCTTTAAAAATTGACACAGCATTAATACAACTTAAAATTATTTGCACAAAAAAATTAGATTCTGATGTTTGGTGTTTGTTTCTAATAGTACTTCTATTGTAATCTATTTGCAACTTTAGATGTTGGTGAAATTCTAAATTAAATTTTGTGACATTTATGTTCCATCTTAGTCATCAAATTAAAGAAATATTTGTGATTGTTTAGGGTGGCATATGTACATTTATGAAACATAATCTATCAATTAATGAATATTTAATGGATACCTACTATCTACCAAGATTTTTTTTAAATAGTAAAAGATTGATAACCCTAAGAATATTGGCCAGTTAGAATTGAGTACTCTAAGCTCTGATTGTAAAACCTGGAATGTTTCTCAACCAGACATCTGCTAATCAACTAAATACCTGATTTAGTAAAATTAAAATTTAAAAAATCTTCCTTCCTTCTTTTATCATGGGCATCACACTTACAGACCTTTATGTCTGTTGGGTATAAATTGACAACAAAGGGCTGCCATATATGAAGACAAGAGCAGTCATAGCCATTAGGAAAGGGGGTTGGAGGGCCATGTAGTGGCATGTCACAGGATGGTGGAAGGATCCAACAAAAGCCACAAAGGAAGCACTTTTGTAGGTACTGGAGGGAGAAATGTTTGTTGTGGAATGAACCTTATGCTAGCCATTTCCACCTCCAATATTGTACAACAAAGAAGGATTGTTATTGAGTCAATATTAGAAAACCTTCATGATTCACCCTAAGAACTGAAAATCACTATTAGTAGCCGGTCCTGACTTTATGAGGCATAATTGACTCATCTGCTTTCACAAGTACCACCATGTCACTCTTGGCAAACTCATCACACTCTAAAAGACAAACTGTTATAATTGGTAGAATTATCAATGGTCAAACGAAAAAAAAGGACAAATCACAGGAGAACCAAACCTGATTGGTCACCCATTCAACCCAGCAGCAACACTGAATGATACTAGAGTCACCAATCTATGTTGAGAGACTTAGAGACGATCTAAAATCAAGAACAACTCAACCCTCATACTCTAAAGATCTTGAATATAAAGAAAAGTGTTGAATATAATTAGGCATATTGAACTCATATCATGTATTACTGCACTTGTGTCAGATCGATCTTTCTCTTTCTCTTACACAAATACGCACACATTTTAAAAAGCAAAGTAAAATACTGCAGAGCTCAAGTTTCATGCCTAACACTTCATTTGCACTAATTTCCAGTATTCTACGTTGGTCTCTACCCTACTCATGCATGTGAGAGCTTTGGTTTTTCTCTTTACTTATTTTAATGATATATTAGAATCATTAAATGAAATAACAGTTGTCTGTAAAAGGAAACATATAGTTTTTTAAAAATTATTTAAAAGAAGAATGAGGAGTAAGAGCAAAGGGATGAGAGAAGAATAACCAAACTTGGACCATAGAGACAATGGTGAATGTGTAATTAAAAATATGTCCATTATAGAGGCCTGGTAACACTCTAGAATTTCTCTGTGTACAAAGAGAATTAGGGAAGGAGAGAGACAAGGAGGAAACATTGATTTTGTACAGGATGGAGGTAGACAGAGGAAATCTTTAATGATTTAAGGTTTTGAAAATTATTTAGATACATGCCTGCAAACTATAGGAAACTCTAAGGTAAACTTCTAGATAAAAATGTAAACTCAGTGACAATCCAGGAGGCAATTCTACTGACTTGAAAAATGCTCAGAATGTTCTGAATTAAGACTACAGTATACAGGCCAATTCAGGCCCAAGTTTCAAGGCCATTTGGACCTAACTTGAACCCCAAGGGACTGAAAACCAGAGAGAAAAGGACAAAGTATTATTATTTTGAAATTATTCCCTAGGGAAAGTTTCTACTCCACGAAGAACTAATGTCAGTAGGAATAAGGTCCCGGTGAGGGTAGTTATTCAGTGAGTCTCTCTTCGTCAGCAGCTTAGAGAGACCTCACATCTAAATAAGTTATGATGAATAAAGGACCAAATACAGCAAATTATCTTACTGAGATACTGAAGCTGCCTAAACATTTGGAAATGATATGAAATCGTTCAGGTTGTTAGTATGCCATTATATTTACTAGAATGCCATTTAGAGAATCAATTACTTGAATAAGGAGGACAAATGTGAACAAAAAGTATAAATTTGAATTAGTGACCAAACATTTGTATTTCACATCAAGGCCCAAAGTGTGTGTCTTCATTGCTGGAAAGGTTACTCTCTCCAGTGGTAGAATTCAGGCGTGGCTCATTTCATATTCTTTGGGGGGAGGGGGCAATAAAAATCTGTGGAAGGAGATTTTCTTGACATTTTGCTTGAAGGTATGAAATGAACTGGAGTTGAGGTTTAGCTCAGTTGGTAGAGCACTGCTCTGCGCTATGTGAGACCCTGGGTTCAATCCCCAGCACCACAAAAATGAGAGAAGGACCTGGCAGCACACTCTCAAAACACCATTGAAAACTGCATAAACAGCAGAGAAGAACTGACAGTGCCAGGCATGGTACAGTTCCAAGGAATGTTTCATTCTCTTGTACCTAGGGTCACTAGGATAAGTTAGAGCCAACTTGATGGCACCTAATAACGAGTCCAAAGGCAGCCTGCATGACAAGTAAGACTTTGACTCAAATAAATAAATAAGAATGGGCCAGGGGTGCAGCCCAGTGGTAGAGCACTTGCAAAGTATGTGTGAGGCCCTGGGATCAACCCCCAAGTAACAGGAAAAAAAAAAAAGATTAAAGCAGAGACTGTAGATGTAGCTCAGTGGTAGAGCAGTTACCTAGCATGCATGAGGCCCTAGTAAAATCTCAGGCACTGGAAAAACAACAGCAGCAGCAGCAACAATGACAACAAAAATCAAAAACAACTAAAGCAAAGTTTTTATTATTAGAACACTTGCCTATATAGCAAGAAATAAATCTAACACTAAATCTAGGTCCTCCTCATTTTACTTGGTCATTGATGTGAAATATAACAGGTCCCCTTCTTGCTCACTGCCTATCTTCTAATCTGTGTTTCTTTGTGTGTTTGTTTTTGTTTGCTTTAGAAAAAAAAGAAAGAATAATGTTACTTGCAAAGTCATTTTTTAACAGGTTGATAAATAATAGCTCAGTATATTATTTTGAAAATCACTCATAAAAGAAAATATGCTTAGGAAGGGTTAATAAATTTACTATCTTATTATTGAGCACTTAGTGTGTAGCCTGGCATTCTTCTCTAGGTACTGGAGATACACACTGAGCAAGATATGGCTGCCTTAGGAAGCTTAAACCCCAGCAGAGAAGACATGCATTGAGCCATCACAAGAAGTCATGGACACATTAAGGGCAGCAGTTTACTCAATTAAAGGATCTATGACAGGCATTGGCAGATTTTTTCTTTCTGTAAAGGGTCAGATTATAAAGGCTTTTTTACCTAAATCTCAACATTGAATGTAACAACTCCTTAACTCTGCCCTTATATTGCAAAAACAACCATAGATTATGTGTAAACAAATGGTATATTCCAATAAAACTTTATTAACAAATGGATACCAAGCTTCAGGTTTCATCTACTTTTCCTATACCATGAAATCTTTTCCCTTGATTATTTTTCAACATTTAAGAATGTAAAAACCATTCTTTGCTGATGGTCACAGGCAGGGCATTAAAGAAGTACTTCTATAGAAAGAGTATCCAAATTGAGAGCTGGGGACAAATAAAATCAATCCAAGACAAGTTCTGAAGAGTTAAGAGAATCTAGATAATGTTCACTGAAGAGTAATAGAAGCCTTTGCATGAAGATAGTTCATTCTTTGTTAAGCAGCTTAAAAGCAGCTCAAGAGATATGTAAGAGGGAGAAAATTTTGCATCTTTCAAAGCACACAATATATGTAATTAGTTAAGCTGCTTACCAGGGAGACTGAACTTACTCTTTGCACATGTTTTGTGTAATTATCATTGTATCCGTTCACCTGAAGACCTGAGAAAGCAGCAAATGCTTCCCTTATTGGCTTGCTATGCTGGCAAAGCAGTCTTATCAGTGCCGAAAAATAGGTCACAACAGTGTTTGTTTAACAATACTTTGGCTATAAGTTCCTGTTGTTATTTAGCTCCACTGGTACAATTTTTGTGACCTTGGACGAGTCACTTCACTTCCTTTATCTTTACACTTGCCAACTAAAAAGAATGTTTTAAAAACAATAGGTACTATTCAAATTTACCATAGTTATCCTCATAGCAAACAATTTTTTTGACATGCACATCAAAAGAAAATCCTTAGTTTTAGAGTAATTAAATGAATATATACCAAAAGTATATGTTAATATTACATAATGAAAAATCTAAATTCTGATTTGAAAAAATTATTGTGTTGTTACACATTTGAAAATACGATACAGTATTCACAAGTTGGTTGCTGCCAAAATGTATGTATTTAGATAATTGTAGACAGGAAATATACAGGATTAAAGAAAAAAAACTAACAAAAAAAAGAAAGTAGATGAATAACATTCAATTTTAATCAGTATAAAATTTGTTCAATGTGCTAAAATGCAATGATTATCTAGTAAAAATACAGAGCATATGTTTGGTTCTGGGTTCAGTACTGAGTAGAGATGAAGCAAAAGGCTTTTTCTGTTAGCAAGCCAATACTGTATACCTGCAATACTAATATAACCACAGTCATTAAGGTATTAAATGACATCAATGGTTTGTATTCACAAAGGTTAGTAAATAAATAAATAAATAAATAAAGTCCTTCTGCTCTTTAGGAAATCATCCAAAGCCCAGAAGAGAGAGTTAGTCACTTAAAAAGCAGGAGGAGGAGGAAGAAGAAGAGGAAGAGGAAGAGGAAGAAGAAGAAGAAGAAGAAGAAGAAGAAGAAGAAGGAGGAGGAGGAGGAGGAGGAGGAGGAAGAAAGGAGGAGGAGGAGGATGTGGGGGAGGAGGAAGAGGAAGAGGAAATAGAGAAAGAGAGAAGGGCAAAATTTATATAGTCATTCATATAGCTTTTCTCCATAATTGGTCTTTCTGGAATGATAAGTCCCTGCAGGACTATTTGGAATTACCATCAGTAAATTAATAAATTCTATTATATTTTCGGGCTGGGATTTAGCTCAGTGGGTAGAGTGCTGAGCTGCAGCCTCTGAGGTCCTGAGTTCAATTCCCAGCACTGCAAAAGTGGGAGAAGGGCCTTGGCAATCCACTCCCAAGGCAATCCCGAAACAGTCAGCCATTGAAAACCCTATGAGGGTCACTATGAGTCAGATACCAACTCGACGGCACCTAACAACAACAACATTATACTTTCAGACCTAGAAAAAAAAATATTTCACTTGGTCTTCAAACATGAAAGTGAAAAAATGACTGTGGTAAATTGTTGTTTCTAATTAATTATAACGATTTTTAGAACACTCTAACTGAAAAAGTGCAAAGTGAAAAGATTTCCCAATAATAAAATAGATTCATATTCAAGAAAAAGATACTAAAACTGTTAAGACTCAGTCTCCCTGAGCAAGTTCTCTAAGTGAGCCATCGATTTAGTGTTCATTGTTGCCAACATCCTCAACCAGTAGACAGATATTTACCAGAAAATTGTTGACCACAAGAATTAAAGTCTACAACACAATTTTCAGATTGGACGTCATGCTACTGACCACAACACAATTCAGAAGACACAATCTATTTTGCTTTTAATTCTCAAAAGCAAGAGTTTATTTTATGTCTTTAAGATTCCCCACTAAAATAACTTTTTAGCCTATTTTCATTGTCTCTCTTGATCCTCATTCCCTCTCTTCACCTCCCCTCCTGCTTGTTGTAATTCTGACCCATTCTGGTCTCCTGGCATTGTTCTGTCATTTGCCTGGCAGAACATAAAGCAACAAACATGTTCAATTTGAGTGGTTTCCTGCAATGTTATTCTATCAAACTGGCAATTTCCGAAAGGATTTAGAAAGGAGCATACAATTCCCCAGACACTGGGGGGTCTGACAGCGACTGCCAAAGCAGTCCATGCCTCTAGCAGGCCCTAATATCTGAGCACGTAAAAACATCCCTTTCTCTTACATTTATTTTCTGTACCTAATATCAAGTAGACTTCAGAGCCTGGTAAGTCACCAAAGAACATTATATTTACCACTTTAAAACCCAAAAAAGTTTAAGATATCTTGGTGTGCATGGATATACAAGTTTTTTCTCCAGCAGTCACATTAGGTAAGGGAATGTTTTGTTTGTTTGTTTGTGATACTGGAGGGGTGAACCCAGAGCCTTTCACAGACTTTGCAGGTGCTCTACCACTGAACTGCACTCTTACCCCCTTTTTCATTTTTTTATGTTGAGACTGTATCTCACTGAATTATACAGGCTGCCCCTAGCCTTGAACTTGAGATCCTCCTGCCTCTGCCTCCTGAGTTCCTGGGAATACAGGCATGAGCCACTGCACCTGACTTGGTAATGAGATGTTAATCAAGATGTTTAAATTGCAGCTAATGGATTGATGGGCTCATATAAGGACCAGATGCAAAATTCATTAAAACGGGCTATATTTATTTTCTGTACAGTTATTCCCTGTTCCCCGCCACCCATTTGACATTTCCAAGATGGTGGCAGCTTTGGAAATTTTATGATTTGATTGTGGTTTGGCTTGAATTCAAATTATTGGGTCTGAATTTGATCAAACTAGAGAACTAATGCCTCAGGCAGGAGAGAGCATGCCAATATCAATGGTGGCAAGATGTACTATAGCACTAACTTGAGACAGAGTGCTGCAAACCCTCATAATTCATGACATTCATTTTGGGTCCAAAAGTACTAGGGCCTTAAAATCATAATGGATTAGTGTGGCCTGTTATGTATTATTATTTCAGCTCTTGGAGAGCTAAAATCTCCCAATCCAGTAACATAGACTTCTTGCGGGCCATTCAATGTGTATACCAATCAAATCCTTTATTTTCCCTCATCTACCAAAGTACCATGCTCAAGGAATAGTCATGGCATGCTTGGGTGCCTCTGCTCATATCCACTGCCATTAGTGCATTCATTCTTCTTCTATTTCATGTCAAATTTTGGCACTGGGTTAGAGTGCTCCAGTCTACTTTTTGCTTTAAAATAAGAGAAATGAGTTTATGTATTTCGATTCAGGGGATATTTCAATAAGCAAGCCCTTACACTTTTGTCTTTGATACAAACCTGTCTCGTTTTATTTCCCTTACACATACTGTCCCATATCCTGACATCTAGCAAGCACAAGAGTCTTCCAAAACAACCTTTGGGCTTCATGCAGTGTGACAACATGGTCCTTTGGCAAAGCATCCTGGCACCAGGCAGTGTCCTGAATAATGCATTGTAAACAGTTGTAAAACCCTCAGCTCTGGAATAGTTCCCGTAAGTCTTTCCTCTCCCAAAATTCTGAGCCCTGGTGGCTACTAGAGCAAAGAGAAAGATTCTCACTTTTTTAGTCCTAAAACTGACAGCAGCGACCTCTAATCTGGTCCTCCTTCCTGACTCTAAAGTCCATCATTTCCAGGGTCTAAGAGGGTAAACAAAGTGCAAAGGTGTGGGAGGAGGTTACAAACCAGGGTTCAGTTACCTGGCAATTGTATCTGCTTGGCAATGAATTGCATGCCCATGTGTAAGTCATTCTACCTCCAGAGACTTCAATTTATTCATCCATTCAAGGAAGAAGCTATAGTCATGATTTAATAACAGAAACAGTGGTTGGATTCTTATGCCTAAAACTGAAAAAATAATGAGTTAACAGCTTAAGTATTGTTGAAATGATAGGGGGAGGGTGTTTGCAAATCAATTTCTTTTATGTGAATAGCACTCTTTTTCCCTTTATGATAATTTTATAACAATCACTTTACTAGATGCATATTAATCAACAGATAACATTGGGAGTTTGTCACTTTACTTCTAACTTTGGTATGAGCCAGATCTTAAATAACTATATGACTTCAACATCATTTAACCAATATGGGCCTCAATTTTTTTTTTTTACCTAAAAACAGGGAAGACAAATTGTTCTGATGACCTCTAAGATCTCTTCCAGTCTGTTATGCCATGAATGATTTCTATCACCAGCCTGGTCCCTTTAAGAAAGTTGATGAAAGCAAACCAGAATGATTAGAAACTAAACTATACCCTTGGCATGGCCACAGGTTGACCTCAAACCTGCAAACAGCAAATCTCAGAAAACAGATAGACAAGTTATTGAATATTTGACTTTTCCTTGAGGCATGTGTATTTTCACTTATGAATTACCATGCAAGTAGTCATTTGTATCTTAGACAATTATAGTTCTTCAGTATGATTAATAGCTTCTGCAATCTCTAATTTTTTAAGAACATCTCACTATTGCCTTTAGTACTAACTGCCCAACACCACTACCACCACCCAACTTCACTCAGCACTATCCAGTAGGCCTTAGTTGCTGGCAGAATCTCTGTTATAATTAGGATTATCCCCTAGTTGAACATAAAGACAAAATTACAAAACTCTTTTGTTACAACATACCATTTCATCTGGCATACTCTGTGCTGCCCTGAATATTCCCACACATATTTACAAATATGAAAGGTAAGGTAAAGAGTGATCTTTTCTTGGCTCAGAGAGGATAGCTGACCAACCAGACCAATAGCTACACTTAGTTCAGACAGCATCATCTTGAGAGGAGCAGAGGCTCAGGGCCTGAAATTTATTAGATTCTCAAATTGTGTGATGTCCCAGTTATATCCCTGATTTGTTTTTTATGCATCTTTCATCCATTCCAAAAATTTAATAAGAGAAATATGCTTTTATTAAAACAATATTGAAATTGTCTTTCTGTCTTTTTATAAGTTTATTTTTTCAGAGTTTCTGAGTTTAATTTTAGGAAAAAAAGATTTTGTTTCATTTTTGGTAAGAAACATAAGATACATATATCATATAATGTATTTGTATATGTATATATACACAAATCTTACAGTATAAAATGATCCATATTTCTAAATAAATTCATTTCAGAAAAGATTAAAAACAGCATTTGTAGCTAAAAATATTCAGGGGAAATATTTTTCAAATACTGGAACTATTTCAAATATACATATAATTTACGTATGTTTCTGGGTCTCGTTTTCAGAAGAACAAATGGCTCAATTCTTCTAATAGAGAAGTCAAATCCATACATGTGGGAAATCAGAATTATAATTATTACTGTCTCAGAAAATTGCTCTTCTGCTTAGGAAAAATAAAATGCTTATTTAGAATTGAATGCATGTAGCTCAATGATTATAGTTTTTTGTATTATGAAGTTGGTAAGCACTATAAAAACCTAACACAAAAAGTAAACGAACAAAATGAACAATATTTGCTAAACTCTAGAAATTTCAAATGTCTATGATATTTCGACAGGTATTTATGGTCAATGGTACTATTTACAATATAGGCATTTTCCATTGATGCCCTCAAATAGATTGCATAGCTTCACAGTTTGTAGTTCATAGATATCAATCATGATTAACCTACTAGTCTTAAAAAAAAAAGATCATTCAATAGGACTTAAATCCTTGGTGTGCAAGATGTCATTTCTTTCAAATTTCAGCAGAGCTATCTGATCCAGAAATGTTGTGACCTTCTGATTAATCTATAGTATTAATGTTTGTACAATCTTTCCCAATTAACCTTTGTCTTGGGATCAAACTTAAGTTGTAAGACTAGACTTCACTCTTCCTAGAGAACAATAAAATGTAAGACAAACAAGAGAATGCAGAAATGATGAATGTAAATTCATCCTAATGTGATTGAAAATAAGTGTATGTAGACAACATAATTGTTAATATACTTCTGCTGAAAGGCAGGTCAGAATGCTTACGAATATATACCCTATTATTAATATATTTTAGACAAACCCATTTATTGAATACCTTCTGTTTGCTAAGCACATTGCAGATACTTTGGCATAATATAAAGCTTACAATAATGGAATAGTAAAACACTAAAACGGAGTTATGCAGAGGCTAAAATAGTGGTACTATAGGAAAATAAAGGCAGCCAGGTGTAGTGTTTCAGAGTATAAATTCTGGATCTAGCTACGTAGATTTGGGTCCCAGCTCTGCCACTTGCTTGCTGTGTTCCCAATTGCTCTATGCCTCACTGATAAAACTGGGGATGATCTCCTTTCATCTCCTAGGGGAGTAATGATGAAAAAATGAGTTATTATTTATAAAGCACTTAGAATCATACCTGGCTCACAATGAGTAGGACAGAAATGCTTGTTAAATAATAAAGTCCTGTGCTTTGGAAAGTTAGAGAGGAAGAAAGTATTTTGAGATAATGGTTAATTTTTTAATGGAGAAAAAACCATGTTTCCATACTATGTGCCTATTCCATAATTACTGGAAATCTACACCTAAAATAAGTATTCTCCCAGTAAGCCCTGAAATTCCACATGCAAGTGAGATTTTGTTGACAAAAGTCAAATTGCTTTAGGTCTTATAATAGTACAAGTGCTCTTTCTGAAAGCAACTCTCTAAATTCTTTGGCCCTGATTTTACAAATAGACACTGAGAAGAAGGAAGTGTCAATTAATGCTATATAAGTAGTAAATTTAGCTCAGTTGGTAGAGCACTGCGCTGCAGTCTCTGAGGTCCCGAGTTCAATTCCCAGCACCACAAAAATGGGAGAAAGACGAGGCAATCCACTCCCAAGGCAATCCTGAAATAGTCAGCCATTGAAAACCCTATGAGGGTCACTATGAGTTGGATACCGACTCAATGGCATACAATAACAACAACAGCAACAAGTAGTAAATGGGGCTGGGATTTAGCTCAGTTGGTAGAGCACTGCACTGCAGTCTCTGAGGTCCTGAGTTCAATTCCCAGCACCGCAAAAATGGGAGACGGACCTGGCAATCCACTCCCAAGGCAATCCTGAAATAGTCAGCCATTGAAAACCCTGTGAGGGTCGCTATAAGTCGTATACCTACTCGACAGCACCTAACAACAACAACAACAACAACAACAACAAGTAGCAAATGAACTGTCTATACTTCTCATAAAAGTAACTGCCAAAGAATTACCACAGAATCAATTTTTCAGACTTACTATTGTAGCTATGGGGCCAAGATTTAGCTCGGTTGGTAGAGTGCTGCTGTGCAGTCTCTTAGGTCCTGAGTTTGATTCCCAGCACCCCAAAAATGGGAGAAGGAAGTGGCAATCTACTCTCGAGGCAATCCCGAAACAGTCAGCCACTAAAAACCCTGAGGGTCCCTATGAGTCGGACATGATTTGATGGCACCTAACAACAACAATGGGCTGGGATTCAGCTCAGTTGGTAGAGCACTGCACTGCAGTCTCTGAGGACCGGAGTTCAATTCCCAGCACCGCAAAAAATGGGAGAAGGACCTAGCAATCCACTCCCAAGACAATCCCGAAACAGTCAGCCATTGAAAACCCTTTGAGGGTTGCTATGAGTCAGATACCAACTCGATGGCACCTAACAACAACAACAACAACAACAACATTGCAGCCATAAAAAAAGGCAACATCCTACCCATCCAAGGTTGGTTAATTCTCCCACCCCACAATGGCTCTATGTGCACAGAAACAATAAGACTAAAGGAGAAATTCTGAGTTCTAGGTGGAGGACCTTTTACAAACACACCTCTTCTTTATAATACACTTTGGTCACAATTGTCTCTCTCTGTTCCTTAGTACTGATCTGTGGGCCATGAGAGAATTTCTCCACAAGGAAGGATCCCTGGAAAACATTACCATCTTTCAGCATCATAGAATAAAACATTATTCTCTACTCTATTTTATGGTTCTCATGTGTTCACCACAACTTTAGATGAAAGAAATCCATTTTGACTTGTCATCAGTCATTTAGAGGTTTGTTGTTGTTAGGTGTCCTTGAGTCGGTATCCAACTCATAGTGATCCTAAGTACAACAGGCAAAACACTATTGTCAGTGCTTCTCTGCTGTTCATAGGGTTTTCAATGGCAGATTGACTTTTGGGAGTGGGTTATTGGGTCCATCTCTCAAGCCTACAGCACCTAGTATTCTCAGGTGATCTCCCATCCAAGTACTAACCAGGCCAGATGCTGCTTAGCTTCTGAGATCTGACAGGATTGGATGCCACAGGGCAACAGCTGCAGGCTTTAGAGGTTTGTTGTATTGTTGTTAGGTGCTGTCGAGTCAGGTCCAACTCATAGCGACCCTCATAGGGTTTTCAATGGCAGGTTGTTTTTTTGGGATTGCCTTGGGAGTGGGTTGCCACGTCCTTCTCCCATTTTTCCAGTGAGGGGAATCGAATTCAGGACCTCAGAGACTGCAGATCGGTGTTCTACCGACTGAGCTAAATCCCAACCCTTTAGTGGTTTAGTATATTTAAACGATTCCAACATCACAAGTGAACGTTGAACAAGGCCCTGTGGATTGTAAGCACCCTGACCCCTTCTGGTGTCCTCTTATCATCCTTTTAACAGATTAATACTGTCTACAAATTTTTGACCCTACTCCAGACAAAGCCAGAGTCTGTGTTCTCCTCCCCAAATCTGGGCTGGTTTATAGGTCCTTCACCCAAAAGAGTCTGGTGGAAATCTCACCATGCCAGGTCCCAAGTCCTGGCCTTATGAGGCTGAGTTTCCATTCCCTGTCTCTTATAACTCTCACTCTAGGAGAGATTGCTGATTTTAGGTAAAGATGCCAAATAGAACCCAATGGATAAAGGTTTTTTTTTTTTTTTAAATGATAGTAGAACAACTGATTATCCATATACAAAATAGTGAAGTTTAATTCCTACTATCCACCCAGATGGGTGGGTAAAAAGTCTGACTACCTTGAAACCACCATACTATGAGAGAGCCCAAGCTAGCCACATGGAAAGGCACTGTGGAGAGAGAAAATTTGTTAACTAGCCTCTGGCTGCTCCAGTCACTCTCTCCTGGGAACCTGACTGAGAGGTAAGGAGTATTCAGAGGAATTCAGACCCAGGTGTCATCTTAATACCATTGCCTGAGAGCTCCCAGCTCACCCATCGCTCCCTCAAGTTTGTGAGGGATAATAATGAATTGTTTAAAGCATTTCATTCTGAGACAGTTTCTCATATAACAATAGATAGCAAAAATATTCCCCTGAACATCCCTGTGCTTCATTTATTCCAAATTACTTGAAGTTACTCGGGCAGCCTGAGTTGTTTCTCAACAGCTTTTCTGTCAACTCTTCCCCTGCTTAGAGAGTTCCTGTTCCAAGCCTCAAAATTCCATACAATCATTACACCCTTGGAACTTTCCTTTACCAACTACTTCCCAGTGTAGATATTTATTTATCAAACAGAAAAGGACTTTTTCTAAGTGTGCTACACATTCATTCCTCTATTTGCCATGTTTTACAGATAAGGAAACTGAGGCATAGAAAGATTAAGGAACAAAGATCAAAGAACTGGTGATTGGGAAAACTGTAGTTCAAACCCAGAGAGTCTGGCTCCCGATTTTGTGTCATCAGCTCCATAGTTTGCCTCTACCTAGATTGGAATATTCCTCTTCACATCTGATAGAGCTTCTGCTGCCTCTTCTCCTCTGTCAGGTCTCAGCCCCCAGGAGAGATTCTCAGAGAACCAGTCACTAATTATCCAAGTCAAGCAGCTCTCTTCACTCCATCTCCTAGACAGGTCAACTTCTGTCCACTCTGTTCAATGTTTAGCACAACATTTACAGGTAATAAGAGCAAGATTTCTGTTTTGCACAGAAATCCTGTCTTTACTTCCCACAATAAGCCCAGAGCATTGGAGCATTACCTAATGCGTAGCAGGACTTAGTTTTTCCTGAATGAACAAATAAAGGTACTTTCTGTGCATCCTTACCATGGGTACAGATAGAACCCACCTGCTCCGATCTTTGTCAGTAATTTGCCTCATGACCACACACTATTGTTATAGCAACAATGTGACAGGAGTTTAGCCCATATCAACACAGCTTGGTACCTTTGTTTTTGTTTATTGATGGGTGCCGAGTTTCTTAAAAAATCCTGTAAATAAAGAAGGGCATGTTTCCTGATAACTCTCTCACATGAAAAAAATTCTAGAGGTCTATAGAGTTTAAGTTTGGAACTGAGGTAAATGCCTGAGGCCAATAATACCCAGAATTTGAATGGAGGCCTTCGGGTGCGAAGTATTTCACAGTTGGCTAAGATAAAGGTGACAGAAAAGCTTAAGGAATTTGTGGTAAGTTTTTCTGCTTAAAATATTGATTACTTTCTTTCTCCCTTTTATTCCCATCAGCTTGCCTTTCTTCTCTAGGTTTCTACCACATTCAATTCTCTCCTCCCCCCTCCTTTCTTTGCTACCTTGTTTAATAACACTATTGGAATAAGTCATCATATACTTTTCTTCTTCTCTTAGCTAGTCATCTGCTATCTTGATTTCATGCTGTCTTCTTTATCCTTAGGGGCTGGGATTTAGTTCAGTGGGTAGAGCGCTGCACTGCAGTCTCTGGGGACCCGAGTTCAATTCCCAGCACCTCAAAAATGGGAGAAGGGCCTGGCAATCCATTCCCAAGGCAATCCCGAAACAGTCAGCCATTGAAAACCCTATAAGGGTCGCTATGAGTCGGATACCGACTCGACGGACCCTAACAACAACAGCAATATCTTTATCCTTCCTAACATGGCTCCAGGTAAGACCCTTAGCCAGTCTTATCCCAACTTTGCAGTAAATCTGCACCTTCAACTCCAGTCTTTTTGTTCTAATACCACACCTGGCCCATCACCAGAGCAATGGTTCTGCAACAGAAAGCTGATTTTTGCCATGGTCTAAATCTAGAGATTCAGATTCCATACCCTTCCTTCTTCATCTATAATTGCTTCATAAATAAATGATGTTTCTTAGAGACGTCATACCTCTAAATGACTTAACAGTGTAAACTGTCTATCGTGTAGGCATATTCACTAGACTATAAAGTATGAGGTATTCTACTTAAAAATGTCTTTTACAAGAGGTAAGAATTACCTTCAACTATTTGCATGAGAGATATAACTGTATCTATCCAATTAAATATCTGCTTTAAAGCAATGTCTTCCCCCAATGTCTGAGTTTCCTGTCCAAAGGGTTTGAATGGAGCTTCTTTTGCTTTACCTGGTCAATAATATTGTCTTACTCCTAATTTCTAGCATCATAATCATCTTTCCCCCAAGGGAAAATGTATATAATATGAGCTCAATAAATGTTTCACCTTTGTTTTTCAATCCTGGGGGGTTGAACTGAACCCATATCCTTGTACATGCTAGGTAAGTGCTCTACCACTGAGCTGTACTCCCAGCCCTTATGTATTTTATTTTTAAAGTTTTTTCTTTGTTTTTCAGTACTGGGGGATTGAACCTAATGCCTTGAGCATACTTTGCAAGTTCTCTACAACTGAGCTGTACCCCTACCCACCTCTTTAAATATTTATCTTGATGTAGAGTCTTGCTAAATTATTCCAGGCTGTCTCTGGCCTTGGATTTGTGATCTTCTTGCTTCTGCCTCACCAATCCCTGGGATTACAAACTTGCACCATGGCATGACACCTAACAATGTTCTACATTGTTATAGCTATAGTTCTTAACGTCAGTTTAAGTATGCCAAAATGTAGCAAGTGACTTGGGAACCAATCATAAACTTGATGCTGGAGACTCTGTGATTCAATGTAGACTTTTTTCTATTTTACTTAATTTTTTATTTTGAACCAATTTTAGATTTACAGAAAAGTTGTAAACATAGTACAAGAGTTCCTTATGTTTCTCATGTCCTTTCCCCTCATGATAAGAACTGCATGATCATAGTGTAGTCATCAAGAATAGGATATTAATATAGTATTATTAACTAAGCTCCAGATCTTATTTGAACTTCACTAGTTTTCATTAGTGACTTTTTCTCTTCCTGGAGCCAAACCACATCTCCCATTGCATGTCACTACTATTTCTCCCAGTCTCATCCTTTCTGCTCTAGTTGCACTGTCTTTCCTGTCTTTCATGACTTGCACACTTTTGTCTGAAGTGTGAAGTATTTTGTAGGCTATCTCTCAACCTGGGTTTGTTTGATGTGTTCTCACATTTGGACAGAAATTATATATTTTTGGCAAGGATACAAAAATAAACTATGTTGTATTCTTGGTGCATTGTACCAAAGGGTTTATGATATTGACATATCATGGTATTTACTTTGATCACTTGGTAAAGCCGGTGTCTGCCAGGTTTCTCACCAGCCAGAGAGATTTGGTCAGAAGGACACAGGCTTGAGGTTAAACTGATCTGGATAAAAAAAACCAGCTCTTTCACCTCCTATGTGGGAGAAATTGAAACACAGTATAGTGAATTTCACTGTTGCCACTTCTTCAATAGTGAAATGGAGATTCTACAAATACCTTTCTCATGAGGAAATTATAAATCTTTTCACATTCTCATGTGTAGGAAAAGAATTCTAATTCATTTTTTTCCTCTTTAAATCTACGTAAATCTGCAAAGGTCCCAGGGTACCTACCCATAGAGCATCCAAGCAAGGGAACAGCCCATACCCACCTCTAGTCCACATTGGTTATCTTTGAGTCACACACTCTTCCACTCTAAAAGTTCCCTTTGAGACCAGCCTTGGTGAAGCAGGCTCCCAAAGAAACCCCTTCCCCTTAGATAAGCCAGTAGTTCCTTATTAAAATACTGTTTGTTTTATTAGAGCACTGTTTATTCAGCTGAATGTTGCTTAACTTGTTACAAATGGTGTATGTCTAAATCATTTTGGTTTCTTGCAAATGACCCAGTAAATTCTGCTAATAACAGAGCTGTTTCAGCTTGATAAAACTGCTTACTGCATATGATATATATATATGTATATATATATATATATATATATATATATATATATATATATATATATACACATGAGATATATATATATAATATATATAAAATATATATATATATATATATATATATATATACACACACACACACACACACATATATATATATATATATATAATATATATATATATATATCTTTGTTCCAGCCTGGAGGAATTTAAATCATCTCCTCTTCCTGTAAGTTGTGAGAGGTAACTGACCGCCTGATCACCCTCTACCTGTTTCTGTAACCTTGCCTTGTCTGTTCTCACACTGTTATCACTTTTGTAGGCCCTCCCCCATCAGGGACCCTATAAAAGGTCCATGTTTCCTTTGTTGGGGGCTCAGTCTTTGGAAATGAGTCCACTGAGTCAAGTACTGGTACTAATAAAGTCCTCTGTAAGCCTCAGGTCTCTCTTATTCCCTTTGGAATTCTGCAACAGCAGTGGGATTTTCTTGGATATTGGGTATCTCTGGTGAGGCCAGAAATATCTATGCTTGAAAGGGGTTATCCACTCTCAGGGCTTTTATTTCTTTGTGGTCTTGTGTGGAGGTGGTGTGAGGATTTCTTCTGCTGTAGGGGAAACTCTCTCTTTCCCTGTCACACTTCCAGATACTGGAAGAGTCTATGAAATTAGATAGTTATCAAAGTCCCTAACTTCCATTCTGCAATTACCTGAGGTAAAGACTGGTTAATTCTGCCTTGGGGTATACAGAGCAAAAATGACCAATTAATCCCTCAAAAATGGATTTTGACACAATATCCTGTTGTATGGTTGTATAAGTATTTTGGCTAACACTAGACCCTCAAAATGTTGAAAAATCTGCTCACAGTGAGAAATAGAAAAAACTAATTTTAAAGATGATATAGTGTTCCTGTTTTGTTTTGTTTCCATAGAGGTAGACTCTTACATTTATTTTTGAGAGCAAAAGAAAAAAATAGGTGCCTGGGTTTTTGGTTCCATAATTTAACATACAACTTTATACTGGTAAGGATAGACTGATGACAGTGTGGCTCCCAAGCACAAATAGCTTTGCTTCATAACAAAAGTTGTCTTCCAGATGGACAAAGCTATATTTTGATCATTTTCTTTTAGAAATTTACATAAGAAAACTCATTTGTAAATATGGATCACAAGTCACTGAATCTGATATGTGTTGTCGATTCTTGAGAGTTCCACACTTTAGCCATGTAGAGTGGCTGGAGAGCAGAGTATTAGATGCCTGAAGAAAAGACCATCTCCTCACATACCAGTGGGAGAGAGGAGCTCAATTGAGCTGAACTGCCAAAATGTGGAAGTTGTGTTTTGAGGGGTTCTAAGGCAAAATAAGGGCTGGGATTTAGCTCAGTTGGTAGAGGGCCCCTCTGCATTCTCTGAGGTCCTGAGTTCAATTCCCAGCACTGCAAAAAATGGGAGAAGGACATGGCAATCCACTTCTGAGGCAAGCCCAAAACAATTAGCCATTGAAAACCGTATGAGGATTGCTATAGGTCAGACTTGACTCAAGGGCACCTGACAACAACAAGGCAAAATGATGATTCTAAGAATGGCTTCCGCTTGAAGCAAATAGAGATGGCTGGTATAAAATACTCCAGATGATTCTATCCTGAGGGAAGATGGTAATTTGATAGGCAGGCTCTGGACTGGTTTAAAGGCAGAAAATGGTCCTTCCTTCTTTTAAGTTTGAGGAATGGGCAGTCCTCATCAGCAGACTTAGGATGGAGGGAGGGAAATATGTTCAAGGGAAGACCTGGTGGGAATAAGTCCTCTCCCCCCAGAAACATGATGGCAGGACCACATCTGGAATGTTTGTTCCTATGGAGAGACTTGGCCTATGGATTTATAGAAAAACCATATCCAATGACCAATTGAAAGACTCCTTTGCTATCCTTAAGACTGCCATAAGATATAGTCAGTTCTCAGCTATTACTCTGGGGGTTTAAGCAGAGGGTTTTGTGTTTTTGGGCCCCAAGCCCAAAGGCTCAAGATGGCAGGAGGACGATCCTGAAATCTTGGTAGGAAAGAAAGCTGGTGGAGGAGCAGTCAACCATCAGGACACATTTGGGGAACACGCAGGCCTTCTTGAGCCAGAAGCATAAGGGAATTCATGAAGAAGAAACCTGGTAAAAGGTTGAACTTCCAAGACTCATGTGATCAGACTCAAACACTGCAATATGAATACTAAAAAGTTCCCTCATAGACTAATAAAATAGGACATACTTAGGTACCATGTATAAAAATTTGATAAAATGTTACGTTAAAAACAAAGAAATTCTTAGGACTAATCACTAGATTCCCTTTTCAGACTCCCTAATGAGCAATAAAATCTGAGGGAAAGAGGGAAAAGACTTGAAATAGTCACAATGGAGACTCTCATTTGTGAGCCCATCTTAAACTTGTAGCTCCACAGATCAAGTACAACTCAGAAATGGTGATGGAATGTGGGGAGATAGTCAGTCACATGGATGATGCCGGAAATTACCTTGAAGTACTCTCACATTAAAGGTTAAATGCTAAGACAAAAAATGAGCAGTGTAGTCTTGGTCTGAGAGAAGATATCTAAAAGCATTGCATTTTAATTCAGGTGTCTTACCAAAAATAAACCAATCTTTGGCACATTTGCAGCCAGAGGAAGAGGTCTGTAGGGCTTCAGAGAGCAAACAATAATGTAGAAGCCAGGCTCTGCTGGGAGTTTTCTGAATGAAGAGGAAAAGCAGATGGCTTAAGGTATGTATTCCAATTTAAAGCTTCTTTATCATGACCATGATGTCTTGAAAATCTTTTAAAAATAGTAATTAATATGAAGATAACATGTTTGATAAACTGAACTCTAAGTTTTCTCTTACACTCTTAACTGCTCATTTTTATTGGACTCTTTGCAGCAAGTCCTTCTGAGCATTTTACATTCATTTTCTCATTTAGTTCCCTAGATTCTGTCATTGTTCCCACCTTACAGTAAGGGGAATGATTCTCAGATATGAAGTTCTCCAAGTCACACAACTTGTAGGTGTCCGAGCCATGTGTGGAACCCAGGTAATCAGAATATAAACTAACATGTTGCATCTTCCTTTGTTCCTCCTCCTCTTTCTTTTCTTCTTTCCTAATTCAAGATAAATTTCTGAGGTTTTGTTGTTGTTGTTGTTATTGTATTGTTTTGTTTTGTTTTGCATACTGGAGGTTGAACCCAAGGGCCCAAACATGCTAGGCAAGTGCTAAGTTTCTGAACTCTGAGTGAAAGGTAAACTGCCATAGTCTCACCAAGAAATACTATTGTACCTCCAGGTCCCTTAGAAGGTGGCTCATTTGACAATCCATTGTTTCAATAAAAATTCAAACATTTAGTAGAGATTTTCTAAACATGGAGATGTGGGGTTAGGCACTGGGAACCAGGGAATAAATACAGCCCAGCGCTTCCTGGGAAACTCATGGTCTAGGAGGAGAGACAACATTCAATACATAGTTGCCAAGGAAAGTCTCAGGTGCAATGATAGATGTGAGCACAAGGTACAGAGGCAGGAGGAACTCCACCTTTCAAATGGCTCAGAGGAAGCTGCAAGAACTTAAACCTAAGTACAAAGCTGAGTTAATGTATAGCACTTTCACAGATAAAATAATCTCTGAAGAAAAATTTTTATGCACTATGTACCCCCTCATATTCTCTTCTTTGGCAAAGACCTGGGGTTTTCAATTCACTATGTAGATATTGAGATTATGGATACTCCTTTCCCTAAAAAATAACTCCACAACCACTGTGCCTATGGCTATGCTTCCTTCCTTTGTGACATTGGTATTGCTGCTTCTGGGAGATTGAGAGTCTGTATTTGTGCCGCCCCCATTTATTGGGATTATGTGGAAGTACCCTTCCTTGTCAGAACAAGGCCCCGTGTCTGAGGCCCAGATCCACAGGAAATTGATCTCTTGAGTCTGTCACAGAAGTATGAAGCTCTGCAAGGTAGAGGGTAGTGTTACGGCGCAGGTGCATTGCTGAGATGACGTGCTGATGGCGAGGGAGGTGAGGAAGCCCCGCTCCCTTTCACAGTTGCAGACAGCAATGGTGCAGTGACAAGGAGGACAACTGGCATGCCTCACATTCCTCAGTGTTGAAAACAATAAAAGGTGGGGAAAAGAGAGAAAAATCAAATGTCTACGACGAGATGTCAGCAGGAAATTTAACGCAGGTGCAATATGCTCCGAACAAAGGACATTTTGTTTCTACTGCCTGTGGCTCTGTGAAAACCTCCCCCTGCCTCCTCCCTGCTATGTGTGCTCCTTTTTATCAGTGTAAGGGAGATTAAAACATTGGTGCCCTCCTTTGGCAAAAGTATTTTTAATGTTCTTAGTATAACTGTTGAAGAACTATTAACTTCTCCCAAAGTTCTGTTTCACTGGGTGTAACAAAGCTTTTTCTATCCTAAGGTTCAATTTGTTAAGCTTTGTATTTTCCCGATTGTTCCAGTGTATTGCTGTGGCATAGCTTTAATTATCTGTTCTCTCTTATATCTATAATATAATAAAGAAAATAAAAATGGAAAATCCAACATTGATCTTAGCTAGAGTAACAAATTTAGAAATTAAAGAAAACCTAAAATTCTCGCTTTGGGAGAAGGATCCAGTAACCCACTCCCAAAAAACAACCAGCCCTCGAAAACCCTATGAATAGCAGAAAAGCACTGATAGTAGTGTTTTACCTGTTGTCCATAGGGTCACTATGTGTTGTACACTCAACAGCACCTAACAACAACGAAATTCTCACTATTGGTTAAGATCAGATAAAGAACATTTTATAAGGCATAAAAGTGCAAATTATTTGTCCTCTTCCACTTACACTGTTACAAGCAGAGTCGCTGCGGAGCAATCAATGCTTAAGAATTTCCAATTGGTTTTACTTAGTGATTTATAGACTTTAATAGGTTAACAGAGAACAATTTCCAACACCACTAATGGAGCTTAAGTACAGGCCTCATCTCACTAACTTTGCAAGACATTGTAGCAAAAAATTAGAGGGCATTTGAACATTTCTTGGGTAGGGATTCATTTAATTGAGGACAGATATGTGAAATACCATGATATTGAGTGACTTGGCACAGGGAGCAGGAGTGTCCCTAAACCAGGACAGCTAGCAATAACTTAACTGTACATGGAAGTGACTGCAAACTACCATACTGTATCTGTAAGGTTCATAAAATTTACAAAAATATTTTATTTATTTATTTATTTAGAGACAGGGTCTCACTATGTAGCTCAGGTTGGCCTTGAACTGTTGATCCTCCTGCCTTAGCCTTCTGAGTGCTGGGATTACAGATATGCACTACCATGTCCAGGGAAAGTATGGGTTTCTTTGCTTGTTTTTTTTTTTTTTTTGGGGGGGGTTGGGTAATAGGTACTGAGGGATTGAACCCAGGGCCTTGTGCTTGCATGCTTTGCAAGTGCTCTACCACTGAGCTGTACCCACAGATCCTTGTTTTGTTTTGTTTTTTTACTTTTTATTTTGAGATAAGGTCTTGCTAAATCACATAGGCTGACTCTGGCCTTGAATTTACAATCCTCCTCCCTCAGCCTCCTGTCACTGGGATTACAGGAGTGAGCCACTGTGCCCACCATAAAGTATGGTATTTTAATTCCCATTGGCTGCCCTTTTCCATTCCATCATCCCTTATTAAATTTGTAACACCTACTCTCTCCAAACATTTCGGGTGCCAGATTAAAGAGAAGTCAAATTTGGACATAATATTAGGGTTTGCAGTCACCTTGATATATTGTTAAATTAGTGCTACCTGTGCTGGGGTAGGTACACCACTACTGCCTGTGAAAGCTGTCAGAATCAAATAGAGTCACTTGTACCAACTCTTTCCCCCACAAAGATGTTGAGAGATTATGAAGGAAGGGTTCTTGTGCATGATTGACTCATAGTACCTATCACAAAAGGCTCTGCCTCAACCACAACCCTACACAAAAGCCACTGCAGCCTTATAAACTTCAGTAAGGATATCATCCCAGCCACTGTCTGTTCAATTTTGGTCCTGGCCTGAACATTCAATGGACTTACAAAATGTATCCTGATTTGTGTCAAGTTTCCATCCACTGTACTTATTCAAGCATGCTTATCTTTATAAAGAATGCCAAGCTGCATGTATAACCTGCCCCTTTTCTTGTTATAAAAGTCTTCATTTCACTCCCCTTGGTAGAACACTTATTTGGTTTCTAACTGCCCTGGTGTCTTCCGATACACAAGTTTATTCTGCACCCAGATAAAACTGTTTTTTTCTTTAACCTTATTTTATCTTCACCTCATTTTAAAATATTTGGTTTACCTCACTAGTTCACTTAAAGTAATAGCATGACAACATCCATACTTGTTATTCTAATGAGTGTCCCTAATTAAATAATTCCTAACAACACAAGAAAATTTAAAATGCCCTCTAATCCATAGCTCATATATGACAGAAAATTGATAGTTCCCCAAATAGACACAAACTTAAATGCTAAATATTAATACTGATACCTGTTTATACAACTGAAATCCACTTTTCATAAGTGTAAATAATAACAAATGTTTTTGACCAAATATGTAAGTGGAGTGACTGAATTATCTTCCTGATGTTGCTATAGAAAATTTTACAAAATTATTGTCATATGAAAAGGCAATTAAAAGTCATGCAGTATAGAATGTATAGGAAAAAATATATTGCAGAAGTGGGCCTAGCAGTTAATTAATAAAGTTAGTATGTTGGTTTCTGAGTTTTGTGATGTTTGAAGTATTTATCAACCTTTAAAAATGGTGCTTAGTCTATTTTTTTTGTAAATAATTATCCCCTATTATAGTCGATTTTTGTTTTATATTTTCATTATCATTTTCTTTAAAACAACTTCCAAATTGTATAAACTTCAGGTGCCACCTCTGGATTTGCCCATAAAACCTACATTTGTCCTGAGATTATGGAGAGATATGTTAAAAAGGACTTTTTATTAAACAAAGGTTAACATGGGAAATGAGTGTTTAATAATAATTACCCATCCCATGTCATTTCCTTAGTCTTATCAAGAGTGCAAAGATGGCAGCTTTTGGAAATAAGAACTTGACATTCAGTATCGTCCAATGGTAGACCTAGGCCCTCCATGGCCAGGCCTCATCCATTCCTTTGTCCAGTTTTCTCCAACATATGAATATCCTATCTAGGTTAGCCAGTCATTTCCCAGTGTACTACTTGTACTTGCTAATTATGCTCTCTGATGGTTGCACACCTTCAGAGATTATGCTTTTCCTGTTCTTATTTTCCATCTCTCTTTATCCTACTTATTCTTCAAGCCTCATCCCTGGCAAGTTGGCTATAACTCTTCTAGCCCACAGGGTGGTCTCCCTTCTTAAAACATGTCAAGAGCCAGTGTGGTACACATCCGTAATCCTGGAGTCTCAGGAGGTTGAAGTAGAAGGATCACAAGTTTGAGACCAGAGGCAGCCTACATAATTTAGCAAGACACTGTCTCAAAATAAAAAGTAAAAAATGGGCTGAACATGTGGCTCAGTGTTACAGAGCTTGCAAAAAGCATGTCCTGGGTAGTAAGCCCTGGGCTGAACTCCCCAGTGCCATTAAAAAAAAGAAGAAGAAAAAAGAAAAAGAAAAAATTAAAATGTGGAGTGTTTTGTTTGATGATATTTAACAGACTATATATTTTGCTAGTAAGACTTCTACAGTATTTTTTTTTCTTTTCTTTTCCCTTCCTTCCTTCCCCCATCCTCCTCCCTTCCTCCCTCCCTCCCTTTCTTTCCTTCTTTCTTCCTTTCTTCCTTTCTTTCTTTTATTCAAGTCCTTGCACATGGTAGGCAAATGCTCTACCACTGAGCTACACATTCAGCCCTTTTTTACTTTTTATTTTGAGACAGGGTCTCACTATGCTGCACAGACTGTCTCTGGCCTCAAACCTGCGATCCTCCTGCCTCAACATCCTGAGATGCTGAGATTACAAATGTGTGCCCTAGCCTGAAACAATCTATTTTATGATTTAGGCAATAAACTCTTTGAGGACAGACACCACATTTTACATTTTCATTGCTTTCAGTTTCTCGTGCCTAGAGTCTAGCACAATGCTAACTACATCGTACTTGGGTATTCAGTAAACTTTTTGATTAGTCACCACTAGAAAAGTTCAGATTTTTTTTAGGTACTTGGGAGTTGAACCCAGGGTCTCACACATATGGTGCAAGTGCTCTACCCCTGAGCAGCACGACCAGCCCACTTTTATTTTTTATTTTGAGTCAGGGTTTTGCTAAATTACCCAGGCTGCCTCTGGCCTTGAACTTGCAATCCTTCTGTCTCTGCCTCCCAAATTGCTGGGATTACAGGTGTGCACCACTGCAACTGAGCACGTTCAGATTTTTAAAACATACACGTAAATCAATTACATTAAAACACCAGCTGCCCCTCTTACTGTGTTAAGGATGAGTTTAGCATTTAAACAGTGAGGTCAAGGGGAACTGATCTACACTAGGAGTTCAACACTTGATTTCAAATCTCAACTCTTAAACCTAGTCTGGGTGAACCTAGAAAATTTAGTTATTTTTGAGTCCCAATTCTACATCTGCAGTATAAAACAATATTAGGAGTGTTTTCAAAATTGAATGGAATTATATGTGAAAGTCATATTACATTCACCCATTTTTCAATTCATCTCTCCACTAATGTCTGCAGCCATAGCACCCTAGCATCTGATCCTGCCTGATCTTGGAAGCTAAGCAGAGTCAGCCTAGTTAGTCTTGGGATAGGAGACTGCCTCGCCATACCCCGTGCTGCAGGCTAGGGAGAAGGACCTGGCCACCCACTGCTGAAAACAATCCACCACTGAAAACCCTATGAATAGCAGAGAAGCACTGACATAGTGCTGGGCATGGCACAGTGTCAGGGAGGGTTTCATTCTGTTGTCCATAGGGTCACTATGAGTCAGACCCAACTCAACGGCACCGAATAACAAATCCACTAATATGGACAGCACCAAGAGGTCATGAGAGAACTCAGTGGAAGAAATAGAAAAAGTGGGAGCAAGAAGTGACAGAATTTCTTTCTTTCTCTGTTCCCCCCCTCCCGGGGTCCTTATGCTGAGTATGCAGGAAGAAGCAGCTTCATAATGTCTCTCAAATACAATCAACATTGAAGTTGAGAATACACAATTAAAATTGTAGTTAGGAGAGTGAATGTAAACAAGTTGTTCAGCCTCTGTGAGATTGTTTTGTTTTTGTTTTTGTTTTTTAATTGTCCAATGAAAGGAAATGTGACTATTTCCAACTTCTCTTCTGGATTTGATATTTGTGAATTGAAGTTTATATAATTAAAAGTGGGCTAAATCTCATCCTACTCTATGTACTAGAGATTATTTCCTCAGTCTCCAATTCTCATAATCATTTCTTTATCCTGGATTTTCTCCTCAGCCTGTTAAAGATTTCCAAACCTGACTGTCATAAGGAAAAGCAAAGAAACTAAATAATACCTTTCCAAAAGCCTCAACCTGGACCTAAATATTTTCTTCCTTCCACTTTATATTTCTTCTTCCCTTTTAGTACTGCCTCTGAGTTGAGTTGTCTTTTAGTCTACTATCCTTGTCAGCCTCTAGTAATCAAGCTAGCATGATATATTTTAAGGGTGATTTTTTTTCTCAAGTCTATATTTGGAAAATGTATGCAACAAACTTGTCTTTAGAGAGCAGAGTATAGGAAGACATTTTTTGGTTATCTATTTCTATAATGTTTGAATTTTGTATGATAAGCATGTGCTATTTTGAATAATCCAGTAAATAACTAGTACAGATGAAGAAAATTAATAGACATGCAAGAGTTAATCAACAGAAGTTTTCTTTACAATGATGTTGTGGTAACATGTTAATTGTGTAATGCTAAAGAACACTCATGTTGGAAAAAAAGAAGATATGCATCCTGGCAATACATTTTTCTAATTCCTTTTCCTATGCTGAAATCAAATGCTTGTTTAACATTTGTTGCATACTGCTAGATTCTCCTTCTGTCTGCACTGCCATGAGACAATCTGGTGAGAGCTTTATAAGTCATATTAAACTCTTAAGATTTAAAAATATTATCTAAAGAAAGAAATTTAATGAGAAACTAAATATTTAAACAATGTGGGAATAGATTCTTCTTTATCCAGCTCTTATAAAATATCATGCACTTAGGAAAAGAGCAAAATTTGTTGTGTGTGTGTGTGTGTGTGTGTGTGTGTGTTTGTGTGTGTTTGTGTAGACATTTAAATTGGAACTAAACAACTGAAACAATATCAGTGCATTCCAATTCTTCAACATTCATTTATTGATGATTCTTTCAAGAAACATTGAAAACCTACAAAGCAACAGTCATTGGTTTATAGACTGAGGATATAAAGTTTAAGAGATCAGGACCCCTGACTTTGACGCATGTAATAATTTATTGTAATAAAGGTGTGCACAGAAAATAGGAGACATACCTCCACCTTTGCCTGAAAGGTAGAGTGAAGGAGCTGAATAAAAGAGAAAGATCTTTATCTGAGTCTGGAATAAAGCACAAAAACTTGTTAGGAAGATCATTTTGGGGAGACACTGGCATTCCAGGCAGATGTTCAAGGAATTTAACTGGCCATTGAGTAATGTGGAAGTCTTGGATCCTTTTAGGTAGTGGAAGATGAAATTTGAAAACCGGGTAAACACCAAATTATAAGAGCCTTGAAGATTTTATTGAGATTCTGGATGTATTTGGTGGCAAAGACCTATTGTTGAATAATAATGCTGTGGAGGGACAGAATTGTCCTTATTCATTGTGGAGTGTGGATTATAAGGGGGAACTTTGCACTCAATGATTCAAAAATGGGAAAAAGTTGTGCTCTCCTGTGGGCTTATAGTCCTGTCTGGTGGGAGAGGCAGACATGAGCCAACTAATCCCACTGATGAAGATATAATTTTAAATTGAAGTAAGTACTCCAAAAGCAAGGAGCAGATGTGATAAGAGCTTATGACAAATAAATTTCACCTAACTGAATGTTGCATGTGGAATTATTTGGGATGAGCCAAATTTATGTATATCAACAAAGATATACACAAAAAAGTGATGTTCATATTAAAAATACATCAGAAAATTTATAACTCTTATAGACTTCTTTAACTTTAGATTGTTCTATTTGCAAAAATAGATGGAATAATATATATTAGAAAGTCTTCAATTGTAGTGTTTAATATATAGTATTTTCTAAACAACCAATTTCATAGTACTTAAAATTTTTACTTAATCAGATAATGTTTTACTTTTCAGAAATATTGGAAATATTGATCCAGCTTTAAATATGCCTAATTTGCAAGATGAGATAAACATTTACTTTATACATATGATACTCCACTCATGTCTGTTGTATCAGGTAATAATAAATAATAATGCTGTGAAGTGACAGAATTTTATAAGTATTTACAATAATTTTATAAATACTTGTATTGGAAGATTACAAAAGGGAGAAAAGGAAGTTTAAAAATTTAAACTTAAAATCTTTAGTCAAGGAACACTCTTGTTTAGAAAAATATATTTATATTCTCTCATGTGTTGTTGTTGTTGTTGTTGGGTGCCGTCGAGTTGGTATCCGACTCATAGCGACCCTCATAGGGTTTTCAATGGCTGAGTGCTTCAGGATTGCCTTGGGAGTGGATTGCCAGGCCCTTCTCCCATTTTTGCGGAGCTGGGAATTGAACTCAGGGCCTCAGAGACTGCAGCGCAGCTCTCTACCTACTGAGCTAAATCCCAGCCCCCATGTGTCTATAAGCTTGTCATATTGTGGGGACTTGCATGTCACTGTGATGCTGAGGGCTATGCCACCAGTATTTCAGATACTAGTAGGGCCATTCATGGTAGACAGGATTCAGCTGAGCGTCTAGACTAAGACAGACTAGGGAGAAGAATCTGGCAGCCCACTCCCGAGACAATTAGCCATTGAAAACCCTATGAATAGTAGAGAAGCACTGTCAAATATAGTGCCAAAAAATGAGCTCTCCAGGCTAGAAGGCATTCAAGAAACAAATGGGGAAGAGTTGCCTCCTCAAACTAGGGTCAATATTACTGATGGGAATCGAGTAAATACCCTCCATTTGCTGACATGGCACAACCCAAAATTAGAAGAAACAGTGGTTGTAACAATGGGCTCAAACATTAAAAGATTATGTGCATGGCACAATGTTGAGTATTATTTTGTTCTGTTGTACATAGAGTCGCTATGAGTTGGATTTGACTCAATGGCACCTAATGACAAGTCATGAAAGGAGAAAAGCCTGGGACATGATCAAGATGATTTGGAGTAAAATAAATGAAGAGTCAATTTCCCTTGTCTAAAAAATACCAGGAATAATCACATGGGAAAGACCACTAGAACGTATGAGATGAAGGTAACTGAAAGAGAAAAGATAGAAGTGATACAACCAGAAGTTGGAACACTGCAAAAATCTATAACTAGAGGCAAATTTCTGTTAAAGAAAATGTTTGAAGTATTTGGGGAGAGAGAAATATTAAACACTAAATTGAAAGGATGTTTTTGTTGCTATTGTTTTTGTACTACAATCCATATTATGGAATCTTCTAGTGCAGCTTGGGGATTTAGATTTCAGAGGAAGGAAGAAACTAGGTGTAGTGTCTAGTAGAAATATAAGGCACTCTGGAATTCAGGAATATATTAGACAAGTTGGAGGCTAGACTAAGTTTTCCATCCTCTATGAGAAGGAGGTCAATCCAGCCCTATCAGACTCTTAATGGACAAGTGCCACAGCAGGCTGGAATTGCTAAGAATACTCAGTAAGACAGAGTGACATTTGGTTTATATAATATCAGCATCTTCATTTTACACTTAAGATAATGGAACCTAAAAAGCTTAACAGCATTTTCTAGGTTAGACAATAAGTAATGAGGGTGGAGGTAGAACAGCTATTTTATAACCACAGTGCAACAAATTTAAGGACAAATATTACACATTGTGATGGAACAAAAAGAAGGGAAGGAAACAGGATCACTGTTGATGACATGAAGCTTATAGGCTGCTTTTCTCCACACCTTTGTTAAGGAAAATAAACTCCAATTTGGTTCAGCCATTTTAGTGTGATTCAATTACATGCTGCAGGTAACATTTATTTTTTTCAATAATAAAACATTTGGTTAATCTGTCACTACATGAAGTACTGACAATGTGCAAACCAACGGAGTTGTATTAGGAAAAAGAGTAGGAATAATTAAGAATGGTGAGATCTGCCCGCCTTTCTTTCTTTCTTTCTTTCTTTCTTTCTTTCTTTCTTTCTTTCTTTCTTTCTTTCTTTCTTTCTTTCACCAATTAGCTACAATTCAATATCTGCCAGCAAAGAAGGATTAGGAAAGTAAATTGGTTGAGAAACATGCATCCTGCAATATGACATGGAAGCTTATGGTTTGAGCCTTGGAGTGCTGAACAAGTTAAGTGCTTCTCTATCCTACACAAAGGCTGGGTTTTAGCTCAGTTGGTACAGTGCCATGCTATACTCTGTGAAGACCCAGGTTCGATCCCCAGCATCCCCCCAAATAGGGGAAGGCTGTGGCAATACTCTCCCAAAGCAATCCCGGAAACAATCAGCCATTGAAAACTCTATGAGAGTCACTTGATTGCACCTATCAACGATTGTCCTAAACAAAAGGCAGCTCATAAGGGATGGTTTCAGACTGATAGTTGCACTTTTCCTTCTAAAAAAGTTGACTGCCAGATACAGGTAACAATCATCAGGGAATAAAATGTCACATTAAATGTTTGTTTCCCCCCCAAAATTTGTTTTTAATGACCTAAAGACAGTGTCCAGCAGGAGGTTAGGAAATGGTCAGTTCATAGAATTTAATAGATAAAAGACTTTAATATCTAAAACCTTGTCCACAAAAGATGCTTGGCTGTTGTTACTCAGAGCATTGGCTGAAGCAAATAGCATGGAAGCATGCTAAGTTTTGAGGGGCCTATATTGTTTAAATAAATAAAAATTCTTAGAACAGAGCAATGTACCTCTGTGACTATTTAACCCCTCAAAGTAATCCTTGGAACTTACATGGCACCAAGAGCACAGGCAACCCTGAGATGTGCTCTTACCCCAGTGCTCAACTATGATGTGGTTATGGAGGGTGAGTAGATTGGAGACATCCCCAGGGTACCCAAACTGGGTCTCCTGATGGTCAATGAAGAGTTATATCTATTCTTACGAGCAAGATCTGATTGATGCCATAATCATTGATTTCATTTTTTTTCCAAGTGAAATTTGTTATTGCTGCTGATGGTCTTCCTACACCATCATTGTACAGTGGATGTTTTGCAAGTAGATAACCAGATTGCTAGATAATGAGACATTACATTTGATAAAAGGAATACTGTTTCAGAAACTCATGATTGGGCCTGAAAGAAGAATGGATATGAATGTAGGATATAATCTCCTTTCAGAAGAGTAATAGTATTCCTATGTTTCACTATCTTTCTAAACAGAACTCGGTATTTGGATTCTAGATTTTTTTTTTTTTTTTTTTTTTTTGCAGTAGTAGCAGGTTGAACCCAGGGTCTCATGCGTGCTTTGCAAGCACTCTACCACTGAGCTGAACCCACAGCTCATTTTTTACTTTTTTTATTTGTTTGTTTTGGGAACAGGGTTTAACCAAATTACACAGGCTTCCTCTGGCCTCAAATCTGTGATCCTCCTGCCCCTGTCTCCCAAGGCATTGGGATTATGGTCATGCACCACCACACCTAGCACTGGATTCTAGATAATTCTGATACTTCAGAGTATTCTATATGTTGTTGTTGTTGTTGTTAGGTGCCATCAAGTCATGTCTGACTCATAATGACCCTCATAGGGTTTTCAATGGCTGATTGTTTAGGGATTGCCTTGGGAGTGGATTGCCAAGTTCTCCTCCCATTTTTGTGGTGCTGGGAATTGAACCCAGGATCTCAGAGACTCTAGAGTGGTGCTCTACCAACTAAGCTAAATCCCAGCCCCAGTCTACATATTAGAGGACCATTAACATCACTAGCCCTTAGACATTAGATGATACTAGCATTTTCCTCAATCATCATGACAAGTAAAAATGTCTCCATGCATTTTACAATATTTCCTAAAGGGGTAGACTACGAGAATGAATGTGTATATGGATATGGTAGCACTAGTTATAGGTTGTAGCACATATAACTAATTGCCTACCAAAAATATGATTTCATCTTTTTTGCTAAGGAACGCCACTTTCATTTGAGTAAATCCTAGTGTTAGGAAAAACTACTCACCTTCCCAGTTCCTCTGTATTTAGTTGAAGCCCAAAAGAGGTAGATAGACATCATTAGATAAGGCATCCTGGAAAAATTTCAAGTACAGTACAGACTTCTGACATAAGACTTTTGTCCTTTCTCTTTCTCTTCCTCCATCTGCTTGGAATATGGCTGGGGTATATAGAATTTCTAGAACTGCCCTGTATCCATGAGTGGAAGGCTACCCACTAAGCTCAGCAGAAAAGAAACAAGGAGAGTGAGTGTCCTATCTGGTGCTCTTGGCTGCTGTCTCAGCATCATCTACCTGTCTCCAAACTTACGCGTGAGCAAAATAAGCCACTTCATGGTGTAAGCCTCTGTTCCAGAGTTTCTCTTACTTGCTGAAAAACTCAGTTCTGATATAGACTAAAAGCAACTTCTGCTGCTCTCCTTTCAATTAAGATTTCATGGGCCCAGGAAGGATAAAGAGTGGAAGTGAGCAATGAAGTAAATTACAACTGCATAATTTAGAGAAAGGAGCTTGAACTCTATTTCCACAACAGTCTGAATCTCAGGGGAGAGACCCTGAGGGACTCAAGGTAAATGTGGGGATCAGGAGAAGAGGGTAGCTTTCAGTGGACTTTTCTTGTACATAAGTGATTTACTTTGCCAATACCATAGGCGTATATAAATGTACAGGACTATCTTTGCTGATACTGTATGTACATGTATAACGTACAGGATTATTTTGCCAGTACTGTAAGTATAATTTATAGGAATGCTCATGGTAAACATAACAGGGAAAAAATGAGAACCATCCTTGTTTGTGAATGTTTTATCCAATTCAAGGTAAAAACATATCTGTGACATGATCTGAGAATGTTTCTCATTGTAGCAGGAATATTTTGCACCTATTCAAATGAATTGTTTGAGATCCACCAAAAATGTGAATAGGTTATTGTAGGCAGTTACCTCTGAAGCACTAAATTTGTAGGAAAAAGATGAGAATGAAATCAACTTTCCTCTTTTTCAGATTAAGAAAATGTATAACTCCAAGAGGCAATTTATCAGAGTGTCTCAGAAACCTTAAGGCAAAGCCAGTAGCGTCACATGCTGTGTATTGCATTCTGAAAATGTCTCTGTAAGAGTTAAATGAAGCTGGAGCCACATACTGAAAACCAGATTGCAACAGCTGCACCCCGAGACCCTTCTGCAGAAAAGAAAGAAAATAAGTTTTAATTAAATTGTATTAATTGGTTTAGTTGATCTGGAAATAGAGTAAGAGCTCTGCTCTAATTTTGTTTCTTGGCTCAAGTCCACTTGTCCTTGACATAAGAATAAAGGAATGAAGCAATAAAACGGCTAGAAATGCCCTGGTAGAGACTTTTAAACTGTCCCAGGTTAAAGAGCGATGCTATCTCTGAGATGAACTTAAAATTCTGTTGCCAACTTAGAGAAGTCAGAAGTGCAAGCATGAAAAGAAGAGTGTGATTAAAAACTCTGCTTCCTTAAAGCTCTGCAAAGCTGCAAAGAAAAGGCAGGCATTCTTCCCATAATACTGAGCACTTGTTACAGAGAAAAGGAGAAGGTTGTGAAAGCATCAGGGTATAATGACCTTATTTCAGGCCACTCGGCGTAAGTTTTCGTATATAAGGTAACTAGGATTTGGAAGTGAGTAGAGTTTAACAAAACTGAAAAACACATTTTATAGCACTGAAACCCATTTATGAACCCATCTTCTGTGCCTATCAATATTACTTAAAATAGTATTTTAAAAGGCACAGTGCTGATATAATCTCATTTTTTTTGTTGTTTTCATGTTTCAAGAAACTAAAAGTTTGAATAATCACCACAAACATTTTTCAAATGGCTAAATTCTGCAACACATAAACACATAGAAAATACCATATGAAGGGAAGCTTGAACTTTGCTACTCTGGAAAACATGTAGTTAACATTAGGTATGAAAAAACATGCAGAAGAATGAGACTGCTATGGATCAAATATTTATGTCCTTCAAAAATTCAAAGCCCCAAACCTCATTGTGATGATATTTGGAGATGGGACATTTAAGAGGTAATGAGGGTTATACGAGGTCATGAAGTTGAGGTCCCAATGATGGGATTAGAGCCTTTTAAGAACAGACTCTCTTTCCCTCTCCCTCCCTATCCTGTCTCTTTTTCGCTGCTATGTGAGAACACAATGAGAAAGCCTACTATTTGCAAGTTAGAAAGAACCCTCACTAGAACCTAATTATTCTGGCACCTTAAAAATTCCAGCCTCCAGAAAGTGAGAAAATAAGATTATTTTTCTTTTCTTTTTCCTTTTTTTTAGACAGGATCTCACTATAGCCCAGGTGATCTCAAACTCACAATCTTCCAGCTTCAACTTCCCAAAAGCTGGGATTACAGATGTATGCCACTATACATGCCTCAGTTTTTGTTCTTTAAACTGCCCAATCTATAATATTTTGTTATGGCAGTCTGAACTGACTAAAATACAACCAATGGAGGAAAAATATTAGCAGATGTTATTTATAAGAAAATGTATGTAGTAATAAGCTTGCATTTGTGACTTTAGTTTTGATCCATGACTAGGTTATGAGAGTATGTGATTATTAATCTCTGACTACGTGTCCTTCACATACTCTTGCAGGGTGATACATTTTTCCCACAGTGACAACTGCTGAAAGGAAACATTCTAAATGTTAGTGACTCAGAGAGGCCCATTAATAGTGTGTGTTTCCCATCTGTCTAACGTATTAGAATGGATTGTGCCTTCAGAACTGAAATTGTGTCTTATAAAGAGCTATGTTAGATTTTTCTCTTCTGCTAGACCCCAACATGTCTGTCAGTTTGCCATACCGTGACAGTTTGTGTGTCGCTGTGATGCTGAAAGCTATCCTGTCAGCATTATAGATACCAGCAGGGTCACCCATGGTGGACAGGTTTCAGCTGAGCTTCCAGACTAAGACAGAGTAGGGAGTAGGACCTGGCAGCCCACTCCTGAAAAAATTAGCCATTGAAAAATCATTGAAAAAGCAGAGAAACACTGTCAGATATAATGCTGGAAAATGAGCCCCCTAGGTTGGAAGGCACTCAAAAGATGACTGGGACAGAGTTATCTCCTCAAAGTAGAGTATACCATAATGACAGAAATGGAGTAAAGCCCAAAGGACATCCATCAGAGGATGTGGCACAACTCAAAATGAGGAGGAACAACTGTAAACATCCATTAATAATTCAAATGTGGAATGTATGTACTATGAATCTAGAAAAATTAGAAATCATCAAAAGGGAAGTGGAGTACATAAACATTGACATTGTAGGCATCAGTGAGCTAAAATGGACAGGCATAGGTCATTTTGAATCAGATAATCATATATCTACTATGCTCTGAATAACAAATTAAAGAGAAATTGGCCACAATCATCATCAAAAAATACATCTCAAGATCTGTACTGAAGTACAATGGTATCAGTGGTGGAATAATATCTATATGCCTACAAGGAAGGCCGATTATAATATGACTATTATTCAAATTTATGCACCCACCACTAAGGTCACAAATGAAGACAGGGAAGATTTTTACCAGTTATTGCAATATGAAATAGAGTGAACATGCAATTAGGATGTACTGACAATTATTGATGACTGGAATGCAAAAGTTGGAAATAAAGAAGGCATCTCAGTAGTTGGAAAATATGGCCTTGGTGACAGAAATGATGCTGGAGATCGCACATTAGAATTTTGTCAGACCAATGATCTTTTCACTGCAAGTACATTTTTATCAACATAAATGGTGACTATACACATGGAATTCACCAGATGAAACATGCAGGAACCAAATCGACTACATTTGCAGAAATGGAAAACCTCAATATCAAAAGTCAGAACAAGACTAAGTGCTCATTGTGGATCAGACTATCAACTGCTCATATGCAGGTTCAAACTGAAACTAAAGAAAACTATTACAACTGTATGAGAGCCAAGGTATGATCTTGAGTATATCCCACCATAGTTCAGAGACCACCTCAGGAACAGGTTTGATGCATTAGACACTAATGTTTGAAGACCAGATGAATTGTAGCATACCATCAAAGAAATTATTCATGAGGAAATCAAAAGGTTACTAAAAAGGCACGAAAAAAAGAAAAGACCAAATTATATGTCAAAAGAGACTCTGAAATTTGTGCTTGAACATTGAGCAGCTAAAGTAAAAGGAAGACATGGTGAAGTTAAGGAACTAAACAGAAGATTTCAAAGGGCAGCTCAAGAGGACAAAGTCAAATATCCTCATTACATGTGCAAAGAGTTACATATAGAAAATCAAAAGGGAAGAGCATGCTCACTTTTTCTCAAGCTTAAAGAATTGAAGAAAAAAATCTAAGCCTCAAATGGCAATAGTGAAGGATTCTACAGGGAAAATATTAAACAACACAGGAAACATCAAAAGAAGATGGAAGGAATACACAGAGTCACTATACCAAAAAGAATTGGTGGATGACTAACCATTTCAAAAGGTTGTATATGGTTAGGAACCAATGATACTGAAGGAAGAAGTGGAAGCTATCTTGAAGGAATTGGTGAAACACAAGGCTCCAGGAATTGATGGAATACCAGTTGAGATGTTTCAACAGATGCAGCACTAGAGATGCTAACTTGTTTATGCCAAGAGATTTGGAAAACAGCTACCTGGCCAACTGACTGGAAGAGATGCATATTTGTGCCTATTCCTAAGAAAGGGGATCCAAATAAATGTGCAAACTATCTAATGATATCATCAATAACACACACAAGCAAAATTTTGCTAAAGATCATTCAAAAACGACTGCCACCATATATAGACAGAAAATTAAGCTGGATCCAGAAGAAGGTGTTGAACCAGGGACATTATTGCTGATGTCAGATGGATATTAGCTAAAAGCTAGAGAATACCAGAAAGATGTCTATGTTTTATTGACTATGCAAAGGCATTTGACTGTGTGGATCATAATAAATTATGGATAACACTACAAAGAATGGGAATACCAGAGAACCTGTTTGTACTCATGAGGAATCTGTATATGGACCAAGAGGCAGTTGCTCAAACAGAACAAGGAAACACTGCCTGGTTTAAAGTCAAGAAAAGTGTCATCAGGGCTGTGTCTTTTCACTGTACCTCTTCAAACTCTATGCTAGCAAATAATCTGAGAAGCTGGACTATATGAAGAAGAACATGGCATCAGGATTGGAGGAAGACTACCTAACAACTGCGTTATGTAGATGACACAATACTGCTTGCTGAAAGTGAAGAAGACTTAAAACATTTACTGATGAAGATCAAAGAACATAGCCTTCAGTAATGGAATGCACCTCAACATTAAGAAAGGAGTCCTCACAACTGGGTAAGTAAGCAATTTCATGATAAATGGAGAAAAGATTGAGGTTGTCCAATATTTTGCTTTACTTGGTTCCACAATCGACACCCATGAGAGCAGCAGTTAAAAAATCAAAAGATGCATTGCACTGGGGAAAGCTGTTACAAAAGACTTTTTAAAAGTGTTGAAAAGATATCACATTGAAGATGAAGGTGTGCCTGACTCATGTCATAGTATTTTCCATTGTATCGTATGCTTGTGAAAGCAGGACATTGAATAAGGGAGACGAGAAGAATTGATGCTTTTGAATTATGGTGCTGGAGGTGAATATTGAATATATCATGGGCTGCCAAAAGAACCACAGATATGTTCTAGAAGAAGTACAATGAGAGTACTCTTTGGAAGTAAAGATGGCTAAACTGCATCTTAGCTATTATGGACATTTTTTCAGGAGGGACCAATCCCTGGAGAAGGACATTATGTTTGGGAGAGTGGCAGGTCAATGCAAAAAAGGAAGACCTTCAACTAGATGGAGTGACACAGTGTCAGCAACAATGGGCTTAAACATAAATAAGATTGTGTGCCTGGTGCTCAATCAGGGAGTGTTTTATTCTGTTGTACATAGCGTTGCTATGAGAAAGACCTGACTCTATGGCACCTAACAACAACCTCTACTGGAAGGTCCATGTGATTGTGTCCCAAGAGCTGTGGCCAAATGACAGCCAGAATGTGACAGAATTATCCTCTAGCAAATGGTGCCTGCTCTGTGCTGGCGGGGTCCAGTGCCCTGCTGGACGGAGAAACTTACACTGAGTAAAGCTAGGAATAGGAGGAAGAAGTAGAATTAATTTATAAGAAGACATGAGCTCCCTCCTTTTCTTTGCCTTGGTCTAGTCTTTATTGTTTCCTTTCTTTCCAGTCTTGGGTTCTATGATTAAGTTAAATAAGCAAACAAAAGAAATGTAGTTATTATCATATGCTATGCAGTGAATCCTTTTCTTTAAAAAATAATTACTATAATAGTGTAGAGATGTTTCCATATAATTACAGTTCTTTCTTTTTAGAAACATAATATAATGGTTGCATTAAGGTCCAGCAGATGATTTGTGATTCTTTAAGTATTCCTTTGTTGCTGATATTTTTGAATTATTTTCCCATTATAAATAAGACATACTGAGCATCTTTATGTAATTACCTTTTATTTCCCTGCGATTTGGAATTCCTTTTAATGTATCCTCAGAAGTAGTGGTTGGGATTATATTAATGACCTCAGAGAAATACTCTGCACAGTTTCCAACTTTGCTAGTACCAAGATAATGTTGGCGGCAGGTGATTGATGACACCTCGGACAGATCATCCACATAAAGGAGGTTTTAAAAGAGGTAACAGGTAGTGTCTCAGGGGAAGGTCAGTGAGAACATGATGGTGGAAAAAATGGAATTAAGTGGGTGGCAGAGATTTGGGCAAGATATCAGCTAGTGCCAAGAAGTCTAATTTGTTGATTTTAGGTGCCATTGAGTCAGGTTCAACTCATAGTGACTTCACAAGGGTTTTCAATGGCTGACGGTTTCAGGATTGTTTCAGGAGTGGACTGCCACATCCTTCTCCCATTTTTGTAGGGCTGGGGATCAAACATGGGTCCTTAGAAATTATGGAGCAGCACTCTACCGACTGAGTTAAACCCCGGCCCAAGAAGTCTATCTAGTAGAGAGAAATAATTATTGACCTAATGGAGAGGTAGTAAGTAGGATGGCAATGTGTAAAAGAATAGGAGAGAGAAATAAAGTAAGGGAATCAAATGAAAGGGATGAGTAGCTCATCTAGGAAAATACTCACGGATGCCTACATGTGTCCAATATTCAGCTATTGGTAACAAATGTGAGCATCTGGTCATGGGGACAGATCAGAAGCCTCACTGCTAGGTTAGAACAAGATTAAGGAAGGTTAATTTGATGCAAATTAATCTGAACTGCTAAAATAGTTCTTCAGTTTCTCCCCATAACAAAAAGCTTGTTCTCAACATCTATAATTTAGCTAAGCCTGTTGATGGAATTTAAATGGGGAGTCAAGAAATGATGGGTTAGAGAGAGATTCTGATACTTTTAGCAGGCGTCATTTTGTATGAAAAGAACAAAGAAGCCTCAAAGAGAAAGGAGTGTTAGAGGAGTATACAAAGTCTTATGAATTAGAAGAGTTGAAATTATCCAATTTTTAAGAAATCTAATTTTAATCAAGCTCTTATACACATATCAAAATTGTTCTTCATTGTCTTACTTTAAGGGATAAAAAGGAAAAACTAAGCACTTATCTGTGAATGTGCATGTGGATTTTGTACCAATTATTATTATGAATTTTGTCTCAGCACAAGAAAATGAAACATTCTACTAAGTGTGTTTAAGGTTCACGTGGCAAATATGTGTTGGCTTAAAATACATCAAAGTAACAAAATACAACTTTACATATTGGTCAGCATGATCTAGCCAGGAGAATAGCTTCTTTATATTTATTTTTCCTAAATAAGGCAAAATAATTGTGACAATAATCATTAGAATCTTACTTCTCTCTGAATGAATCTAGGGTGGAGAAAATAAAGCGGCAAGACAGAAGACTGTTTTCTCATGTAACACACTTAGGAGAGGGACCAGTAATGAGACAACCCTGTTTAGGAGGAGCAGCGCCCATGATAAATAAACTGAGCCAAGTTCATTGTTGTTAGGTGCCATCAGGTTGTGTCTGACTCATAGTAACCCGCATAGGTTTTTAATGGGTGATTGTTTCAGGATTGCCTTGGGAGTGGATTGCCACATCCTTTTCCCATTTTTGTGGTATGGGGAATTGAACCAGGGACGTCAGGGACGTCAGGGACTACGAAGAGGCACTCTACCAGCTGACCTAAATCCCAGCCCCAGCCCAATTCATAGGCTGTGGCTAAATGTTTGAGATTCCAGCCATAGTAAGACTATTATAAGTAAGTGCTATTATAAGACTCATTGCTACTCTTTCATCTCTCCCAGGGCAGGAAATAGGGGAAAATACATCATCGAGCTCTAGTCCAAAAGGTGCTAACAATATCACCCATCCCAAAGGGAAGAATGCCAATTTGCAATAGTACTTCCTAGGACCTTTGATGAGAGAATGCGGGCAAGTATTTTGTACCATTTTGTTTTTGCTCCCCAAATGGAAAGAAAGTCATTTCTGTAGGAGTTTGTTGTAAAGATGGTTCAGCTTGGCAGAAATCTATTTGTAGGGGCCTGTAATAAAGACGGCTCAATATGTAAATGGACCAGGATGAATTAAATAGATCCTCTGTGTAATACTGTCTTGGCCCAGAAGTCAAGTATACAACAATGCATCTGAGGAACTTGGACTTCATGACAAAGACAGAAGAAACTGCTATGTAAATAATCTGTTTATGTAAGTTAGCTGGATATTGAAACCAAAAATTAAAGCATAGACTTGTTATCATTTAGAAAAATTTATATGATCATGTAATAAAAGTTATAATTATACTGCATTCATTATATAATAATGATGGCATTATCTAGTAAAACAACCTATAGAATATGGACAAAATGGTAGTCAGAAACCTCTTATCCTTTAATGATTCTATTTCTAAATATGAATGAATAAAAAATAGACATTAAAGTCCCATACTTAGAAAAAGAGAGCAACTAAGCAAGGTAAGATGCACTGTAGAAAAACATATTTAAGATAAATATAAGCTTCTTCCTTATTAAGCTGAATTCTTTCTCTCTGAAGCTCCTAACCACTGCTTTAAGAACAACTAGCACATATGATGTGGCTAGGATTTAGCTCAGTTGGTAGAGCGCCACTCTGCAGGCGCTGAAGTCCTAGGTCTGATTCCCAGCACCTCAAAAATGGGAGAAGGATGTGGTAATCCACTCCCAAGGCGATCCCAAAACAATCAGCCATTGAAAACCCCACAAGGGTCACTATGAGTCAGACACAACTCCACGGTACCTTAACAACAACAACAACAGCACATATATTAGAATCCATGTCTTCCTAAATAGCACGATACTTATCTAAGCAAGTACCCACAATTATTTACTATTTCTAGTGTGTCCTCTCCTTTTGGAAAGATTCTGTGTCAAAGTGTCATCCTCAGTGTCTAATTCAGCACCAGGGTGCTCAGTAATGTTATTAAATAAACATCTGAATCCACAAGCTCTAATGCCATATTGTTTAAATCACATATATTCCTGATCCAGTTTGTCAAAGAGATATATTGTTAGATTTCATCCTTTTTAAGACCTTTTCTCATTCTTATCTTTTCAGTACAGAGAATTCTCAAAACTTAAATGACAAAAACATTATCTGTCAAAGCTTAAGAACAATTACATTGTACTTTTCCTTACATCTAACCTTGACTAATTCTTACATGGATTTCAGAAATATGAATAATGTCTTCATGTAATTCATGCAAGGTGCAGAAAATAGGTATCATTATTTCTGTTTTAATGACAGATTTTGAGGTTAGGGTGACTCATGAACAGCTGAGCAGCCAGTCAGTAGGAGAAACCAAAATAGCACGGAAACGCCTCCATTTCCACCCCACGCTCAAACCTCGAGTGCACTCTCCGCAGTAAGATGGTTAGAAGCATGATGCACCAGTGAGTGAGCTGGAAGCTCTTCCTGCAAGCTAATGAGTTGTGCAGGGGTGGGCCATGAGCTATCCCTGGTGGCGATCTGTGAGCACAGCTCACTCTCAAACCATCTGACGAAAAGGGAAGGGAAGGAGAACTTAGAAAAGCAAGCCCTTTAAAGGCTGAGCTCACTTTATTTTGAGGAGGATGTTACATTTACCTATTACTGAGTCATTTTCAGAAATCACTAGCCAAGTCACCTGAAATAAATGATTTTTTTTGCATCCCAATGAATGTAACCCAGAACTGTAAGCTATTTGGTGTATTAGATGGGTTCATCCCAGCCCATCTGACTCTCTGAGGGGAAAAATATTTTATTAGATGGTGTTCTCTTATTCTTTTATGCACACACCGAAAGGTCAGTGAAGCATACTTCCTTAGCAGGCTCTACACCAAAATTACTTTTTGAAAATGATTAAAAATGGGATATAACAGGCATCAATCTTTGACAGTAAAAAGGAATTATTCTGGAAATTCTTAAAGAGCTTAAGAATATTTTTAGAATACTTAAAGAGCTTAAAGGTAATTTAAAAAAAATGTGTTTTAGAAGTACTAAGAGTCATCTTGTGCCCACAAACAAAATGGCCTTGGAGGGGGGAATTCAGTATTACATCAGTAATGTGTTTGATAAAGTTAAGATGCACCTTTCCCTCCACCATCCAATTCAAATAATAATGGTGTCCAATGCAAATACCAGTTTCCAGTAACTGAAGTCATTCCTTTTCCTACACCTCTGTAACTGGAGGCAGGTGAGTGTATCTTACTTACTGAGGCTGCTTTCATAATTCCAGTAGGCTAGGTTCTAAGTGACATTTTAAAACTGTTTTCCTCTCCACCAAGTCATTTGCCTTAGAACCATAGCTCACAGCAACCCACACCTCACAAGTATGAGAAAAGAATAGTCATTAAAACTTTTGCTTATTTCAACAAACTTTCTATTACTGTTACTGCTCATCGCACACTCACATTGCTATATTCTCCTCTCCTACCTCCATACACCACTGGTCCTACTTGTTTTATTTTCTCCCTTGCATTATCAGTGCCTAGTGTTCTCTTTATTAATAATTTCACCACTTCCTGAATTTCAATCCCACAGCTGTTTTATGCTCCCCGACATCCACCTATCTTACCTCTTCTAAAAAACAAAATTGAATACAAAGCAGCCAAGCTATTGAATGTAAAGAAAGGAGCCTATGAATAGAGAAACACTTCATTGACAGAATGTAAACCAGACACATTAACCTCACATTTGGCCATAAAGAACAGCCTGAGCCCAGTAGAAGGACTTCAGCCAAAACAGAAGGTTCTTGTGGTGAGACGGCTGATACGGTCAGGCTGGAAAAACCTCTCCACTCCTTCCTGTGGGCACCTGAATTCCACAGGCTTGCAGATGGCAGGAGGCACTGAATAACGATTCCTTACAATTTTTTGCGTGCTTATTAGAGACCTCGCACGTGGAACGTGGCTCAGTACATGATGATTTCAGTTTCTTGAACAAACTCAGATAAAATAGGGGGGAGTATTTCTACGGTAAAGTTTTCTTGGGCGTGTTAGAAAATCACTACACTATTCCAAGTGTAATGCAGCAGGTAGAGGTTGGACCGTCCCCAGGGCCTTCAACATGCTGTGCATTTGATGTGCACAAAAGCAGTAGTTCTGATACATTTCCTTATCTACTGGACTAATCCAACAGAAAAATTGTATTGGGCCCAGGGGTCCATTTTAAAGTTTTTGCATCTATACTATGTTTGACAATAATTTATTTCTCTCTGGAAGCCATCAGCACAGTGTGAATCCTAAGAAATTTTAATAATAATATTTTAATTATGATTAAGGTAAGCCCTAACAAAGTTGGAGTAGCTGGAGTAGTTCTTCTGCAGGAAATTACAGATTCTTAAGGCAATTCTTTTGCTTCATGTTTTGTCCTGCATAGCTTTGTCTAATCTAAAAATTTGTAAGACTAATACAGCACCAGCTGGGTTCTCTTACTTCTGTACACTTCAAGGGAGAATCTGATATAATGATTGAAGCATCAAAAAGGTGGCCACATTAGATGCAAGTCAAACTGCAGAATGAAATGTTCTTTTGGAAGATAAAACTCTCACTGAGCTCTCACTTCTAGAAATTCTTACCCAGGCATTCGTGGACCCTACTGAGAAGATCTTAGATAAGTGTCCAGGTATCCAGGATATACTCTGAATTTACATGCAAAATAATATGTAACATTTGCAATGAGGTACATGATCCAAACCCAAATACCCAGAATCATCTTTTTCCTCTTTCCCTTTGTTACTTTGTTTATTTCCTAACCAGTTTATTTTCTGAGAGTGTGCGATTACCTCTTCTATACTGCTGAGCCCACAAAGAGTTGTGTTTTCTTTTCCTTCCTTCATTCATTGAAGAAATATTTGCTAAGGTCCTGTTCTAAGTGCTAGAGAAAAGGGTGGTGAAAAGAAAACAAGATTCATTACCTCAAGAAGCTACTGGTCTAGTGAGGAGGGATGGTAAGAAAAAAAAACACCCTAGAAAACAAATAACTAAACAAGATATTTTCAGATAGTGATAAGCTGATTAAATAAGCTAATAACATAGAAAATAACTGGAGGTTACTTTCTATAGTAGGGCTAGAGTAGGCCTCTCAAGGAGATGGTATAGTTTGAGTTAACCTAGAAAGACATGCTCTGTCTGGCTTTGAGGAGGTTCAGAGGTCATCCCAGGCAGAGTAAACATTAAGACCTAAGAGAAGGGAATAGATAAGCATAGAGAAATGTCAAAGTTAGATCTTCTAGGATATCATAGACCATGAGAAAGCCTTTAGATATTTTTAAAAGTCCAATGGGAATCATTAAAGTGCTTTCTTTTGCTAGTATGCCAAATACTCTTGCCTGGGTAGTTCAAACAATGAAATTATTTTTTACGGTGCTGAACGCTGAGCCAATAATCCCAGGAACTCAGGAGGCTGAGGCAGGAGAATCCCAACTTTCCGGGCCAGAAGTAGCCTGCATAACTTAGAGAGAACCTGATTCAAAAAATAAATAAATAAATAATGGTGTGGGAGTGCAGCTCAGTGCCAGAGTGTTTGCAAAGTATGTATCAGGCTACAATTTCAAACCCATAGTACCACAAAAACAAATTAAATAAATAAATAAAAAGTTGAGGATGTAGGCCTCAAAGACTTTCCCATGGATTTGGTATACTGGGATCTAAATAGAACAAAGTATGTCTCTGGAAAACCTTAGGGCACATAATTCAAGGGAGGGAAAAAAATGAACAAATAATGGAAGACCAAAATGTGAAAAATGATAAATAATTCTCAGACATCATCAGTCTGGATTAGGTTTCTCTGTGCGTGAGAGAAGTCTAAACAACAGTGCCTTAAACAAGATGGAAGTTAATTTCTTTCTTGTAAAAAGTTCAGAGGCAAATAGTCTAGGACACTTCTAGCAGCCCACACTCCATCTATCATTTTGCTCAACAACCTCGATCTGTGACATCCATCAGAAGGCTGAAGATGACTAAAGATGACTGTTTGGTTCTAGTTACCATGTCTGAATTAAGCCAAATGGGAAAAAGGAAGAGGATGCCAAAAAAAAAAAAAAAAAAGTATGCATACTCTTTAAGACTATATTCCTGAATGTGTGCATAGCACTTTTGCTGTCAAAAACTTGGCCAGAACTTAGTTGTAGAATTGTACATAATTGTAAGTGAACCTATAAGGTAGCCGTGTGGCCAGGTAAAAATTGGAGGTGCTTCTATTGCAAAGGTAGATAATGAGACACATATTTGGACAAGTAACCAAGTAACTGCCTCCTTTATTTTTTTTGACATGGTTTCATTTTGTAGCCTAGGCTGGCCTGTCTCATCCTACTGAGTGCTGGGATTATAGGTATGTACCACTATACCTGGCTTTAGATGGGTAATCTGTCAAAAAATATAAAGATATAGATTTAAATACGTTGTTTTTGTTAGGTGCTATCCATTTGGGTCTCACTGATAGTGATCCTATGTACAACAGAATGAAACACTACCCAACACTGTGTCATGCACATGATCATTTTGTGTTTAAGTCTATCGTTGTAGACACTATATTTCTTCTCATTTTGAGTCATGCCACATCAGCAAAAGGAGGCTCCAGGGGCTTTATCCACTCCTGTCATTAAGATACATTCTTTGAGCATGTAACTCTTTCCCAGTTGTTTCTTGAATGCCTTCCAGCCTGGGGTGCTCATTTTTCTGGCACTATATTTGACAGTCCTTCTCTGCTATTCATAGGGTCTTCAATGACTAATTGTTTCAGGAGTGGGCTGCTGGGTCCTTCTCTGTAGTCTGTCTTAGTCTGGAAGCTCAGCTGAAACTTGTCCACCATCAGTGACCCTGCCAGTATCTAAAATACCAGTGGCATAGCTTTCAGTATCACACCAACATATAAGCCCGCACAGTGCAACAAAATGACAGACACATGGAAGAGATGATATAGACGTAGATATAGACGTAGTTATGGATAGTGAGAGTATACCAAGAAAAGAATTCCAGGAATCAGGATTTCAGGAAATCAGAAGCTGTTAGGGATTCCAGTAAATACTCCAAGGTGTTGATCATAAATGACAAACAGTGTCTGGTATAATTCAAGGTGAGTATTGGCTTTCAGAGGTGAAGAGAACGCTTATCAGCTATAGAAATGGCTAGGCTGGTGAGATATGCTGAAATATCATAGCACTATGTACTTCCTTCATGGTTCTTACCACTTCTTTTTAGAACAATTTCCATAACTGGGCAGAAAGCTCAACTTCAAAAGTTCTACATGCCTAACAGAATGCTTTACTCACACCATTTTTTTAAAATTATTATTTCAAGTGAATACTTTTAAGGTGATTTCATCTGAGACAATAGTTCTATGGATGAGTTAGCACAGTAAGAAAATCCCACACGAAGTCTCAGTTGGAGGAGGCATAGAGACAAAAGCTAGACTGGTGTTTGCCTAGAGCTGGAGGAGGGCCTGGGGGGATATGGAGAATGATTGATAATAGGTACTGAGTTTCATTGGGAATAATGAAAATTTTTTGAAATTGACTGTAGGCATGAATTGAATTGTGCACATTAAATGAATGGCATGTCCCAATGAAGAGATGAATACTTTATATTCTGATAAACCTGTTATAAAAAGGATGAGAGTTCTGAGTATGTAACTCAGTGGTAGACTAGAAGTTTAGCCTATGCAAGGCCCTGAATTCAATCTCCAGCACTGAAAAAATAAAATAAAATAATTTAAAATAATTTAATAGTAAAGACCAAGCTGGGTATGGTGGTGCATGCCTGTAATCCCAGGAAGGAGGAGGCAGAGGCAGGAGGATCTCAAGTTCAAGGTCAGAGGTAGTCTGCATAATTTAGTGAGACCCTGTCTCAGGATAAAAAAAAGAAAAATGGGCTTGGGGTACAGCTCAGTGGTAGAGCACTTGCAAAATATGTGGAAGCCCTCGTACCACCAAAAAAAAGAAAAAAAATTAGGAAAGACCAAATTACTTACCAATATGGTCTATCCAATGTACCATTGGTCTAACTCTGAAGTTCTGAGAAAGCTTTTTAAGTCACATAAAAATCAGTATGGCCCAGAGCCCTAAACCCTACAAGGTTCTGTTTGTATCTGTTTTCTCTTGAACCTTTTAACTTGCCTAGTCAAGTTATAATTAACAAAAAATTAAAGAAAGGAATAGTCTCCTATCTCATTGCCGTTAAATCTGGGTCTTTTAGTGTAGAGCTTTAACAGGATGACCTGGGACGTGGGAAGGAGGGAGGAGGCGTGAGATCCATGGATGACCTCAAACTGCAGCTTCCTATGGCGGAATTCCAATTGTGAATACGCACTGCTGAATTATTCTGGGAGAAGGCATTTTTATCAGTTCCAGAAGAATCTATTGTGTACCTCTAGCTACCCCACAAAAAGGGGAAGCTATAAAAGTTTGAAGTATAAAATGCAGAGTTTAAAAGAAATTACACTTCCCAATTTATACACATTTTGTTTCACTGGTTAGGGGAAGAAAAGTGGAGAGAGAACAGAAAGAGGAGAGAGAGAAAGAGATGGGGGCAGCGAGGGAGATGAAGAACATTCATTCCCAATTTCCGCAGGGCAGGAACAATATTTCCTAAGGCACAATCTAAATTAAACTTGGTAGAGCAGGAAGGACTAATTGCATATGCTTAGTCGCTCCTCTTTTCCTGTAATCATTTTAGGAGAGAGTATGGTTTACAGGGATAAGCATCTAGTCTGATGAAGCAAATGAAATGAATGAGAAAGCCATTCTTCATCTAAACACTGCAAATCAGTGTTAGTCTCCCTTCCCCTCTCATTGAAGATTCTGCCACATGAATGATTCATGGTGAACCATCAACTCTGTACAGTCACTCCAGGAGAACACCAAGGGTTTGCTTACACATAATTACTCAGAACTGAGTAGGAGGAAATCCCTGTCTCGGATCATGGGAGATAATGGAATTCCAACTAAGGATACCTTGGCAAAGTAGAAGTACTTTCCCTTGGACCTTTGAAATCCTTAATGAGTTGAAACATGTCAAGTAACAAAATAAACAAGGATGAGAAACATCAGTTGGGTTTGGTCCAGAGTTTAGCCTGCTTTAAGATTGGGCTTCCCTCATCGTTGCCTAAACATTATACAGTTTTCTATCAGCCAAGCCTGTGGTTTTATTTAATTTTTTTTCTTTTTCTTAAATCAGATTTCAAAAGCCAGGCACTAGCTGATGGTAATTAGTAGGCATCGGCTGAAGTTTATTCTTGCTGTTCTTTCCATGCATGCATAATTTTTGTGAAGAGAAAAGAAAATCCAATTACCCCCAAATCCAGCCAGTGTGGCTCATCTGCTCTTGTGTTGGATCTTTAAAAATGACTCTTAGCAATTGAAAGGAAGACATATGGTACTTGAGAACAGAATCTTATAACCTTGTTTATAATATTAGGGGGTGGAAAACACCCAGTTCTGTGACCATTTACATCCCACTCTAAGAAAATCTGATTCAAGAAATGCTGATCTGGTAACACACGTGACACAGAGAATGTTCCTATCATAAGGAATCTATTGGTAGATTTTATCTCTAGGGTCCCACTTACATTTTAAAAGATACTGTTAAAATGCTCAACTTGAAACTTTCCAGCAACACGTATACTACATAAACTAAAAACATGTGATACAATGTTGGAGATTTCAGATTCCCCAAATTAAGGCAGGCAGGAATTTCTACTCAACCTTACAAAAGTTTATTCTATGACAAAAGATTCAGTAAATTAGATTACCTCATTATTTAAATTACTTCTTGAAATGTTGATTTCAGAAACTTCATTTATCTATGAATTCCAGAGAATGCTTTAGTGTTACAAAAGGAAATAGAATTTTGGTTGTAAAGTATGCCCTTTCACATTTAAGTCAATAATGCTTTGTTCATATTTTTATTCTATGATGATGATGATGATGATGATGATGATGATGATGATGATGATTCGAATACTGGGGAGTTGAACCCAGGAACTTGTGCTTGCTGTGCAAGTGTTCTACCACTGAGAAACAATCCTAGCCCCTTTTTAAATTTTTTGAGATAAGTTCTCGGTAAGCTGTATAGACTGTCTCTAGCTTGAACTCACAATTCTCCTGCCTCAGCCTTCTGAGTAACTGAGATTAGAGTTGTACTTCAGCCTAGTTCTTCTGCATATATTTATGTCTAAGGAATACATGTGATATTAAAGGTAGATCATGCTGAAACTGCTTTTATCATTTTTTGCTCAAAAATTTTTCTTAACACAAGCAAAATTTGAGAAAAAGAAATTGATTGAAAAAATTACATTTTAAATAAGCATCATTTGAACTCTTCTGATAAAAGCATTATTCAATAGCATTTTGTATTTGCAGTAGATTTTCATCACCCACCTGTGTCTGAATGGATATACCATTGTCTTCTGATAGCTTCATATCACAGACTAACAGAGGAGTAACTCTCAGGATTGAGAGATTCTCTTTGACTTCAGGGAATTTTCCACTAAATGTGTAGCAAGACATTGATTATGGACAGAATTCTTGAGTTATAAAAATTTGTTTCTTGTGTAGCAATAAAGTAAATAGTTTAACATCTTGTTTCTACTTAAAGACTCCTAGAAGACTGACATCTTACAAAATTAAGTGCAAAGTTCTCAAAATAGCTCTCTATGCTCCCACCATGGGGACTTTCTGTGGGTTTATTCATTTACTTCTCCCACAAGTCAAAACCCATCTCCTGATCCAGTTAAGGCAGGCTTCTTCCATTCATGCTGATCTCTTTCCGAGGCCAGGACTGCCCTGTATCTGGTACCCATTCATCTTTTCATCCATTCATTCAGTTTCATTCAATGGAAAACACCCTGCACCAGGTACTGCACTTGGAGTCGTGACATGTAAGAAAGAATGCATGACATACAGAAAGATGACCAAGACCAATCCCTGTCTTTGAGGAACTTACAGCTTAAAGTGGAACATGGGTATACAGACAAATATATAAAGTAATGCAATGAACTAAGGGCATTCAACACAAATTAAGAGATTTAGGGGATAACAAAAGAGTTGGAAGTGTCTTTGAATCTTGAAGGATAAATAATCATCTACTACGAGCATTTTGATTTGGCTTGATAAGTTTTCTTATGTATAGGAAAGGTCTTCACAAATATTTGTTGAATGAAAGAGCTAACAAAATGCTAAGTCAGAGTTTTGGTAGTGTTTTGACACATTTTTTTCTTCCTCAATTCTTACAATAACCTTATAAAGTTGGTAATGCCATTGTGTTATACAAGTAAAATACAGGCCCAAAGGAAGTCACTTTAGTGAGTGGAAGATGTCAAACCACATCCATTCTTCCATCAGCCCTTTGTTTTTTCTACGTTGCCTTCCTACCTCCCTGACTGTTCTTTGTATTTCCGGACTGTACCCACCTCAAATGGACTCAGAAGATATGTAACAATTATTTATTGATAGAGAGAGACATATAACGTTGATGTTAAAATTTTAACACAGATTTGCAAACACTCTAATGACTCCTAAAACAGGCCCTTGTCCTTTTAAAAATTGTTCTCTTGCTATTTCCTGGGGTTTATACTTCTTGAAGCAGGAATAAATCACTTGCTTGTATGAAAACAAAAGCATGAAAACTTTTAGTCATCAATAGTGCCCATGTTGAAGAATCCCACCCTCTGCTATATTGCTGTTGTTAGATGCTGTCAAGTTGGGTCCAACTCATAGTGACCCTAGGTACAACAGAATGAAACACCCTCCAGCACTGTGCCATGCCTGGCACAATTGTCAGTGTTTCTCTGCTATTTGCAGGGTTTTCAATGGCAGATTATTTCAGGAGTTGGTTGCCAGATCCTTCTCCGTAGCCTGCAGCACCTGGTGTTCCCAGGTGATCTCCCATCCAAAGACTAACTAGGCCCGACCCTGCTTAGCTTCTGAGATCAGGCGGGATTTGATGCCAGGGTGCTATGGCTGCTGACACACACCTACTATAATCAGGAGATAACTAGAAGGAAGAAGAAGAGGAAGAAAGTTCACCAGGATGTAAAACCTTCTGAGAAGCTGCTTAGCTCTTAGACAAATGATACCAGCTACTCTGAAAGTTGTCTTTACAGCCCTAGTGCATGATGGGAGACATTTTAGTTGCCCAAGTGCTACTTTTGAAAGTTCAAGGCCACAGTAAGGATCTTAATTTCCATGGATACATTAATATATCTTCTAGAATTACTCTCTTCCAGAAGGTACTAAAAATCACTTACTCACTATCTAGGTTTCTCAGATCTTTATACTTAAGGACATGTCAAATATCCTACAGTCAAGTCATGAGGCAGTGATTGGGAAAAATGTTCTCCTTTAAATTCTTGTTTTCCTTTCAGAGATATTCCTAGAACACTCCATTGACCTTTTGTGCCTGGAGTGAGGGAAGGACACTCTTGGTTGGGCTGGTGTATTTCATGTACTCTGTTCTCACATGCTTTCCAAGAATGACTCAGGCAAGGCTAAGCTTCATAGAATTCTGGTGCAGGGGATGGGAGAAGGGCGTAGTTTATTTAAGCAGGGGTGTGCTCTCTGAGCAGGCTGAGTAATGCTGTGCTGAAAGTGACTAGTCCAAGGAGAAGCTGGAGATTCAAATGTCAGCAGCCATGGAAGAAATATGAGCAGGTGAATTAACTTCTTTGAGTCTCAGTTTCTCATATGGAAAGCAGGAAAATAAATGCCTATTTTTTGCCCATTTGACCATAGTGGTGGCCAAGGTCATGGGCAAAATCAGGTTGACTATTACTTATTGAGTGTTGGATGAAGGAAGAGGGGGTGACAGTACTTTTAGTCATTACAGAATATGCCTAAAGGAACAAAAGAGATTGCTTCAACCAGTATGTAGGGTCTGGTGCTAGGGAAATGGTAGTAAACAGATGTGTTCTTGCCCTCAAGGGTTCACATGGTAATTTAGGAGACAGACACTAAATAATTAATTATACATTTAATTATACAATTAAAATTGTGATAAGTACCACAAAAGAGAACCATGCATAACAGCAGACTTATTCTAGTATCTACAAAGGATTCTCTGTGGAAGTGACATTTAAACTGAACTGAGAAGGATAAAAGTAACTTAGAAGGATGAAATGGCAAAGATGTGGAAGTGCTTTTTTAGAAAGTAAAAGTGCTGGATGTAAAAGTTTGTGAGGCAAGAAGCACATGGCAGGATACAGAACAGAAAGCAGGCCTTTGGGGCTAGAGCAAAAACAACAAGGGAATACAGTGCGGCACGAGATGGGTCTGAGAGACAGGAGGAAACCAGCTCCTTCAGGGCCTTGTAGGCCAAATTAAGGATTCCAAATGTTTATCTTAAGAAAAGTGGGAAGACTCTAAAAGGTCTTAATGGGAATTGTTGACAAGATTTTTCAAAACTCATACTGCACTCATAAGACTGTAAGAGGGGACACCATAAGGAACATTCTGAAAACAGATGCTCCCCACTCCCTTCTTACTGGATAACATGGAGCCAGGGATGCCCTTGCATTGCCTTTTTTGGTTTGTTTTTCAGTACTAAGGAGCTGAATGCAAGGCCTCATGTGTACCACGCAAATGGTGTACCACTAAGGCAAAACCTCAGCCCATTCTTTATTTTTTATTTTGAGACTTGTTTGAGACTTTTTATTTTGAGTCTTGGATAAATTGCACAGGCTGCCTCTGGCCTTGAACACCCAATCCTCCTGCCTCACCCTCCCAAATTGCTGAGATTACAGGCATGCACCATGCTGTCTGGCTCTTTTGTAACCTCTTGAGTAGATCCTGAAATTTTTGTCCTCTGATGTATATCCCACCACATTTAATTTACCTATATTCTATTCCTTTGAAAACTCCATATGATAGAGAAAAATTATTATTTACTGATATGATGTTGATGTGTAGTACCTAGCCTTACCATATACATAGCTGTATTTTAGCACTGTTATAATTATCTCTTCTGATCATCGATTATTTATTAATGAAATACAATCTAATTGTAGAGACAAGTGAAAGATAGATTTTGTTGTTGTTAGGTGCTGTAGAGTGAAGTCCAACTCATAGTAACCCTCACAGGGTTTTCAATGGCTGATTTTTTCAGGATTGTTTTGGGAGTGGATTGCCACATCCTTCTCCAGTTTTTGTGGTGCTGGGGATCGAACGGAGGGTCTCAGAGAGTGCAGAGCATCAGCCTACCAACTGAGCTAAATCCCAGCACTAATGAGTAATATCAATTAATAAACTGTTAGCTGCTGGAAACTAAAATCCCACATAATAAGAAGTCTATAATAAGAAGTCCTGACACAAAATAGCTCCAGAAAATTTGTTGGTTCATCACCTTATAAGAGCTTAATTATTTTCTTTCTTTCCACTTGACTGTCCTCAGCATTTGGCAAACTTTTTCATTGAATATATTCATGAGTTACCACTCAATACTTTGATATATTTTGATTGTCACAGGCTGGACATAACACTCTTACAATTAAAACTTATCAGTCCAGGGCCCAGAAAAAGGTTTATCTCTTCCAGATGTATCTTCCTGAGCGATAAATATCCTAACGATAATAAAAAAAGAATCCTTCCTCAGAAGTCCCCCAGCCAACATTATTCATGCCTCATATTAAACAATTCACAAGGGAATGAAATTCTTATTACTTTCAATTTCTTAACTCCATTATCTTAAACTTATTAAGATTCTCATCCTGGGACTGGAATTGAAGCAGGCTGTCCTGAAGCCAGAGGGTCTTCTGAGTCCCTGCATCAAATTAAGATCTGCTAAGGAGAAATGGAACTGGCTGTTGATAGCTAAGACATTAATAATATCTTCTCATACAATAATACCTCTCATACAAAAATTCAAGGTCAATCACAACATAGTTGAGCAAATGAATGATATTCAAAGTGTCATTATCAGACCTGCAGAATCCAGTTACCTGTGAGCTTGTCAGAATCTGAATTCTCTGGCCCTCCTCAGTAACTATGACCAGGATGCCTAAGGTAGCCCAGTAATCTGTTCTAACAAGCTCAGCAGGTGGTTGTGATGCAAAGTACCTTGAGAAACACTGTTCTGAAATTAGAGTACATATAGAAGATTGAATGACACCAAGCAAGGAACTGAAAACATGGGGTAGGTGTTGGAAAGACAGATCAGAGCTGGGGAATTTGACAGGCCAATTAAAACGCAGGCCTGCAACGTGTTTGTAAGGGAGATGTTTTGCAAGGAAGCCATTTAACATCCTCTAAATCATACTGCCTTCCTTATCTACCAGTAGAATCCATGCTGGCCACATGAATAAGACAAACAGAGTAAAGATAAGAAAATACTCTGCAAAAGCTATATGAAGGAAACATAATAAATAATATGCTGGGAACATTGCCCAGGCATGAAAGAGTTTACGTTTACAATTTGGAAAATAGATAGTGAATTCTGGAACATAAATATGGAAATGAAAAACATGGATTGGCTGGAAGGCATGCCCTTTTACAGATCCAGAGTAACAACTACAGATTCTCTCTGGACATTCTCAGAATACTGATCAAAGAACACTTGATACAGCTGCAAACTGCCAGCAAATAAATCTATGTAGAGATTTATATTCCAACTGGGGAACACTTTTGCAAATCTGGATTGTGGGGGAGGAGATAAAATTTGCTTGTAGTTTTTTTTTTTTTTTTTTTTTTGTACAAGTACATATAAAAGCCAAACACCTGCTACAGATGTTGCTCAAAGGAGCACATAAGCCTGGCTTGCAACAGGTTGAAATATTTTAAATAAGAAAAGTAAAGGAAATAGCAGCACAAAGACCATCCTATGTGAGTTATGTGGAAAAGGAAATCCATGGATTTCAGCTGCCTCAGGACATCCTAAAATCATGGCCCACTAAATCCAACCATGAAAGGCCTGCTTCAAAGTGAGAGAAAGGGAAACCAAATTCGCAAGGGGATTAGAGAAAGAAGTGCTAACACTTATGAGGGAAAAGAAGAAAACTATCTAGAGTTTAAGCACTAGGAATAATTATCTCCCAAACCAAAGGCACCTTGGCGAGCCTTAACTCTGTTCGAAATGTACCATACAAAATTAACTAACATTTTCTTTCTTTCTTTTCTTTTCTCTTTTCTTTCTTTTCTTTTCTTGTCTGTCTGTCTTTCCTTTCTTCCCTTCTTCCTCTATTTTAATTAATTAGTTAATTAATTAATTCAGTTTTTTGAGACAGGGTCTTGCTACAGCCCAGGCTGACCTCAAACTCGCTATCCTCTTATCTCAGTCCTGAGTACTAAGATTATAGGCATATGTTACCACACTTGGCATGCATACTACTTTGAAGGTTTTGTTTTGTTGTTGTGGGTGTGTGTTTTGTGGGGAGTTTTTTGGGCTTCTTTTTAAGCAGAGGTTCTAAAATTTTATTGTGCATCAGAATCACTTGGAAAGCTTGCCAAAACATAGGTACTAATTTCATAGATTTGAGGAGAGCCCTGAGAAGGTGCATTTTTTTTAATTGGAAACTTTTAATGTACAACTTAATGTGTTTCATTCTGACATGCATTTCATTGTGACATTTTCATATATGTGTTTCATTGTACATTACACAGATAACTTCCTCCTTATTTCTAACAAATTAAAAGTTCTGTTCATTGGGAGACTGCACAATGAGAACTGCTTAAAGATAAGTTAAGATTTTTGAATGTCATTTGTGACATTTAAATTTTGTTTTGTATTTTCTACTTTACATTTTTGCTGATATCTCAACATAAAAACACAAATGTGCGCATGCACATGCACACACACAACTATACAAGTGTACCACAAAACCTAGAAATTGCTCTGTAGTCCAGAAATCCTGAGATTACTGGTGACTAAAGACAGCTAGGATGACATCAGGTCTGGAAACTTTCATACTGACCACCCAGTGCATCTATACCATGGGAATGGCAGAGAAGGAAGGCCTATGGGTGTAACATTTCTTTTTTGTTTACCAAACAGAGGGGAAGAGCAGTCTCGAAATTCTCCCTAAAACACAGGTATCATACCAGGAAGCAAATAAGGAAAGAAACACAAGCTATAGCTGAAAATCACTTTGCTGATATTTTTAGAGGATCTTATGTGAGTATAATAGAGAAGATTGGAGACATGACATCCTGGAAATAAAATTGACTAAAGTAACATAGAAGAATTAAAACAAGTCATGAGGCAAGTTATGATAATTTTGAGAAGGGTGATTAATTTTACCCAAAACAGCCAAAGCTAAACTAATTGAAAAAAAAGTTATGACTAAGCTATGAGGTTATAGTCATTTAAAAAGTGATTCTGAAGTTTGCCATTTGAAAGAAAAATAGTCCACAGGAAGATTAGCATTACAGAGTAATCATTTAAAAATGTCTATACGTTTTTGCACACAAACAAGACATGCAGGCAGAAGGGGGGCCATTGGTGGGAAGGAATTGGATCAGAGAGAGGGAAGGAGGCAGGAGAAAGTTGTGGGGGAGGTGAACATGAGCAATGGACAATGATATACATGTATGGAAATATCGTAATGAAATGCATTAAGTTGTACACTAATTTTAAAAATTACTAATAAAAATAATATGACTAAAATACAGCAAAACATCAATATTTACCATCTGTCTACAGTGAGAATATGAATATTTTAAAATTTAAGGCTAATTGTCCACAATTCTATACTTATTTGTTAATCTTCTATATTGGGAATAAAATGAATTAGGTTTGTTAAAATGTGGTTTTTTTAAAGTAAAATCTCTCCATTTTATACATTACACCAAATCGGAACTTTAGAGATGTTATCTATGTATTACTTCTTGAAGTTCAATTGAATTACAGTGGTAACTACTTTGAACCCCTCTTGTAATTGCAGAAGTCAAACGTGATTTGTATTCATCTTTTGTTTTCAGTATATATGAAGTGTTACAATTTTAATACTTAAACTGTATATACATTTTTGGCACCTGCTGTATGCCTGTAAATATATACATATATGTATGTATATATATGTATATGTATGTATTAGATTGTTGTTAGGTGCCGTCGAATCGGTATCCGACTCATAGTGACCCTCACAGGGTTTTCAATGGCTGACTGTTTCAGGATTGCCTTGGGAGTGGATTGCCAGGTCCTGCTCTGATTTTTGTGGTGCTGGGAATTGAACTCAGAACCTCAGAGACTGCAGCGCAGCGCTCTACCCACTGAGCTAAATCCCAGCCCCATATGTATGTATATGTATATATACATATGTATATATATATATATGTATGTGATATTTCCCTTTTCCTCCACTACCCTTTCTTATTGCCCCCTCTCCTCTCTCTTTAATCCCTTTTCTTTCCTTGCATAGTCCTCCTTCTCCTTTCATGACATACATATTAAAATATTTACTATGTATTGAAATCTAGCATCCACATATGAGAGAAAACATGGGATGTACTGAGATACCATCTCACCCTAATCAGAATGGCTAGTATCAGCAAAACAAACAACAACAAATGCTGGTGAGGATGAGGGGAGAAAGGAACCCTACTACACTGGGGGTGGGAATGTAAATTAGTGCAAACAGTATGGAAATCAGTATGGAGGTTCCTCAAAAAAACAAAAATAAAACTACCATATGACCTGACTATACCACTGTGGGGTATATATCTGAAAGAATCTAAGCCAACATACCATAGACATACCTGCTCATCCATGTTTATTGCAGTGCTATTCACAATAGCCAAGATAAGGAATCAACCTAGGTGTCCATCAACAGATGGAGTGGATAAAGAACGATAGATTTTTATTCACTCATAAAGGAGGACAAAATTATGGCATTTGTAGGAAAATGGATGGAACTAGAGATCAATATTTTAAGTAAATAAGCCAGACTGAGAAAGACAACCATTGTATTTTAGTCTTTTTTTAAATAAGTATTACCTTTCCATAATTTTGGTGCTTAATTTATATACATATATAAGATTTTGTACTTCTTTTACTATGAGTGGTTTTCCATTGTTTCAACTAACCATTATCATATTTAATGTCTCTATATATGTGGGTATATATATACACACACACACGTGTATACACACACACACACACACACATTTTCCCCCCAGAATGGATACACTATGACTCAATTTTTTATTGTCAGTTTGTTTCCTTTTTCCTTTTATTCTAAATAGTACTACAACAAGCATCTTTGACTCCAAAATGTTCTATGGATTTAAGATGGTTTTCTTTGGATAGACTCCCAGATTTAGAATTACCTGTCTCAGACTTGGAAATTTACAAGACCCTTTCTCCATATTGTCAGATTAATTTTCCAAAGCTCTAAAATTTCATTCTTCCACTAGCAATGCTGGAGATAATTCCACTATTGAGTATTGTAATTTTTTTGTCTGCCAATATAATAAGTAAAAATTTATATCCTGTTTTTGTTTTAATTTGCATTTTGTTTCCTAATGAAGAGAGAACATTTTTTATGTTTACCAATGAAATATATTTTCTAATATATGTATATATCCTGAGGACTTTTAATTATGTTAATTTTCAAATCAGATATTTTTACATATATTTATGAAAAATGAATATAAAATGTTGAAAATTAATAAAACAAAAATTGAAAATATAAAACATCTTAGTTGGTATAAAAGAACCAAGTATTATATACAAAATAACTTATAGTTTTAAATTTTCACCTTTGGAGCTTAGATATCAGTACTGTGTTTGAAAAAAAACATATTCAAAGTAAAATAATCAGTCATTTCACCGAAACCTTACTCCATATTAAGATACCATCACATTCAAATAAAATCTCAACATCAAATGGTTTAAGTTATTTCTTATGTGATCCATCTGTAAATGGGAAGGGGCGCCCTAAGTGTTCCCTGGCAAACATCCTAAGTTACAACTCTATCATTTCCCAAACTATTTACTGGCCACCAGAGTGAATACATCTGCTAGCCCATTGCTTAGTAAACACTGACTGGAAGAAAGCAAGCCTGGTCATCTTTTTATGTTTTCAAATTCTTTTGCCTGAGGAAAGGCTATTGAGAAAGTGTCAAAAAGGCCAATGTAACACCTGGATATGAACTGTATTTGGAATTCTCTTTTCTCAAGATTAACCTTTTGGAGGAAATACTTGGTCTTGGTCAAGAGGGCAGCTGATCTCCTGGGCTATTGATAAAGACCATAAATGTACACTCATTATTCTTGTTCTGTCAACAGCCTCTGACATTTCTATTTGGCTGATCATAGATCAGTCATGAGGAAATACGAGAAGTGACTCCCTTTCTCTAAAGTTCAGAAATCCAAGATGGCTCAGAAATGGACTTCTTTACAATTTACTGCTTTTGCTATTCACCTTTAAGACATGTAATATAGTTGATGCTACACATGCATGTTTATATTTAATGTTTGTGTGTATTCAATAAAATACTATGTAATGTTCTATATGACATTCTCTAATTAATGTACATTAGTAAAAATTCACATATTTCAGAAGAATGCTATTTATTAGGGACCTAACAACAAGATTAAAGCTGTCCAATATTTTGTTTTACTTAGTTCAACAATCAACACCCATGGAAACAGCAGTCAAGAAATCAAAAGATGCACTGCATTGGGAAAAGCTATTGCAAAAGACCTGTTTAAGGTGTTGAAAAGTAAAGATGTCACATTGAAGGCAAATATGTGCCTGACTCATGCGATGGTATTTTCAATCATATCATTTGGTTGTGAAAGCTAGACATTGAATAAGAGAGACAGGAGAAAAATTGATGCTTTTGAATTATGGTTTGGAGACAAATTTTGAAGATACCATGGACTGTTAAAAGAACCAACAGATCCCTCCTAGAAGAAGCACAGTGCTTCTTGGAAGCAAGGATGGTAGATTGTGTCTTACATATTTTGGGTATGTTGTCAGGAGGGACCAGTCCCAAGAGAAGGACATTGTGTTTGGGAGAGTGGCAGGTCAGTGAAAGAAAGGAAAATCCTCTACTAGATGGATGGACACAGTTTCTGCAACAATGGATTTAAGTATAAGAAAGATCATGTGCATGGCACAGTGTTGGGTAATATTTCATTCTGTTGTACCTAGGGTCACTATGAGTTGGACCCTACTCAATGCTACTTAACAACAACAATCACATACAACCATAATGCCTATATTTCTGCAATCTAGTTTTTAAATCAGTTTCCATCTATTTATTTGCGTTAATGGTGTAGTTTCCCCTAGAAATGTGAGAGCTATGGCTTATAAAGAGAAAACAATTTTTTCACAAAAAGTACAAAGCCAGAATTCTGAATTCTGCTCAATTATTTAAGGATCTAAGTTCAGTATGGAGGTGTTTGTGTGCAGGTTATACTAACATTTCTCTCCCCTTCGCCTCCATGTCAAATAGCAGGTATATGAAAAGTTTAAAATATAAACTCCTAGTTTCTCACATATCTTTTGGCCACCGTTTCTTTCAGGTCTTCTGTTCAGTATTTCTGTTCTCTAGAGAATTTGACAATACTGATTTTCAAAAGCTTATTCCTTTAAAGCAGAAGTTCTCCTCCAAGGGCAATCCTTTCCCAGGGAATCTGGTGAAAAATAGAGACAATTTTGACAATTTTCTGTGGTCACAACTGGAGTTATGACTGGTACCTAGTGGCCAGAGATGCTGCTAAACATCTTGCAGTGCGTGGAAGAGCCCCACAACAACAAATATCCAGCCAGAAATATCCCAACCTAGGTTTGAGCAACAGTGAAGACTCTGTGAAAGATAAAACAAATGGGAGGAAAAATTGTAAGAGAGGGGATCACGCCCTTATCTAGAAAACAGTTCATTTAGGTAGGAAGGGAGCCTGGGTAGGTAGGAAAAGGCAGATTGAACAGAAGTAGCTTTGAAATCCCTGGGACAAGTGATTTCCTTCCACTCTCTTCCCTATTTCTCATGTTGTGGTCTCAGGGAGAGAAAGGATGGCTGCTTGTTTTCTGTATTTGTTGGGACTATAAAGAGATGACAGTTCCCATGCCTCAGCACAGGAGCAGAAAGATATGGCCCCTCAGCTGTGGCTTGGAAGAAGAACAGAGGGTGTCATATCTAATGGGAGCTTGTGGATGAGAAAAAGGCATCTCAGAGGCTGCCTAAGGTGGCCATGACTAAGAAACAGGTGAGATGATAGGGAACCAGGTAGATACCTAAATACTTCTGAAGTGCCTGGATCATGGAAACAACCCTGGAAAATAGAAGTAGTCAAAGTACACTGCCGCCTGTCCAAGGTAAGGGTGGTTGAAAAATGAAACAAATTTGATTTTGTTTGTAAAGTGGTTTTCCTTCACTTCAGAGATGAGGGTCTGAGATTAGTGCATGCTACAAGTACACATTCTGCTCCAAATGTTCCAGGTAGATTATAAACATAGAAATCTACCTCAAATAATTTACTTAAAGGCAACTTTCTTTTCCATTTCATTACATTGAATTAGAACATGTATTATTAAACTTTCAACATGATATTGGTGTTTGATTTTGTGATCCTACTCCTTCTATTACCGAAAGTGTCTTATAATTTTACCCTGTGTTTGAGTATCAGTCTTGATCCATAATACAAGACAGTTGAGTGGGGTTAAAAGCAAGATTAAGTATAAAATATCTGGTTCAAAATCATATCAAACCAAGTGCCATGGTGCATACCTATAATCCCAGCTGCACCAGAGGCTGAGTCAGAGGATTGCAAGTTTGAAGCCAGAGGTAGCCTGCATAAATTAGGAAGAACCCTGTCTCAAAATTTAAAAAATAAAATAAAACAAAACAAAATAAAATAAAATAAAAAGGATGTGTGGTGTAGCCCAGTGGTAAAGCACCTGCCTACTGTGGGAAGGCACTAATTCGATCACTAGTACTACACAAAAAATATTCTAAATTGAATTGGTACAGTATTAAGGAAGCCTTAGGGTTTTTTTTTTTTTTTTTTGGTTTTTTAAAATCATTATTGTTTTGGGGCGTTTTGTCTGGCTATTCTTTAAAAAATTTAAAAAGAAGTGCAAGATTATGTATCACCTTGTTACACACCTCTATTAACTAAAGCCAGTATTATCTTTCAAGGTTTTCACAGTCCTATTGATTTGAGTCCCCATCCCGAAATCTGAGAAATTTATTCAACTTCTCATCAAGAATTCTGAACACCATTATCAAAGGAAAAAGATACACATTGGCAGAAGTCACATTACCACCTGCCACCAGCCCATGAACAAGCCAATGTTTGTGCACCCATGTCAAGTCAGAGGAAGACTTTGTTCCCATGGGACGTCTAATACATCATCTGCTTTGGGTGCAAGCTGGTCCCATGAGTAACAGTGGATGTCTTTTTTCCTTTTCATTAACCAATCTGTTTATTTGCCTTCTCCAAATAATTTGGTGTCCTTGTATCTCAAGACTTGATATTAAGAAGAGAACCTGATAACTCTCCTCTTTCCTCAATGAAGACATTTCTTTGTTCGATGATCTTTGTTATTTCAGTCACCTGACACAAAGCCAAATTGACTTGGTGATGACTAACAGTATCCTGTTAGTCACTTTATTTCCAACAAACCTATATCAGGATTGTGTATCCTCCCCCAGTGCATCACCGTTTAGGGCTAACTCTTCATTGACATTGATAATGCCTCTGTTTAATTCTCAAGGCTGTGGGACAAACTGTACAAATAAATACAAATATTATTCTGATATAAAGAAATTTCTTTGAGGCTCAAAATAGCAACATTCAATCAGCTCAAAGCTACATGAAAGCATTTCTATTCGACAAGTCAATATCCTCTCCACTGATTATATTTTGTCTTCCCTCACTGTCTGAAATGACTGGAAATGTACCATGCCTTTTACTCCTCTGTGTTATCTAGAAGTTGCTTTATTGTATATTCTGGAACTTTATTTTCAACTTTGAAATGTTAAAAGAGATTAAAGTGGTTTCTGGACTGCATGGAATTGGATCTAGTATTAACCTTGTTGTTGTTATTAGGTCCCTTCATGTTCGACTCATAGAACCATCATAGGGTTTTCAATGGCTGACTGTTTTGGGATTGCTGCAGGAGTGGATTGCCTTGTCCTCCCTAGTATTAACATTAGCCTTTACTAAAATTTTCTGCGCAGTTGGGAGTCACCATTATTTTACAAATGTGCTATCATTGCTGAATGTCATTCATAAAGGAAAAGAGTGTCAGAAAGGTCTTAAATAGACACTTAGGAGAAACATCATAGCATAAAGGATGAGACAATATTGGGCATAGACTTCATAACTATCTTCATATTTCTTAAAAGTCATTATGCATCGGATACCTATATTATCCTGGTTCTTTAAGAAAATACCAGAAACAAAAGCAAATATTTATCAATGAGAAAAAGCAGTATTAAGAGTGAAATTTGTTGGTGGCAAGATGTAATAGAATGAATGTGGATTTTACAATAACATATCCATTAATTAGAATACCTCATATGTCTATATTACTAGGTATTTGGTCTTGAATGAGACATTTATATCACCCCTCTTACATAAAATAGGAAACAGCAATAAAGGATTTTTATGTGACTTAAATGAGATAAGCATATTAATGCATTGAGCCCAATAACTATCATGCACTAAAATCTCAGCTATGTTGGTTTTTTATCCTTCTTTGTCTTTACTTGATTTAAATGGCTTCCTGAATTTTTGACTCTGAGTTGTTGACCACAGTCCCAGCCCTGAAAAATAATATAGAAGTTTGAGATGGTAGAAATACTTTTAGTAATTTACAGCGATCACAGCAAGTATTTCTGAACCTTAACTGCAGTAGAAAGGCTATGTGGTTTGTACTGCCTAGTAAAGTCATTCTACAGACTAGTTTGCTTTGCTCTCTCAGTCCTTCTCACACGTGCTTCTATTTTCCTTCTTGCCATGTAATTCTTCAACTTGTCCAAAGCTGTATTGCTAAAACCCTCCTCTCTGCTTTCTGTCCTGCCTCCTTATTTCTCTTCAGCCCCCAATGGCTCATGACTTTTTTGTTAACTACTTTCAAAATAAATGCCTCATGGTTCACATCTTATAGAAATAAAAGTTCTGCCACAATTGATAAGTTATAAAGGAAAAAAATCATACAAATTAAAATGTATAAAGCAAAACTTTGGTAGGCATGGATGACTATCAATCTTAAGCTTTTCAAAGTGCCTTCTGTTAATTATAAATCTATATTTATTTGTTCTTTTCTTGGTTCCTTAATAGCCTGTCTCATCCTGATGGTAATAGCTAATGTTAGTTTCCAATTATTAAACTCTTACATAATGGCAGGTATTCTACAATAACCTCATCTCATTTCAATTCTGGGAAGGAGTCCATTTTACCTACAAGGAAACTAAGGCTTACAGAAGTTACATAACTTGCTCTATATGGTGAGCTTTGGTTCTGAAATAAAAGAAAAGCCCATGCAAATAAACAGAAAGGACAGCTTACAATGAGAAGTCCCCAATGAACAGAAGAAAATCCTGGTCATAGATTGAATAATCTTCAATCACCATTCAATGTATTCCACAAACCCTACAAAATTCTGTTTTACATAAAGCATTCAATTAATGGTGTAGTGTGCTTATTTTAACAACATTCAAGTCATTTCTCCAACTTACAAAGACTTTTGCCTTAAAAATATCTTTTCCGCCTATCTGGAGTCCAGTCATGGAAACAAGCGAGTGGTGCCAGGCTGAGATGAAAAGGTTTTCCTTACCTACTTACTTCCTATTACTATATGGAAAAAGTGATACTGAATTTTATTCCTAGGGTCAGCATCTATTTGTTTTGAAACATTTAGTCATATCTTGGTTGGAGACAGAAGGTTAAAGGACATAATTTCTGGTTGTTATTAGGTTTGACCACCTATACCAGAAACTCCAAATAATCTTAACTGAAAAAGAAAGCTTATCACTTTCTCATACTTATAAATCTGAAGTTTAGAGTTGTTATGAAGGATCCAGAGTCATCTGGAAACGTAGCCACTTCCAAATTTCCACCGCTACCCCCTTCTCATGTAGCAGTTGTTCTTCTCTTTGTCTAAGGAGGATATATTCGTTTCCTACGGCTGCTGTAACAAATTACCACAAACATCCCAGGTCAAAGTAACAGAAATTTACACTCTTATAGTTCTCCAGACCAGGAATCTATCATCAGTGTCAGTGGACCCAAAATAGGAAGACTGTGCTGCCTTCAGAGCTCATGAACAGGATTTATTCCTTGTGTCATCCAGGTGCTGATGCTGTGGGCTTTCCTTGCCATGTGGACACATTCTCTCTTCTGTCTGTGTCAAATGTCCCTCTGCTTTACTCTTATCAGAATATATGTGATTACATTTTGGGTCTGTTATGTTTGGAATGTCCTCTCCAAAACTCATGGTGAAATTTAATTACTATTGTGATGATATTAAGAGGTAGGATCTTTAGAAAGTGATTTGGTCATGGAGGCAACACCTTCATGAAGGGAGTAAGTTTATTATCTCAGGAGTAGGTTAGTTATGTAAGAGTAGTGGAGTAGCTCACATAGTTTATCACCCTTCCATCTTCCAGCACAGAATGATATAGATGAAGTCCCTAGCCATATGCTACCACCATGTTCTAGGACTTCCCAGTTTCCAGAATAAAAAGTCAAATAAGCTTCTCTTATTTCTAATTTACCCAGTCTGTGATGTTTTGTTATGGCAGTAGAAAATGGGCTCAGAGAAGACCCATATAGATAATGCAATATAATCTCTCTTTCTTAAGATGCTTAACTTAATCATTCTACCAAAATCCCTTTTTTCATATATCAGCAATCATTCATGGGTTCCAGAGACTAACATGGATATTTTGGGGGTCAAGGGAGAGTGAATTACTTAGCCTACCACAATGGATCACTAGCCAGCATATCCTCATTTTAAGAAACAAGATGGAAAAAGGGGAAAAGGAACATACCCTCTTCTTTAAAGAACATGTTTTAAAAATTATACACATAATTTCCACTTACATTCCATTAGCCAAAACTCAATTACATGGTCACATGTTAGCTATGAGTTAAGCTGGGAGCTAAAGTGTTTATTCGTTGTGATGGTTAATCTTTATTATCAACTAGACTGGATTTAGAATTACCTAGGAGATTGGTGGCCTGCAGCCATACCACTGTGGAGTCTGATCCCATCAGATCTTGGAAACTAAGCAGGGTTGGGCCTGGTTAGTACTCTGATGGGAGATCACCTGAGAACACCAACTGGTGTAGGCTTGGGAGAAGGATGGGGCAACCCACTCCCAAAAAGCAATCAGCCATTGAAAACCCTATGAATAACAGAGAAGCACTAACAATAGTGTTTCCCCTGTTGCACATAGGGCCACCTTGAGTCAGATACCAACTCGATGGCACCTAACAACAACAACAGAAGACTGGTGAGGTACATCTCCAGGTGAGTCTGTGAAGATGTTTCCAGAGAGGATTAACTGAGAAGGAAAGACCCACCCTGAATGCTGGTGGCACCATCCCATGGGGTGGGGGCTGAGGCAAAAAAGAGAAAGCCAGGTGAGCATCAGCATTCACCTTCTTTCTGCATCTTGGTTGGCCATGAAGTGAACAGCTCCTCTCACAACATTCTTCTGCCACCGTGATATTCTACCCAAAGGCATGAGGCCAAGCGACCATGGACTGAACCCTCTAAAACTGTGAGCCAAAGTAAATCTTTCCACTTTTGTTTTTGTCAGGTATTTGGTTACACTGATAAGAAAAGTAATGAACACAACCATGATCTTGGCTTTATATAGAAGAAAGTCAGAACAGGTATTTTAGGACAATTAGCAATATCTGTTACCTTGTGTCATATTGACCACCCACATACCCATGTTCACCCTTCTTTCCACAAGCCCCTCCTATTCAGTTCATCCTCAAGAGAGAGATCTTCCAATCCCATCAAGTCTCAATGGTCATCTCTGAGGTACTGGACAATCATCTCTAATAAGTATAAATATAACTCATCATGGTCCAGTTATCTGCCCCCCAACATCAAAACAACAACAACAACAACAAAATGCCATGGTAATCACAACAGAAAAACTCTCATTTGGAAAAATGAGGATGAGAAGCAAAGCACTCTTGGAAGTTATCATATCCTGTTGGAAAGGAGTAATAATGACTCTCTTGTTGTGAGTAAAATGAGTGCTTATATTATCCCACCTGACAGTGCCTCCAATTTACCCTTTCTGGCTCCTTAGCCATCATGACTCACCTGATGTATAGAGAAGATGTCCTTTTTTTGACCTGCCTGGCCTTTGTAGCCTGCCTGTAGCCAGTAATGGTTTGAAGGCCAAGGGAAAGATTCTGGGATTAAATAAAATTTTAGTTTTCAGTAATATAATTTCTTCAGGTATCTGGTGGGCTTCCAGTTGATTTGCTTCTGGTCAGTTTCATGTGTGAGTAGAGTGGCCATTTTTAAGACTGAAAATAGGATCTTTTATTGCCTCTGGGCTCTGTCTGTCCTCTCATGTTTCTGATTGACCCTCTTAAAGCCATTTGAAACAAAAGCTGGAGTAGGGAGATTGTGCTTTTCATCAGACCATTGCCACTGTTGGATCCCCTTTTCTGGCAGAGAACTCTTAACTCCAGGTGCTTGGGAAAAGCTCAGAGAAACTATCTTATCTTCTATTAAGTCCTGCCATTTACAGTCTTTACTTAGAATTGTTTCATTCTTAAGTTACATGAGCAACTGGTATTTTCAAGTCCATAAGTCCCAAATTCCCCAAATTGTCTGTTAGTTTGTTGTGCTGTGGGGGCTTGAATGTTGCTGTGATGCTAAGATTTTCCACTGGAATTTCAGACACCAGCAGGGCCACCTATGTGAGACAGGTTTCAGCTGAGCTTCCAGACTAAGATAGAGTAGGGAGAAGGACCTGGCATCCCACTTCTGAAACAATTGTTGTTGTTGTTGTGTGTCATCAGGTCATGTCTTACTCAGAGTGACCATCATAAGATTTTCAATGGCTGACTGCCCAAAACAATTAGCCATTGAAAACCTTATGAAGAGCAGAAAAACACTGTCAGATACGGTGCCGGAAAATGATACCCCAGGAAGGAAGGCTGAAAAGATGACTGGGGAACAGTTGCCTCCTCAAAGTAGAGTCAACCTTAATGATGGAAATAGAATAATGCTCCTGGGACCTCCATTTTCTGATGTGGCACAACTCAAAAATGAGAAGAAACAACTGTAAATATCCATTAATAATTGAATGCAATGAATGTAATACGAATGTAGGAAAATTAGAAATCATCAAAAGTGAAATTGAATGCATAAACATCAACATTCTAGGTGTCAGTGAGCTAAAATGGACTGTTATTGCAATTTTGAATCAGATAATCATATGGCCTACTATGTCAGGAATGTCAAAGAGAAATAGGGTTGCATTCATCATCAAAAAAGACATTTTACACAAACATAAATGGGGACTATACACATGGAATTCACCAGGTAGATCATATAGGAACCATTTGTGGAAAGAGATGATGAAAAAACTCAATTTCAGAAGACAAAACAAGACCATGTCCCAATTGTGGATCAGACCATCAACTGCTGATATGCAGTTTCAGACTGAAACTGAAGAAAATTAAAACAAGGTATGACTTTGAGTATAACACACCTGAGTTCTGAGGCCATCTCAAGAACAGATCTCATGGATTAGAGACTATTGGCCAAAGACCAGACAAGGTATGGCACACATCAAAGATATCATTCTTGAGGAAAGCAAACGGTTATTAAAAAGACAGGAAAAAAAGAAAAGACCAAGTTATATGCCAAAAGAGACTCTGAAACTTGCCCTTGAATGTCAAGCAGCTAAAGTAAAAGAAGACATAACAAGGTTGAAGAATTAAACAGAAGATTTCAAAGGGCATCTGAGTAGACACAATCAAATATTATAAGGACATGTCCAAAGAGCTAGAGATAGAAAAACCAAAAAAGAAGAACAGGCTCTGTTTTTCTCAAACTTAAGGAATTGAATAAAAAAATTCAAGGCTCTAGTGGCAATAATGAAGGGCTCTACTGGGAAAGTATTAAACAACACAGGAAATACCAAAAGAAGATGGAAGTAATATACAGAGTCATTATATCAAAAAGAGCTGTGGATGACTGAAAATTTCAAGAGGTTGTCTATGATCAGAAACTAATGGTACTGAAGGATGAATTGGAAGCTATCTTGAAGAAATTGATGAAACACAGGCTCCAGGAATTGATGGAATTCCAATTGAGATGTTTCAACAAACCGATGTAGCACTGGAGGTGTTAATTTGTTTAGGCCAAGAGATTTAGAAAACAGCTACCTGGCCAACTGATTGGAAGAGAACCATATTTGTGCCTTTTCCTAAGAAAGAGGATCCAATCAAATGTGGAAATTATCAAACAATATCATTAATATTTCATGCAAGTAAAATTTTGCTAACGACCATTCAAAAGCAACTGCAGCAGTATATAGACAGGGAGATGCTGGAAAATCAAGCCGGATTCTAAGAGGTCCTAGAACCAGGGACATCATTGCTGATGTCAGAGGATATTAGCTGAAAGCAGAGAATACCAGAAATATATCTGTCTATGTTTTATTGACTATGCAAAGGTATTTGACTGTGTGGATCACAATAATTTATGGATAACATAGTCAAGAATGGGAATACCAGAATACTTAGTTGTATTCATGAGGGATCAGTACATGGACCAGGAGGCAGTTGTTCAAAGAGAACAAGAAACACTGCTTAGTTTAAAGCCAAGAAAGGTGTCCACAGAGATAATATCTGTACACCATACCTATTCAATCTCTATGTTTGGCAAATAATTAGAGAAGCTGAACTTTATGAAGACAAATGTGAAATCAGGATTGGAGGAAGACTCATCAACAACCTACATTATGCAGATGACACGACTCTGCTTGCTAAAAGTGAAGAGGATTTGTAACATTTACTGATGAAAATCAAAGAACACAGCCTTCAGTATGGATTGTACCTCAACATCAAGAAAACAAAAATCCTTACAACTAGGTCAGTGATAACCTCATGATAAATGGAGAAAAGAATGAATTCGTCCAAGATTTTGCATTACTTGGTTCTATAATCAACACCCATGAAAGCAGTGTCAAGAAATCAAAAGACTCATTGCATTGGAAAAGCTGTTGCAAAAGAATTGTTTAAAGTGTTGAAAAGTAAAGATATCATATTGAAGATGAAGGTGTGCCTGTCTCATGTTTTGGTATTTTCAGTCACATCATATGCTTGTGTAAGCTCGATGTTGAATAAAGGAGACCAGAGAAGAATGGATGCTTTTGAATTATGGTACTGGAGACAAACATTAAATATATCATAGACTGCCAAAAGAACCAACAGATTTATCATAGACAAAGCACAACCAGAATACTCCTTGGAAGCAAGTATGGTTAGACTATTTCTTACATATTTTGGACATGTTGTTAGGAGGGACCAATCCCTGGAGAAGGATATCATGTTTAGGAGTGGCAGGTCAATGGAAAAAGGAAGAACCTCAAATAGATGGACTGACACAGTGGCTGCAACAATGGGCTTAAACATACAAAAGATTGTGTCCAGGGCACAGTGTTGGGTAATATTTTGCATCATTGTATATTATTGTTGTTGTTGTTCTTGTAAGGTGCCATTGAGTCAGATTCAATTCATAGCAACCTTAGGTACAACAGAACGAAATATTCCCCAACACTGTGCCATGCCTGGCACCATGTCATTGCTTCTCTGCTGTTCATAGGGTTTTCAAGGGCTGATTGTTTCAGGATTGTTGCAGTAGTGGGATGCCAGGTCCTTCATCTGTTTTTGTGGATCCAGGGGTTGTATTCAGGGCCTCAGAGAGTGCAGACTGGCCCTATACCAACTGAGCCAAAACCCAGCCTGTATTTTTTAGGGTATCTAATAGTTGGACTCAATTTGATGGCACCTAGCAACAACAACAAGGCTCACATTAACAACTGTTTATTACTTCAATTAGGAATGCAGATTCTAGAGCCAGATCACCTAGCCCAAACTAGGTTCCTCACATATTAGCTGGGTAATTGGCAAATTACTTCTCCAATATGATTGTAATCTATAAAATGAGGTAAAAATAGTATCTCCTTCACTGTGTTGTTTGATGATTGAGTTGCTCAAAATATACGAAACACTAAAACTGTACCTGGCATATTGTAGGCACCATATAGGTATGGATAGCATTAATTTGGGCTGGGATTTGGCTCAGTTGGTAGAGCACTGCTCTGTAGTCTCTGAGGTCCTGGTTTGATTCCCACCACACAAAAATGGGAGAAGGACGTGGCAATCCACTCCCAAGGCAACCCTGAAACAATCAGTCATTGAAAACCCTATGAGGGTTGTTATGAGTTGGACACGACCTGACAATACCTAACAATAACATCACTAGGATGCTTCCTCATTTGCCCAGTACAGAATGAATACCGAGTCATCAGGCTTATCTCTGAGCTGCAGAAAGGAGGGTGGAGAAGCAGCTGGAAGTTGAACACCCATGTGCAGAACTTGCTGCAGGGCCATACCTTGTTATGGAGTTTGAGAATGTGGTCTTGAGCCGACAGCCATGTGCCAAACTCCAAATCATGCTTTTGGTTAACACTGAAGAGAATGACAGAGAGAACCAGAGCTCCTGCCATATTCAGAGAACATGGCTATTTCTCTAACAACACAATGTCTGTCAAAAATAATGCACCTCATGTAACCTATTTAATCCCTACCTCTTTCTCTACCATAAGAAAATGTAAAAACAGTAGGTGCATACGTATTCAACAAAAATAAAATAAAACCCAATAGTTTATATCAAATGATAATTCTACCCGGAAGAGCTTGTGGTTTTCCCTTACGATATAATTGCATTTCCTAAAACTGAAATTAACTCGCACCTGTAGTTTTTGAAAATGAAGGCCAAAATATTAGAATATTTGAGTAAGATTTGGTTGGTATAAGGTCACTTTATTTATAGAAATGACTCACCTATTTTAACTCTTATGTGCTTCCTCACCTTCCACATAGTAAAGTTATAGTTTTAGAAATAACCAAATTGAATTGAAACGAAAGACAGTGTTTTACATTATATTTGTTGGGCTCCAAGTTCTGGCGCCAACTCTATGTGGGGCACGCGCCTCCCGATCTGGCCTGGAAGTTCGGACGGGCGGCACCACCACGCACACAGATACTAAACACAATTCATTGGGGACCCTCAGGTGAGGGGCTCAGACTCCTGCGGCCCTTGGGACCCCGGAGGAGACTGGAGAAAGGAAAAGCCTCAGGCATTTTTGCCTTCCAGGGGCAATCACCTGTGTTGGTCGTCTGGGTAGTCACGAGGAGACAGCTGTTGCTTTGTTGGTGATCAGACGGAGTGCAGATTCTTTTCCTTGTTGATGATTGCAATGGGAGAGTATTCTTTCCTCACCAAAGGTCAGGGGGAGAGCAGCAGGAGAGGCATTTCCTCATCGGTGGTCCAGGCAGGAATGGGTGAGAAGACGAAAAAGGTCTAAAAGGCCTAAAAGGGTTGCCAAAAGGCCTAAAAGGGTTGAGCTGCTGCAGCACAGCTCTTTATATAGTTCACTCACGGAATGGCCTGAGCCAATCAGCTTTCAGTCCAATTGTCCAATCAGGAAGGGTTTTGTACAAACATGCAACCAAGTTACTTTCATTTTCCCTAGATTTCCAATTTACAAACCAGATATTCAAAAGCCGTTTTCCCAGTTTGGGAGTTTTTGCCAATTTCCTCCCAATTTTTCCCTACAATATTTGAACATACAGAAGAAGAAAGATCTTTTCATTTCTTTTCATTTTTATGTTTCTTTTTGTGATGCAGAGAGGAAGAAATTGAAGAAACAAAAACTCAGTACTTGGGGTTTTATGACTGCCACAAAACTTCAAATTACCCAACCAGTTTAAGAAGAGAGAGAGAATCTAAATGGCTTATTTTGTTTCTTCATCAAGCAACATTGCTATATCTGAACCTAAGCGTTTTGTTATTGCTGTTGGTGGTGGTAGTTGATTGATTGGTTGGTTGGTTGGTTTTGTTTTGGGTGATCTTCAGGATTTTGTACCCTGATAGAAATTTTAATGAACATAAAACAAAAGCATCGGTACCATGCTGAGCCCGGTGGATGAATCAGGTAGGCATGTGCATTCAAAGCACTGATTACTAACAATATTCTAGTGCCACTGTGGCCCAAATGTCAACCAGACATGATATCACTAAGGCAAAATTTTAAAAGATTTTGGGCACTTTTCAAACACACACACACATATTTCAGCAATAGAAATAAAGCAAAATTAACAAGATCACTGAACAAGTCTGAGGACAAGCATTCTACACAATTCTCTGTTTCAGAGGCAATAAAAGTGGAAGCAGGAAGAAGCTGGAGAAAGCGTCTGGTCTGGACAATCACTATTGGACATGTCACTAGAGATCAATGGCTTCCCTGCGGCTATGAGGGATTGGCTATTTTCTTTTGCTATTAGCCTGTTTCATAAATACAGTAACAGCTAATTCATTTAATGCTTTTATCTTTAGAATACTAATGTGAGCAACAAGTATTCAGAGCTTATTATTGTAACATACCTTAAATAAATAAATAGGTAGACAGATAATTTCCAGTAAGTTCCTCCAGGTCAGAAAGGAGACATGATTCATCTGCAGTGATACCATTTATTTATGTATTTATATTCTTCTCTTTAACCATATCCAGAAAGGATTCAGGCTTACTTGTGGGATCTTCTGTCTTAACTCACAACCCTATCCTATGTGAAGGTGATTTAGTTACTTGAATAGCTCCTTCAGGTCTCTCTTTCACAAGATCTAAAACTGGGATGGATCCTCTTCAGCCTCCACTTTCAATCTCTTCACAGTCTTCCTATCTTCTGTGGTCAAGTCCCTTAATGTTACATATCAGCCCTTCATGCTTCTGCCTCTCCCTGACACCAAAGCTCCATGTTGGCCCTGGTATCATAGGGCTGAGGCAGACACAATCTAATTAGATGTTTTCAAAAGCATTTTAATGAAAAGAAATCTTGTCCACATGCATGTGGTTTCAGTGATCACCAAAGAAATGTTTAAGGTATTGGCAACTATGCACTATTTGCTATTCTTTATGCTTCTTTTGTATTTTTAAAAATTTTTGGACCACGTAATGCTTTTTAATTTATAAATCATTTTTGGTTTGTTTTGTCATGGCATATAGCAAAACCCAAGAGTAACATAAAGGTCCACCAAATGGTAGTTTGTTTACATTAATTATATTGTTGTTGTTAGGTGCTATCAAATTGGGGTCCTACTCATAGCCACACTATGTACAACAGGTGAAACAGTATTGTTAGTGCTTCTCTGCTATTCATAGGGTTTTCAATGGTTGATTGTTTTGGGGAGTGGGTTGCCGGGTCCATCTCCCGTGGCCACAGCACCTGGTGTTCCCAGGAGGGCTCCCATCCAAGTACTAACCAGACTTGACCCTGCTTAGCTTCTGAGGTCTGATGGGATTGGATGCCACAGTGGTATGGCTGCAGGTGACATTAATTATAGTAAGTTATAATTGAACATACATGGCATGATCTTATTTTACAAAAGAAAAAAATCAATAATACATAAGAACAGGGCTTCAAACCCATGAAAAATTGGGTTCATGTTTGGGTGTGGGTATAATATTTTAAAGCCTGCAGCCGTAGCCCTGTGGCATCTGATCCCATCGGATCTCGGAAGCTAAGCAGGGTCGGGCTCGGTTAGTACTTGGATGGGAGACCACCTGAGAACACCAGGTGCTGTGGGCTTGGGAGATGGACCTGGCAACCCACTCCCAAAGATCAATCCACCATTGAAAACCCTATGAACAGCAGAGAAGCACTGATAATACTGTGTCTCCTGATATAAGTAGGGTCGCTATGAGTCGGTTACCGACACAATGGCACCTAACAACAATAATATTTTAAAACTCAGAGAATTTGGCTTTGGGCTTAAATCCTATGTATAGATAGCAGGGATTCAAACCAAACTCAAACTTGAACCGATGCTGTTTCAAGCATTTTAAAAAATTTTTCTGAACCTGAACCTGAATCCAAATCCAATGAAAAACTGGGTTCATGTTTAGCTTTTAATGTGTCTTTAAAAATCATTAACTATTGGAAAATTAAAAAAAGAAATATTGAAAAAAATGTGTTCATCTATTTACACCTAGGGTTAAAAATTTAAAAGCAACCTGAATCCAAACTCTCTACATTTTAACATATTAAATCAGTACCCACATCTGAACCCAGTTTTTCACAAGTTTGAAGCTCTTCATAAGAATATTACATTTTAAACATTACATATGATTACATATTCTTTATCATTTAAAAATGTGGAAAGTATTCAGTGAAGGATTAACAGCATTTATCTCTGAATGGGTAGGATTATGGTATTCTTTGTGTTTGCCCTATTGGTTCTTTTCTTTTTTCTTGCAGTAATAATTCTTTGCTTACTTTTAATAAGGCAAAAGTAGTAGAAGAAGGTAATTATAAAAAATGTTGTTGCTGTCGTTAGGTGCCAGTGAGTCCGTGTCTGACTCATAGCAACCCTACGTACAACAGGCGAAACACTATTATCAGTGCTTCTCTGCTATTTGTAGAGTTTTCAATGACTGATTGTTTTCTGGGGAGTGGGTTGCCAGGTCCTTCTCCCAAGCCTACAGCACCTGGTGTTCCCCGGTGGTCTCCCATCCAAGTACTAATCAGGCCTGGCCCTCCTTAGCTTCTGAGATCTGATGGGATCAGATGCTACAGCAGAACTGCTATAGGCAATTATGAAAATAGTTACCTTTTAATAGCTACCTTTCAATACTGTGGCAAATCTTAGTTTTAACTGTGTATCTTATTCTTCAATAATTCTTCGAGACAGATAATAAATGTCATTTTATAAATATGAAAATAGAAATATAGAAACACTAAATATTTGAACACAGACTAGCCAGGCTTCTAAAAAGTTATTCTAGTCTCTGCTACTGGTGACTATTTAGATGATGCTTCTATTACAAAGAGAATAAGCAAGAAATAAGTGACTAATCAATGAATTAAAAACTTAAGTGAAATAAAAATTAAAAAGCCATTTTTCAAATAAGTAATGCTAGCTGGGCATGGTGACTCATGCCTATAATCCTAGCACTTGGGAGGCTGAGGCAGGAGGATTGTTGCCAGTTCAAGGACAGCCTGGGCTACACAGAAAGTTCTGGACCAGCCGGGGCTACACAAAAAGACCCTTGTCAAAACAAACAAACAAACACATAAGTAATGCTTAAAATCCTGTGGTAGACTATTTTTAATTATTTTACTTTGTATTTTTTGTAGTGTTGGGGATCTGGGAGACTATTTCATAGTGTTCTCAAATGTACAATCTTTATTGGTAAAAATAAGTGACCAGAGACACTCATCTTCAACAACAAAAAATTAAACCAAATGGTTGTGTTGATCAGATTTTAAAAGTTTTGTAAACTGATCATTTTAGGGACAAATGATCTAATGTCTTCTGGCTACTCAAGGCTGTTCCTTAGCATTTTGGCCATTTGGATTACTTCATACCCTCCACATGTAGCAAACAATTAATATTGGTTTTGTCCATGCCCTGGAATTCTCTTTTTACTGCTTAGTAAACTCGTTAATTCTCCAAGACTTTGACTTGCCTCTATCAACAGGCTTCCATTTCCATCCTAGAGACAAAAGCTCAAATTCACTGTTATCCCACTTTCAACACACTGAATAGCCAACATGGCAGGGAATCCAGACAATCAGAGAAGGTGCAACCGTTCAGTACTACCAGTGTGAACAGCCAAATAGTTCCTTTGGGAAGATCAGATTGTGTACATCTCTGCAACAGGTATCTAAACTCCCTGAGGACATGAGCCAGCAATGGTGGGTCAAGTCCTTCTTCCACTGAACCACTCTGACCTTCTATTTTTGCTCTCTTCTTTTATTTCAGTACCCTTGGGATTACATTTCACCTATCAGCATAATCCAGAACATTCTCTCTATTTTAAGACCAGGTGATTAGAAACATGAATATGACCTGAAACCAAAATTTTCCTTTGTCCTGCAAGAATCACAGGCTCTGGGGATTAGATCATGAGCATCTTGGCAGGGAGGGCATTTTACCTTCCAGAGACAACTAAGTAGAGTACAGTATGCATACCCAAAAGGCAAAATCATTAATAGCATGGAAAGAAGAATGACTGGATGGGGCTGGCTGTGGCATGAGTGCAGAGAGAGACCTCAGAGGACCATCAAATGCAAATGGCCCAAGAAAGTAGGAGCCAAAAAAGAAAGACTATGGAACAATGTACAGATTTCATGTGGTTATATATGAGCAGCTCCATCCCACCCCCACAGGACTCCCAGAGAATTTAGGAAGGAAAGAGCCAACATTTTGTCTCTTAGTATGGAGTAATTCATCCTATGAATATATGGACTATAGAAACCAATATTACCAAGTATATGAATACTAATGACTTGTAGGCTATTTTTTATTCCATATATTGAATCCTATAGATTCTCTATTGTTTAAGAAACTAGGAGCTTGGAGAAATGACATGTACGATTACTAAAATAAGACCAAATTGGTCCTTACTAGATGATAAGTTATGGACATTACTCTTTAATAACTATCTCCAGAATTGAATAACATACAGGTTGAATGAATGATAAAATCTTAGATGACATTTGGTAGGGTTCTCATGCAAAAACAAGTTTTAAAGTTATAGTTCCAAAAAGACCAAAGTACATATCTCTTATTTGTTTAAATTAATCTTATCTGGCATATTGACCTCCTTCAAAACATTTATTTTAAGAACTAGATTTCAAATGTATTTATAATTACATACTGATAGGTATGAGGATAGGAGTTTTTTCCTATCCTATCCTTTGGATAAAATCATTTATAATACCCACAGAAAGTAGTAAAATAATCATTGATTATAAGAATTCATGGAAATATATCGATTCAATGTGCATGTGAGTCCTGAATGAAAGATGAAATATATGATTATCACAGTATATATGATGTATAATTTGAAAATTATAGTCTCTCAAGGAAAATTCTTTTCATTAACCATTAAAAGAAGGATTATAGATCTGAGAAGACATTTTCTACCTTTTATTTGTGCATAACAAAAAGATACAATTCATTTTACTCTAGAGGCTGAAATGTCTAATAACCTTTAGTGCTACAGTATTTTTTTCTTCAAATTCAGGTCTTATCTTTGCATCTCCTCACTGATAATCTTTGTCCAGGTGAATTGTAAGAGCCCTTGTCAATAGGATAAGGAGATAAATAGTTAAAAACAGTTCTGCTATTCTCTTTTCACACAGGAAGGTATTCACTTGTTCTGAGTCACTACACATGGATGAATATAATATACAGCAACACTTGTACATAGAAGTTTGTAGGATTATTCAATTCATAGGTCCAAAGGTATTTTTATCTTTTTTTAATCATACAAAATATTTATTGCTTGCCTTTTCTCATTATGTGCTCAGAGTTCAAAGAAGAAAACTCCTCATTTAAGTTACTGTCATGGTTTAAGTCAAAAATATCCCCCAAAGGGCATGTGCTTTAACATTCAATTCTTAGCTAGTGGTGCTGTCCTGAGAGGTTATGGAACTTTGGGAGGTGGGATCTAGCTTTGTGGGATTTAGTCACTGGGGGCTGGCCTTTGGAAGTTTTTACCTGGACCTGCAGTTCTGGTTGCTTTGTGCCTCCTGATCTGCCATGATGTGAGGCTCTGCCAGAGGCCACTGCTGCTGCTTCCCCTGCCACCATATCACTGCCCTGCTTTAATGATGGAAAGCCTCTTATCATGAGCTCCAATAAATCTTTTCTCACATAAATTTGTTCCAGTCAGTTTCTGTACTACAGCAATGTACCAGCTTACTAATAAAGTTTCTTTATACAAAACAAAAAGCATTTAGATCATGATCATTTAAGTTAAATGTCTAACTCCAAATTAGCTTTGCTCTACCCACTGCCTAATGTTGTAATTGGGGATGGGGATTTAGCTCTGTTGGTAGAGTGCTGCTCTACATTCTCTGAGGGCCTGGATCCAATCCCTAGCACCACAAAAATGAGAGAAGGACCTGGCAGCCCACTCCCAAAACATTCTTGAAAAAAAATCAGTCATTGAAAACTCTATGAATGGCAGAGAAGCATTGACATTGTGCTGGGCAAGGAATAGTACCAATAGTGTTTCGTTCTGTAACACATTGGGTTGTTATGGGTTGAACCTGACTCGACACACCTAACAACAATAATAAAAAACAATGTTATAATTAACTAGTTGAGAGAAAAACATTGGACTAGGATTTGCCAGTCATGAAAATAATGAAAGAGGAAGCAATTTCTTGGGTTCTTCATGAGATTTAGATTAAGCTACCTACCTACAAGTTTTAAATCATCTACTTTATTTCATAAGAATGCTGTAAAAAGAAATTACAAACAATATGACTCTAATTATAATAAATCATTAAATTAATTAACTGAGAAGATACAATTAAATGTCTGATAGAGCTAAATTTGTCTTTCTACTTATAAAAGAATCTAGTTTTCTACCTTTGGGATTAAATATATTGCCTTCATTCAATCAAAACCAACAAGCTTGGCTTTGAGGAATCTCTTTTGAGAAACTGCAAATTAGCATATCAAATACTTCTGAATAAAAACTCATAGTCTAAAGAATTTTGAATATTTCTTCAATTCATATTTTACCTTCTATTTTATATCAATAAAATCCATAATTTGTTTAATTGGTTCGTTTAGGATGCACTTGTAGAATTTAGGATTTTAGAAGAAGGGGTTACGGTTCCTCTCCTTTGCTCCATGTCAGGAAGTGAAGGAAACCAGATGTGGTACTTAAAGAAAGGCAGAAAGGGAGGTGTCTGGAAGTCAGGCAGTGGTTACAGTGATGCATGGGATGCATGGGATGCATGGGAAAAGTAATGAGTTAAAATGCAGATACAGCTGTGTGCCACTGGGGAGTGCAGAGGCCTTGGAGGAGGGCCTGGGGGGCAGATAGATGTGAGAAGTGGGGTCAGGGATGCCTCGGAGGCAGCATATTATTCATATTCAGAGCAAAAGCTGTAGACTCAAGTAGACCCAGGTCAATTGACAAGTCTGCTAAATCACGTAATCTCTCTACGCCTCAGTGTCTTTTACTTTCAATGAAGAGACATTGATAGTAATTCTTCATTAGTTTCTTGTTAGGAAAAATGATATACCGCATGCATGGTGCTTGGCACAGTACCCAGCACTAAGCAAATCTTCAGGGACAATTAACTACCTTTTATAAAACATTGCCTAACAACAACAGCAACAAATATAGGTAGAGGAGGAGGAAAAGAAGGAACAAAAGTAGAAGGCAAGGAAGGAGGAAGGGGAGAAGATCCAGGAAGGCTGTTGGTTGTCATCCAGGAAATATGCTCCTAAATATCTCAAGGTTCCTGAGAAAAGCTTCCAACATTAGGAAGAAATGAGCCAGGGGGGAAAGAGTGTACCAAGTCTCACACAGAGACTTGAGTTGGTACTAAGAGGGAAAACAAGGACACCAGTTCCATGTAAAGCTCTGAGATAAATCAAGCCACAAAATGCCAGGAAAGGCAGTGACCTGGGGAATCTCCTACACATCCTGGAGTCCCAGGCAGAAGTCAGGCAGGCGGTCAATGAGGGGAATTCCAGAGAACACATGAACCCAGGGGCACATGCTGGAGCAGCCCTTCATCCAGCATAGGGACAACAAGCGGAACTGTGGATGCTTAAATATTTTGCCTCTATTATTGTCCTCAGTTTGCTCTCGGCATCTGAGTGAGACCCACATTGCAGGGGAAGACACTGAGAAAACTGACCTAATAGTTCTAGGAACATGAAAAAAACCCCAAGGAGGTTGCAAGAGATTGTGGAAAAGATAAATACACAAACAAAAACTATACAGTGGTGCAAGGTAGAAGACAGGCATGTACCAAATGTATGTGGAGCCAGAGATGAACCTGGTAAGCTTGGCTTGGATGGGGACAGAAGAGGTTTAGAAGAATATCAAACAGCAGAGCCAGATGGTGGAGGATAAAGTTACCAGGAGACCAACACAGGAAAGGTACATTCTAAATGTTTACTGAACTATCCTTTTATATCACATACATTGATAAATCAGGTTTAAAAATATATTATCTAGTGTGTAATGGGTCACAATAACCATATGATCTTATACAAATATATCAGCTTACTACTTACAGAATACTCCAATGTCTTATTTAAATCCTATAACCGCATAGGATAATAAGGCTTATTGTCCCTGATTTTGTTAATGAGGACAGTCTCAAAGGAGGTTAAGTTGCGTGCCTGGGGTTGCTGTGCTTTGACTGAATCCAGCTGTCTCAGTATTCATTCATATTCAGCAAACATATAATAAGTTCCTCTCTACTCGCAGGAGCTCTGCTAGATGCTGAGAATACAAAGACAATACTTAAATGAATTCACAGAAAGGAAGGGGAAATAAACATATAAATAGACAATTAAAATACAGTGAAGTAAAAACTACTGTAAGGATGTGCATGGGATTGTTACTGAGACCATGCACAAAAGGGAACCAGAAGAGCTGCTCAGCACAGGTGCCACTTAAATTCCATCTAGAAGGATGAGTAGGTGCTGAGGAGGTAGGAGAGAGAATGGCTGTTCCAGGCATGGGAACTGCACGTGCAAAGCCATGGAAACACAAGAGGGTATTATGTGAGGCCAAACTGTGAGAAGTTCATGGAAGATAGTCTTAAGTTGCAGATGAAAGATACAGAAGCCTCATCAAAAACAGTCTTTGTAGGCTGTGCTCAGGAGTTTGAATTTTCATGCTATAAGTGGCCAGGATCCACTGGAAGATTTTAATTGTGTGAGTGACAAGATCAGATTTGTTATTCAGAAAGCACCCTCTGGCACAGTTCAGTGGGTGGAATAGAAAGTGGTTACCCTGGAGACAGGCAGACCCATTAGGAAACTATGACAATAATCCAGGAGAGAGAAAATTAGGATAGTGGTTGGAGGAATGAGCAGATTCAAAGACATTTTAGAGGTGGAATGGATGGTCAGGAGAGATTCATTGGCCATAAATGCTAAACAAAAGGAAGAATCAAGAATGATGGTCAGGTTTCTGGCTTGGATTTGTAGGTAGATAGTAAATCATTAATCAGGATGTACAATGCCAAAGTGGGGGCAGGATTAGGGGAGAATGTTATAACTACACATGGGACATGTTGAATTTGACGTATTGCTGAGACTTTTAGGTGTAGACATCATGCATGGTTAATACACTATATTTAGAATTTGGAACAAAATTATAACTAAAGTTATATATTTAGGAGTAGTCATCAAATTGTTTATAGTTGAGGGTTTAGTAATCTCTAACACAAGACCTGGGTACTATTGCTTCTCCCCAATTCGTTTGTACCATCCCTGAAGTAAGTACTAACTCAAGCTTTGTTCCAAAGTACAAATTAGCATAGCAGCTCAGTAAACAATGTCTCTGAGCTTCTGGAAAGAAAGATGTTCAGTCACCATAAGGCCCAGAATTAATGAAAAGTCACAGAAATAATAGCTCCATTCTCTAGTTGCTTTTGAACTTCAAATTACTCATTGGCAACAAGGTAAGAATTTACAGAAACTGCTGAAAAGACCTTCTGGTAAATAGGGCAGTAAAGATTTTGTTTTTAATATTTGTTATAACCCATATATGTGGTTGTATTTTGAAACTGCTAGTTCACATATTTGACCTGAATTCCTTTTCTAATTTGCAAGTCAATTTTGATTTAGATTATAGGATATAATTTCTGGAAAAAAAACTTTTGTGAAAATTAGTTACTTCTCCTTATACTTTTTAAACCGATCAAATTGTAGGAATTGGTTGACACATGTTTATAAAATGGATGTGATTTGCCTATATTTCAATTAAAAGATAATTCCTGGAGGAAAAATATTTTTGCTTGGTTGTGAGCAGACATCAACAACAAATATTTAAAGGCACACAAATGAGAATTGATTTTTCTTTCAGGTCAGGTTGTTGTTGTTGTTGTTGTTGTTGTTGTTGTTAGGTGCCGTCAAGTCGGTATCCGACTCATAGCGACCCTCAGAGGGTTTTCAATGGCTGAGTGCTTCAGGATTGCCTTGGGAGTGGATTGCCAGGTCCTTCTCCCATTTTTGTGGTGCTGGGAATTGAACTCAGGAGCTCAGAGACTGCAGTGCAGTGCTCTACCCACTGAGCTAAATCCCAGCCCTCAGGTCAGGTAGAAAGGACCAAATGTTACACCAGAGCATTACTGTCATCAATGCTTGATGGTTATCCCCAAATTGTGATAGAAATGAAATGATCAATACTGTTAATTATTGTCTTTCCATCCCCATGTATCCTACATTGAGTCACAGCAGAGTGAGGAACACATTTTCCATGGCATGTGTTTATCACCAGCATGAACAACAAGCTGACCTGCTGTACTTAAGAGGAAAGAAGATGGTGAGGGTTGTACGACAAATTTTATATTCTCACAAAAGTTTTAACAACAGTCCTGTTCTGGGGATTCAGGGAACTATTAAAACCATAAAAAGAGTGACAGTAAGACTATTAAAGCAGCAGCAACTTTACATGATCAATGTTCTATAAATATTAAATGGTATTAATTAGGGTTATATATATGTGTGTGTGTGTGTGTGTGTATATATATATATATATATATATATATATATATGTATATAACCTGAGGAATCCCATATTTAGGGAGGTTAAATATTTATCCAAAGTGATACAGTTAATAGGGGATGGGTCCAGGTTTAGAACACAGCTTTGCCTGCCTTCAGAGTTTCTGCCCTTCCCATTATTTTATACTGTCACTTAGTGACAAGTAACTTTAGGTCTTATTGAAAATAACATATATTCTCAGGAAAAGACTACTGAAATAGGTATATAAAAATCATATTTCTATCCTTCAAGGCTGATCTCAATTCATCTTTCAACTTACCGATGTCTTAGTTTTCTCATCTAGAAAACAGAGAAACCACTACCTACTCTTCTTTGCCAATATTCTATCCAAATATTTAGTATAGTTTAATATACTGTGGTTTCTATAATATAGTTTTTATACATGTTCTCTCAGTTGGTCTTCAAAATAAAGCATAATATGACCCAATGGAAAGCACATTGAATTTCTAATTCCACAAACTTGGAGACATTGCTTACAAAAATGAAATTCTTAGAATCTTGGCTTTCTCATCTATAAAACTAGAGGGTTGAATTAGATGTCCTCTCTAGTTGATTTAACAGCCTTATAAAGTAAGCTTGAAGGGATTACTGATTTCTCCCAAAGGATGTATAGCAAATAAATGATGAAATTCTAAGACTCAGACCTTTGACTACAAGTTCTTTTCCATTGTAATAAACTACACATTTATTCTGGTGGCAGAGACATATTAATGTTTGATGTGAGTGATAATTTAGCACATAAGATGGTTGATTTTGCCTTTAGGTAGTCAGGGCTTCAAATCCGATCTTGAACCCAAATGCTGAACCCATTCTGGTTCAAGCATTTCATAAAAAACAATTCTGAACTTAAATCCACTGAAAAATTGGGTTCAGATTTTATTTTTGTATTACTAGCTATTTAAAAATTGAAAAAAATACTGAAATGAAGTTTGTCAATCTACACATAGGATTAAAATTTTAAACTCATACCTAAACCAAACTCCTAAATTTAAACATATTGAATCTGCACGGGAAGCTGAACCCAAGTTTTTATGGGTTTGAAGCTCTGTAGACTGATCACCCTCAAAATAATTAGTGTTGATAATTGTTAAACTGAGATTAGTGACTTGTCAAAAGAAAACAGTTATCACTAGACCTTGTGAGTTGCCCTTCATCATTCACTTTAATTCAGTAAAGTCCATCCTGCTTTGACCTGAATTACCCTCTTAAGACAAGTGTCAGGATACCTTTCTCCTGCACTTGGCTGGCACTGCAATGATACCAATTATCATATGATATCCCAAAAAGCAATTGTGATCTTTGGCTTCCATGTGTCAGCAACCCACTTGGAGAAAATGGGGAGTTTGATGTGAAGCATCTGGTAGTTTCCCTATCATAACTAGAATAAGCAGAATGGCTCAGAAATCACCTGCAATGTCACTGAGTATTTTATAAATGACACTCATTATTTAACCTGGGTGTGAAGTCCAAAGTATAGCCTCAACTGTCAAAGCTGTCAGCACCTTGGAGATTGTTTGGCTTAATTACCTTATTTTACAAATGTAATTTACCACCGTGAGCAGAGGAAAAAAGACTTGAAGCTAGAATCTTTATTAGTCATTTTGTTTTAGGGAACCATGGAAGTAAACAGGTACTTCACCTCCACCATCTACATAGGATGCAGCAAGCATTTAATTAATTAAATGTTCTTCCATAAAAATGCAAACTCTTCCTGCTTTACTCTATGTGCAAGCCTCCCAGCCTTCACAAATGGTGGACATGATAAGGAGGTGACAAAATACAGCAACCTCTCCTTGCCTTTCTTACTCTAACCACATCCTGGTCATGTGCCATTATTTACTGGCTCCTCTGATTCATTCTTTGCTCTGTCATTGCTGACTGTGAGCATTACTGTCATCAATGTATGACTATGACCTTAGGCTAATGCAGAAGTCAATGCTGACTACTACTTTCCTCAAATACTGTTTCCCTCCCCAAAACACTCCAACAAGGTAACCCATAGCTGGCCCATGTTTTTCTAATAATGTTTTCTTCCCTCTCTCCTTCCCAACAATCCATTTGTCCCAGTTGGTTGGCATCACTATCAGCAGTTTGGTGTCTGACTTAGATAGTGGCAAGAATTCAAGGTCTTTTGAAGCAATTAATGTGCCCTCTACAGGATCTGTTTCAAATGTTGTTATTCTGTTAGGTGGTACTGAGTTGGGTCTCACTCACAGCAATGCTAAATACAACAGCATGAATCACTACCTAACTCTGTGCCAGGCACATGATAGTTAAGTTTGAGCCCATTGTTGCAGATACTGGGCCAGTCTATCTAGTTGAGGGTCTTCCTTTTTTGCATTGATCTGGCACTCTCCCAAACATGATGCCCTTCTTCAGAGATTGATCCCTCCTGACAACATGTTCAAAATATGTAACACACAGTCTAGCCATCCTTGCTTCCAGGGAGCACTCTGATTGTACTTCTTCTAGGATAGATCTGTTGGTTCTTTTGGCAGTCCATGATATAGTCAATATTCTTCTCCATCACCATAATTCAGAAACATTAATTCTTTTCCTATCTCTCTTATTTACTATCCAGCTTTCACAAGCATATGATGCAACTGAAAATACAATGGCATGAGTCAGGCACACCTTTGTCTTCAATGTGATATTTTTACTTTTCGACACTTTAAAGAGGTCTTTTGCAATAGCGTTTCCCAATGCAATGTGTCTTTTGATTTCTTGACTACTGCTTCCACAAGTGTTGGTTATAGAACCAAGTCAAGCAAAATCTTGGACAAGTTCAATTTTTTCTCCGTTTATCATGAAGCTGCTTACTGACCCACTTGTAAGGATTTTTGTTCTCTTGGTGTTGAGGCACAATCCACACTGAAGGCTGAATAGAGGACCATAACAATTATTTTTGAGAACAAAATGGTGCAATCATTGAAGGTTTGCAGTGAAGGCTTCTCTCTATGCCGTGCCTATCCTCAACTCACAAGCCTTCTCTGTCCAACCTGACCCAATGAGTTCTGTCTGCACACTGCTGCCAGAGTCCTACATTCACAGCTCCGACTATATGGAAGGTAATGGAAAGGGGTTAGCTGATCTGGAAAATGAGCCTTCCAGAATGAAGGAGAAAGCAGCTCTGACATCAGTTCCTAAAAAAGACCTATATCTGTTTGGTGTGGGTAGGAGAACATGATTTCCCTGAGTAACCTGTCAAACAAGTCTCATTCCTCTACAGTCTCTGCATACCCCACCAGAACATAAATCCTCTCCCAGTCCCAAGACAAACTCTCACCCCTCTCACTCTGCAGTCTGTATGACATTATTTGTGTGCGTGTGTGGCTTTTGCTTTCAAAATTGCACTTGATATTCAGCATCACCTGAACTCACCTGGATAAGAGAGTGAGTTAGGAGAGGTATTCAGAGCCTCCCAGAAAGAAACCAGGCTTCTCGTTATTGTTGTTAGGTGCCGTCCAGTTGGTGTCCAACTCACAGCAATCCTACATACAACAGGTGAAACACTATTATCAGTGCTTCTCTGCTATCATGGGGTTTTCAATGTCTGATTGTTTTTTGGCAGTGGGTTGCTGGGTTCTTTTCCCAAGCCTATAGCCCCTGGTGTTCCCAGGCAGTCTCCCATTCAGGTACTAACCATGCACCCCCCCCCTTAGCTTCCAAGATCTGACAGGATCGGATGCCACAGTGGTACGGCTGCAGGCTACAAAATTTAATAAGGAAAGATTCACTTAACATACTTTAATAGTCAGAACTTATACCAGCGAAGATAGAAAGAGCAATATGTGAGCATGCTACTTCTCAGTGAGAGCACAAAACTTTGGTAGCAAAAGTTTTGTCTTTTGTTAATGAATTAAATGAATTACAATAATAATCACACACAGATCCTAAGTCCAAGTGACTCCATCCTCATAACTTATATATTGATACGTGATGCATAAATCGTCTGTTTTATGATTGAGACATTCCCAAAGGCAACATTGAATTGCTGTTACTATTAAGGGTTATTCTTTCCAGGGAAAGAGGATGCTTCTGACCCACTAACACCAGTCAGAAATGTGTTCAGCAGTGAGATAAGTTATCATGAGATAACTCATGATAGATAGCACATGAGATAAGATATCATGTGCACTTTAAAGGTGGTGACCTATAGCTGAGAGGTAAAGAAGATCCCACTAAAGTTTTTTCTTTTTCTTTTTTCCCTTTATAGATGAATGTTGGTGGGGTATAGAATAATACAGCATTTGCTTTTTCCATTATGCACTGTTATACCACTTTTGGTTACACTTCCATCAACTTACAAAGTTTATGGAAACTTTTGATTAATATGTAGTAAAACTCATAAGCATATATGGGTTGTTGTGGTTGTTGGATGCTGTCAAGTCGAGCCGGACTCAGAGCGACCCTATGTACAGCAGATCGAAACACTTCCTGATTCTGTGCCAGGCACATGATCTTATTTATGTTTAAGCCCATTGTTGTAGACACTGTGTCAATCCATCTGGTGGAGGGTTTTCCTCTTTTGCGTTGACCTGCCACTGTCCCAAACATGATGTCTTTCTCCAGGCACTGATCTCTCCTGACTACATGTCTGAAATATGTAAGACGCAGTCTGGCCATTCTTGCTTCCAAGGAGCACTCTGGTTGCCTTCTTCTAGCACAGATCTGTTGGTTCTTTTGGCAGTCCGTGGTATATTCAATAGACGTCTCCAGCACCATAATTCAAAAGCATCAATTCTTTTCCTGTCTTCTTTGTTCAATGTCCAGCTTTCACAACCATAAGATGCAACTGAAAATACCATGGCATGAGTCAGATGCACCTTCATCTTCAATGTGACATCTTTTTTGGTCTATAATCAATATATGGGTTATGTTCCACTATTTTGCCCATGTACTCATGAAGTTGCATCATTTACATTGAGATGATCCTCTCCTCCTTTATCTTTTTACATTTTTTCTCCTCCTTTTCCCACCTTCCTCCACCTTCACTTCCCTATGCTAGTCCCCTCCCTCCTTCTTTCAACTCTTTATATTACCCATTTTTTGCTAAGTTTAATGTGTATTGTTATATATCTACTTATGTGTAGGTTTTTTCTTCCTTTAAGTAAAGTTCAGCTCCCACACATGAGTAAGAACATAAGCTATTTCTTTTTTTGAGCCTACATTCATTCACTTAAGATATTCTTCAGTTTTATCCATATTGTTGCAGATGACATTTTTTCATTCTTTTTTATTGCTGAGTATTATTCCGTTGTGTACATATGCCAATTTTTGTGGTACTGGGGGTTGAATCCAGGGCCTCGCACTTGCATGCTTTGCAAGTGCTGTACCACTGAGCTGCACTCCCAGTCCATTTTTTTTTTTACTTTTTGAGACAGCGTTTTGCTAAATTACACAGACTGCCTCTGGTCTCAAAATTGCGACCCTCCTGCCTCTTCCTCTGCCTGCTGGGTCGCTGGGATTACAGGTGTGTACTACAACACCTGGCCCCCCAATTTTTTATCCTTTCTTCTGTTGATGGGCATCTTGGTTGGTTCCATATCCTTGCTATTGTGAAGAGTGTTACATTAAATATGAAGATTCAGGTGTCTCTGTGGTATGAGGACTAGCCTCCCTTTGGGTATATTCCCAGCAGTTGTATAGCTGGGTTGTGTGGCAGTTCTATTTTTAGTTTTCTGAGGTATCTCTATATTGATTTACAAAGTAGTTGAACTAATTTACAGTCCCACCAGTGGTGTAAAGTGTTTCTTTTTCTCCATATCCTCCCAGCATTTGTTACTATTTGTTTTATTGATTTTGGCCATTCTTACTGGAATTAGGTAGAATCTCAAGAGTTGTTTTGATTTGCATTTCCCTAATGGCTAAGGATATTGAGACTTTTCTCGTGTGTTTCTTAGCCCTATGAACTTCTTCATTTGAGAACTGCCTATTCATTTCCTTTGCCCACTTGTGTATTGGGTTATTTGTTGTCTTGGGAGTTGCTTTCTTGAGTTCTTTATGAATTCTAGAAATTAGTCCTCGGTTTGATATATAGAATGTGAAGCTTTTCTCCCATTCTCCACTGAAATTTTGACTGCATTAGTAGGAGTTCTCAACCACCATCCCTGCCACAACTTTCATAATGACACACGCAAAAAGGAATAGAGTTCTGCTGAAACACAAAAACGAGTAATGGTTGAGGCTCACAAAACCCACAATTTTTGCCTGGATAATCTTCAAAAAGTAATAATTGTATAAGTAATAATTGTATAAGCAATAAAACCAAATATTGAGAGAATAACAACACACACACACACACACACACACACACAATGTGAAAAGTGAAAGTGGTATGGCAAATGTAGTTTTAAAACTGAATATTTAGCCAGGTTCCAAGGTGCACACCTGTAATTCCATAAACTCAGGAGGCTAAGGCAGGAGGATCAAGAGTTTGAGGTTAGACTTGGCAAAACTGTCTCAAAAAATCAAAAAGAGGCTTTGGGTAAAGCTCAGTGGTAAAGCATTTGCCTAGCATGGGTGAGGCCTGGGTACAACCTCCCACTACTGAAAACAAACAAACAAATATTTACAAAATTATCTCACTATATATAGATTACCATTCTTTTTTATATAATTAGTTGAATGAATGTCTACCATAATATAAGCAGGGATGAAATATATTTAATTGGTAAAATTTTAACATGTTGGGGTTGAATTTCTGCTTCTGGCTATGAGATAGTAGCTTATATCAAGACTCATTTACAACTGTAAAAGCTGTACTAAAAGTAAAATTAAATAAAAATAAAAATATATAATACAGCTATTTGAAAGTTACAGAAACAAACCAAGGTAGCCAAGATTTGAAGATTCTAGATTCTGAATCCTTGTGGATTTGGTTAAGATTCTAGAAAGAAGGGAGGTACTTAGAGATGTGCTTCAGGAGGCCTTGGGGGACAGGCTGGCGCCTGGCACGGAGCACAGAGGAAAAACAGAAAGCAGTCGCATAGGGTTTGGACCATTTTCACTGCACTACAGAGATAAAAAGTCAAATGTGTAATTGAAGAAATTAGAAAATATTTGGAACTGGATGGTATTGGAGCAACGTTGGAAGGGCAAAGCCTTACATTTTATGTATTAGAAGAGAGGAGGAGCTGAAAAAGCAATAACCAAAGTATCCAAGTAAAATATCTAGAGGGAAAAAAGGACAAATAAGGAGGAAGGAAGGAGATAACAGTTTTTAAAAAGCATTGTACCTGATGAAATAAAAAATGTAAATATGCAATTATGAAAATTAAGCCAAACATTGTTTTTTTGAGAACACTAATGTAATTTATAAACCCACAATAATATTGATCAAGAATAATGTTGAGAAGTGAGATATTAGGAAAAAATTATTAATATGAGGTGTGGTAGTAAGTACATGCCTGTTATCTCAACACTTGGGAGGGTGAGGGAGGAAGATAAGGAAAGGAAGGAAGGAAGGAAGGAAAAAGGAGGGGACATTATTACACAAATTAAAATATTAAAAGAGGGTTTGAAATACTCAATTAAATTTATAATTGGATACATAGATTCCTTGAGAAAACACAACTTACCAAACTAATACAAATAAAGAAATGGAAAATCTCCATGATGCTATTTGTAAAATAGGGTTCAAAATTTTAAAAATTCCTACAAAGAAAACTCTGGGTCCAGAGGGAATCATTCTAAATGCTTTAGGAAGAAATCATTTTAATTCTGCACAGATTGTTTTATTAGAGTCTAGAAAAGGAAATATTTCCCAACTTAAGTTAGCTATCACAATCTTGACACCAATACCTGACAAAGGCATTAAAAAAGGAAAATTACAGATCAATCTCTTATGTGAACAGAGACACTAACATACAAGGTAAACTAGCAATACACTGAATAATATGAAAAAAAACCTTAATAATTACTCCCAAATTGGGTTCAAGTCAGGAATGCAAGGTGATTTATCTTTCAAAAACAAGCACTATAATTCCTTACAGTAGTAAAATTAGGCAGTCAGCCACCGCAGTAAATGCAAAAGAAAAAGAAGCCATCTATAACTATACAATGGAAACAAAAGAAAATAGCAATGATCTCTCTTAGCAAAACAGAAATAAAAGAAATTTTCTTTAATATAATAATATCTTTACAGAAAATTGATAGCATAGTTAATATTGATGTTGAAATTTTCTTTCTAAAATAAGGCTATCTTAAGAAACAGGGTTAGCCCCCTCATGATTTCCATTTAACATTATCCTGGAAGACCTGTCATGAACTAGGGTAAGAAAAAGAAACAAAATATATAAGGATTGAAGAGGAGATGTAAGAAAGTACCCAGAAAATCCAAAATGTAAATAACAGAATCAGTAAGTGAATGGATACAAAGTTCAATGTACAAATATATATTGTATTCTTATAAAATGCCAACAAATAACTAGAAAATGAAATTTAAAAATCAATACGATATTATTTAAAATAACAGCAAAAACTAAATATATAGGATATCCAACAACAATGCCTGAGGGACAATTATAAAACATCATAAAAGAAATTACAGAAGATGTAAGTCAAGGTAGGAAATATTGTGTTCAGGAGCTAGAAGATTCAGTAGTGTAGGAAAGCAACTTCTTACCAAATTAATCTATATGTTCCACGTACAGGCATATCTCATTTAATTGCTCTTTGATTTATTCCACTTTGGAGACACTGTGTTTTTTACAGAGTGAAGGTTCTTGGCAATCTTCTGTCAAGCAAGTCATCAGCACCATTTTTCCAATAGTTAAGATGATTGTCAACATTTTTTAGCTATTACGTGTTTTTAACTTAAGGTATGTGTATTTGTAGACATACTGCTATTGCACACTTTATAGACATAGTAGAGTGTAAATATAATTTTATATGTGCTAGGAAATCAAAAAAAATTCATGTGACTCCTATTTCATGATATTTGCTTTATTCCAGTGGTCTGGAATGAAACCCACAATATCTTCAAGGTATGCCTGTATTCCTAATCAAAACCTCAACATGTATTTTTGTGGCAGTTGAGGAGCTGATTTAAATCAAAGTAGAAATGTAAAAGGCCACAATAGACAAAATTACCTTAAGGAAGACCCATAATGGTAATTATTAAGACTTATTCATAGCTACTATAAGTCAAATAGTTTATCACTGATTAAAGGATAGACAATAAATTCATTGAACAAAACACAGAAACTGACCTACATATATACATATATTTCATTTGTCACAAATATATCATCACAAAAACGGAAAAAACACTTTTTCCTCTCTTTCTATACCCCCCAGTAAGTGGTGCTATATGAATAGATATTTGTAAAGCGGAAAAATAAATAATAAACCTTGAATCCCACCTCACCCCATTATATCATATATAAAAATCAATTCCAGATGGAACATATTTCAATACAAAACGCAAAACACCTCATATTCTGGAAAATAATATATTTATGAGCTTAAGATGAGCAAAGGTTTCTGAACAGGACACAAAAACACTATCCATGAGAAAATGGCAGATAAATGTGATTTCATTAATTTAAAGAAATCTAGGCTGGGCTTAGTGGCGCATACCTTTATTCCCATCACTTACAAGGTGGAGGCAGGAGGACAGTGAGGTCAGGGCCAGACTGCACTACATAGTGAGTTCCAGGCCAGTCTCAGCTACATAGCAAGACCCTGTCTCAAAACAACAACAACAGCAGCAACAACAACAAAAGTCAGCTGTGTCATTGATGCTAGCCTCTTCCAGGTTCAGAAGAAGATAAACAGCAAGGTCTTATGTAAAATATCTAACGTTAAAAATTCATGACTATTTGGGGCTGGGAATATAGCTCAGTGGTAAGCATTTGCTTAGCATACTTAAAGCCCTGGGTTCAATCTGCAGTACTGAAAAAAAATAACCATAACTACTCCAATTAAAAAAAAAATCAATATGTGGGTAAATTAATCATAGCTAATTATCAGACACATTGTAGTTAAAAAAAATTCAAGTCAGGCACTGTGGCACATGCCTGTAATCTCAGAAACTTAAAGGCTGAAGTAGGAAGATCACAAGGTCAAGGCCAGAGGCAGACGGTACAACTCAGTGAAACCCTGTCTCAAAATAAGAAAATTTCAAAGAAGGGGGTTACAGCTCAGTGGTGTAGCACTTCTTTAGCATGTGTGAAACCCTGGGTTCAAACCCCCAACCCTGCCAAAAAAAAAAAAAAAAAGTCAAAGCATTAACCATTTTGACAATATGGAATATCTCAACAGAGATACAAGAAACAATTATTTGATTGTAATTCAGTTAATCCTGTTAGAAAGACACATTAGTCAGCAAAAAAGTATGTGTGTTCCACAGAAACAATTTTAAATCTGAGAAGTGGTTTAAAAAGGAAAAGTTAATCAAAATGTCTGTGGACATCTGGCTTTACTCTTTCCAGGTAGGTTTTCTGAAGAACAGTTTTGATAGAACTCAGTTGAGACACAGTCTAAAAGAGGACTGGGATTTAGCTCAGCTGGTAGAGCACTGTGCTGCAGTCTCTGAGGTCCTGAGTTCAATTCCCAGCACCGCAAAAATGGGAGAAGGACCTGGCAATCCACTCCCAAGGCAATCCCGAAACAGTCAGCCATTGAAAACCCTATGAGGGTCACTATGAGTCGGATACCGACTCGACGACACCTAACAACAACAAAGTAAGCATTGGGAAATTATATGTTAAAAAGCAAGTAAGTATATGAAACATGCACAGATTCTGCCTGCAGCCATACCACTGTGGCTTCCAATCCTGTCAGATCTCAGAAGCTAAGCAGGGTTGGGCTTAGTTAGTACTTGGATGGGAGACTGCCTGGGACCAGCAGGTGCTGTAGGCTTGGGAGAAGGACCGAGCAACCCGTTCCCAAAAAAAGCAACCAACCATTGAAAACCCTATGAACAGCAGAGAAGCACTAATAATAGTGTTTCATTTGTTATATCTAGGGCTGCTATGAGTCGGACCCAGATTCTATGGCACCTAACAACAACAATGACACAGATTCTACCTCACCCAGAGAGCTGCAGCTACAGAAATGTATTTAATATTTATGATGGAACTTAGAACTCTATCATCTCACATCACTATCTATAGTTAATAAGTCATACAACTAAACTGGGAGAGGAAAGCCTAAATTCAATTAGACAAATAGAATAAACCCAATATCCTGCTATCCAGAAGCCAGCCAAGTCCATAAGTATAAATAAATCAACTTCAAAAAGAAAAAATACTGCAATTAAAAAAAAAAAAAGGGCTAGGCGTGGTGGCTCAAGCCTGTAATCACAGCAACTCTGGAAGCAGAGGCAGGAGGATCACAGGGTGGAGACCAGAGGCAACCTGTGTAATTTCATGAGATCTTCTCTAAAGATTAAAAAAGGTGGGGAGGGGGCACTGTGGGTGCATCCCAGTGGTAGAATACTTGCAAAGTATGTGTGAAGTTCTGGGGTCAACCACCAAATATAGAAAAAAATAATAATAAAAGAAAAACAGAAAAAAGAAAGAAAGAAAGAAAAGGAAGGGGTTTGGGAAGAGAAGAGTTATGCCATTACTAAGCATTAAAAGTGGCTGGGATTTAGCTCAGTTGGTATAGCACTGTGCTGCAGTCTCTGAGGTCCCGAGTTCAATTCCCAGCACCGCAAAAATGGGAGAAGGACCTGGCAATCCACTCCCAAGGCAATCCCGAAACAGTCAGCCATTGAAAACCCTATGAGGGTCACTATGAGTCAGACACGACTTGACGGCACCTAACAACAACAACAACAACAAGCATTAAAAGGACCTGCTAAGTGCTAAGTCCAACAAGCAGGACAGGTGACAAAATTTTGTGGGACCCAGTGCAAAGTGAAAAGGCAGGGCTCCTTGCTCAAAAATGATTATGAATTTTAATGCTCAGAAATAGTAAAGCATTAAACCAAGAGCAAGGCCCTTCTGGCCATGAGTGACTACTCTTGTCACCAGGCAAAACTATATGCAAAAATCAGTCTTTTCTCCCACACTTGCCAACAGGGAAAAATCACACCCTCAGCAATGTCTGTGGGTGCAGAGCACTGCACTGTGAAGACTTGGGGTGCAACGTGCTTTTCACATGAGGCTCAAGAGAGATAACTATCCTTGCACCGAGGCGAACTGTGCTTTTACTTCTGAAAATGATAGCTTGCTGATTCGAGGCTGTGATTTTCAGAGTACATTCCCATTTGTTTCCAGTCTTGTGTTCCTTACACTGCCCAGAAAGAAAGCATTGTGTGTGTGATGATTTTTTTCATGCCCCAGTAAGCTTTCAAAGTAGGCCAATCAGAGATGACGCTTGTGCACACACACACAAAATGCAGCCTGCTTTAATTCCATCAATTAATATCGAGAGCGAGACTGACTGTTTAGAATATTTAATACAAAGAACAAAAGAATGCCATTACATGAAAAATGTAAGAACTAGTTTCAACTGTGTGCTATTCCATCCTGCTTTATCTAGCCACTTTATCTGCATGGATTTCTTCCAGGAGATAAATCTTTCAATTAGATGGTTTTTTATTTTTTATTTTTTGTGAGTTGCAGCCCATGTCCTGTCAGGTTCTGTACCAAAATTGCAAGTGAATTTTTCCCTCTCGAATCTGCTAAACTGCAAAAGGCCTTGCTAAGCTGGAAACCTTAGATATTATATTTGTTCTAGGCAAAGAAAAAAAAAGTTTTTTCCCTGCTAAACACAAAATACTCGTTTCCTGTTATGTTCTGCTGAAGATGACAAAGTGCAAATCTTTGTTTTATCTGAAGGAAATAAACTGTAGATTTAAATGTCACATTTCAGGGAATGGTTTGTGATTTCTCATTATTCAAGGAACATATTTCCAAAATCAATATCTGCTCCTATTTAGGTTTCTTGGAAGAGAAGAATGAAATTGAATATGAGAAACTGACTGGTAATGAGCAGTAAGAAAGGGATATTTATACTTTATCTTTGGCAGTCCATCCTGTGAAATAATAATGAAGCTGGGGGATTGATGATAATGATCACTTGCTTTTTTGTGCCAGGGAACCACCATCTCAGATGGCAGAAACCACTGAGGAGGAGCAATGGCTGCAGGCGGAAGCAAAACCACCTCGTGAATAATTTAGCAAAGGATGTTGCAGGAGGGACTTTATCAAAATGTGCACAAAGTGAAGAGTTGGTGCTATGTAATGTAGAATTAATACTTAGTTGGGGTTTTAGGGAAAGCATAAAGAGGCATAAGGAAACTCCTCATAGTTCAATATATTCTACCTCTTACTACCATCTTTCATTTTATGGATGCCCTCCCCCCCAATTTGAAGTGTTTAGATTTAGGATTACCTATAGCTGTACCACTGTGGCATCCATTCCCATCAGATCTCGGAAGCTAAACAGAGTTGCACCTGGTTAGTACTTGGATGGGATACTGCTTGGGAACACCAGGTGCTGTGGGCTTGAGAGAAGGACCCGGTAACCTACTCCCCAAAATCAGTCAGCCATTGAAAACCCTATGAATAACAGAGAAGCAGTAACAATACTGTTCATCTGTTGTACGTACGGTTGCTATGAGTCAGACACTGACTCGACAGCACCTAACAACAAAAACAGACTTAGGATTTTTAATTTATTTTATCTTTATGATGGTACAAAAGCAATCCACGCTCCATAGAAATTAGACTTTGGATTTTGAATTTTATCTTTTCCTGGGATAGAAATATGTGATACCATACTCTTTCCATGCTGGGCAGCAGTAATGAACCGTAGCTCTCGTCATCCATGAACCAGGGGAAATAACCAACGCAACAGTGTACAATGTAGTTAAGCGATAATGTTTGGTAGGCTAGGAGTTCAATGCATTTTCCTCTTAGGGTATGTTCAGTTTAGGATGGGTTTCAAACAGATAATCCCATCTTAAGTCAAAGAGTTGTGTACTTTGAAATCTTTTCAACCTTGGATACTTGGTTTACTGCATCTCTCTACCCTTTCTCTACTTTTCTTGCATTTCAGAAGCTCAGAAAATAAAAGCCCTTCTTGACTTGTTTGAGGATCTTCCATCACATTCTGAGAGCCATTTTCTATTACTGTTCTTTTAACCAGCTCTCTCCCCTGGTGAAATCTTTTTGGCTTCTCATCTGGAATATTTTAGTGGCCTTGGTTGCCCTGGTTCCAGTCTTTCCCCCTTCTGATCTGTCACTAGATAACTTCTAGATTCCTTTTTTAAAAATGTGTATCTGGGGATCTAGTGCAGATTTCTCTTTCTGAATTTGGGGATTAGGAATCTGGCAAGATCTCTTTCCATCCTAGTCCACTACAATGACTATAATTTGAATCATTTTTCCTAATGGCATCAGACAAATTCAGTGAGCAACAAAAGGGTCCAATATGAAATGAGAAATCATGTTACAACTGAATTTCATGATTTTTCAAAATCACATATTTAATTTGCTATTCACATTGAGAGTGACCAAGAGGATATTAAATCTTTGAAAGATCTTAAGAAATTATATAAGCATCACTTTATTTGCAGCATTGAGCCAAATATTTTCTCTTTATGACAGATTTCTTTGCCAATTTCCCATAATATAGCTGTTTATGGTATTTTGTGAAGGAACTGAGCTGCATCAGTCTTCATAGCAACACTGTTGCCTATTAGTATGAGGAGATTTTCATATTCCACAAGAGGTTTTATTTAGGAACCAGCCTTCTAACAATTGTGTATTTCTTAATATTTTAAGAACTTCATAGACTTCTTGGGGTGAGATGTTGAAACCTCTTGAAGCTTCATAAAAATAGATATAAAAACTCAGAACTTTTCCCAGAACCAGATGAATCCACAGGAGAAACTTCAATCAAGAGATCATATAATGCATCTCTTTCTCATTATCATATTTGGATTTCTGCTAAATCAGTAACTTCTTTGGTTATTTTCTCTCAGTGGAAGACTATGAAAAATCAAGATGAAAAACAAAACAAAGAAACCAACCTATAGTCTTTGATAGCAGTTTAATAGGTGACAAGACGACGACTTCATAACCATGGAGATACTCGTTTTGACATGAAAATACTCCGTCAGAACGCGAACTCCGATCCAATACGTGAACGCGTATTGTATCCCCTGATGCTTTTTGGCTAGACTTCACAAGGAACTCGCTTTCATCATTTCAATCACTTAAAAATGAACAAAAAGCTAATGCAATGGAGGCAGCCAAGCTCGCAGGCCTGACAAATGAGTAAAATGTTCCTTTGCTAGATTTTTAAAAATCTTTGAAAACATTTTTGACATCCTTCTCTGTATGCATGTATGCACTACCTACAGGAAATCTAGCTCCAACTTGTTGCTTCTAGAGCTCCTTTAATCTCCTCCTCTCTCTTTCTGGCATTAGCATGTTTTCCATGATGGCAGTGAGCTCTTATAAATGAAGGTGCTGACATAGGCACTAGTTTCAGGGCTATTACCTGGTGGTTTCATATTTTTGAAAAGCAAGATTGTCAAACCTCCTGAGCACAAAAATCATAAGTTGGACTCAGGATGGTTAGTATTACTGCTTTTGCTACTTGGAGTTCTTTTTTTCTCCTTTCCTTTCCTTTCCTTTTTTCTTTCCTTTCTCTCTTTCTCTCTCTCTCTTTCTCTCTCTCCCTCTTTCTTTCTTTCTTTCTTCAGTGCTAGAGGTTTGCACCTAGTGTCTTATATATGCTAGGCAAGCACTCTACCACTGAGCTACACCGCGAAGCCTTAACAACTTTTTCAAATTTAAATTTCCTTTTTAACTGATACATAAAACATGAAAATTGTACTCATTCATGAGGTACCATCTGATATTTCAATATGAATTTAGGATTTTTTTTTTGTGCTTTAGCATTCCTTTAATTTGTAACATAATTAGTTTACAAAGTTTAGACTTATAATGCAACTAGTGCATGAAGCTAGGCGTATTCATTCACTCTACTAAGTACTTTATCCCTTACCCTTTTTTTTTTTTTTCTTGTGCACAGTACTGGGGGTTGAATGCGGGGCCTTGTGCACTCCACCACTGGGCTGTATCACTAGCTCTTTTTTATTTTTTTATTTTGAGACAGGGTCTCTCTAAGTTGCACAGGCCACCTCTACCTCATACCCGCAATCGTCCTGACTCAGCCTCCCAAATTGCTGGGATTACAGGCATGTGCCAAGAGTTAGTCCCCATTCATGACTTCAAGATGTCTGTCCACCTACATTTCAGATATTCTCATTTTATTTTTTTTCCACTGCTACTTTTCTTAAATATGCAGGCTGAGTGCGACTCGCCACTATCTCTAGACTCTTCACAACTTTGATCCAAAATTCTTTGGATAAATCAATTACTGAAATTCACATCATTCATTGTTTTAAAAATGAAATTATGAGGTGAATTTAGGATTTAAAAGTCTGAGCCAAAACAGTTTTATGTCATGATGATCAATTTGGATCAAATCGCATGTCCTTTCACATGTTTGCTCAGATCTCACTTAGGCAACATCTGGTATTAGGTGTATAACAAAGACAATGGAGAACCAGATGCACAATGGCTATGTTTTAAATAGCTACTTCTGATGAATTTAAGTAGATGTAGAGGGTCCAAGAATAAAATTTCAGCCTGCACCCAAACATAACTAATTAACAAATTATGCAGGAAAGGACAGATGTGGGCATATGCTGGGTGTCTACCATGACCAGACTGAAGTACCAGATCAAGATTTCACATGCTCTATTTGCATTAAGACCCCAGAAGTTTCTCTTTCTGGATTTTTCCCTAGAGGAACCCAACAGTGATCACGCAGCTTGGACAGACCTGGTGGTAATCACTGTCTGGAGATAGCCCAAGTGCCTACAGCCTCCTAGGCAGAGCCCCTGGCTTCCCAGCAACCCACTTGTTCTGTCACCATATAAGCAAATAATTTGCTTAGCAGTGGGAGGCCAGGATGGAGCTTGTCTAGATCTACTGATCTGTTTATTCTGGAATATGTGTATGTGGGGAAAAGTTTAATAATTAGACATTAGATATATAGGCTATGTCTAAAGAAAAAAAAAAACAAAAGATTCCAAAAGTTTTCAGAAAGTATTATAAGGGGAATTCATGGACTGGTTGATCACTGAGGTCCCTAAGAACATGGGGGCCACTGAGATTAACACTCCTGAAGAGAAAGGAGAGCTGAAGTCCATTCTTTAGCAGGTGAGAGAGCTCACTCTTGACTGAGCATAACGGTGCAGCACATGGTAGTAAAAATACATTCTGACACAGCTATAGAGAATTTGCCCTAAAATTTTTTAGATAATGGATTATAAATGGAAATAATTGTGCAGTGTATGGTGTAAGAAGAGGTTTAGAAAGAGCTATATTCACTTTATGGCAGAGGCATGTGTGAAGAACAGTATTATACCCAGAGTGGAGCGCCAAGGGCATGAACAGAGCCATGACCCACCTCATTGTTTCTGGTATCTGTGGCATCTCTGTGTTTTACCAGTAATGTAGAAACCATTCAACAAATCCACTGAGTGGGCATCTCCTGAGTGTGGGCAAAGGTGGCCTTGGGATAAATCTCTGGTCCTGGTCCTAGGAGCCATTGGAGAAGAGGTCAATAGCAGATGGACCCCCGAGGACAGAATGGCTTTAGAGAAGGGATTAGCCATAACATCATCTGTGGGTAAGAGTAACCTGCTGCATCTGGTGCTTGAATGACATGAGGAGGCTTTTGTGTTTCACTTACTAGCCAAACTAGTGATGTTAGGCAAGAACAAGTTAATGAGAAGAAATATGTTGCACCCTTAGACCACATAATTGAAAGAGTTAAAAGGTAGTTTCCTCAGAAAATCTAATATATGGAAAAATGTAACTTTCTCTATCTGTAATAAAAATTTGAATTTGTTCTTGGTTATAGTTTATAAATACTCAATATAATTTTCAAAGACTATTTTCAATCAGGAAGGGCTTCCATTAAAAATTGTTTAAATCTTATTTGGCAGATTCAACAATTGAGGCATTAAACAATCGAACTCTCGGGTCCATATGTACTTTTAAATGATTGTCTTAAACATCTCAAACCCATTACTGAGATCACCATCTTTTCCCCAAGACCATCCCCTCTCCCTATGTCCTGTATTAAGGAGGCTGTTGTCATCATTAACTGGACAACCTAAGCCAATGTACTAGAGGTCATTATTGATTCTTGTCTCTTTATTCACTCATCTACTCACATATTCATTTCCTTTTTTTTCACTTGATAAATATTTTCCAATACTATCTATGTGAAGTGCACTCCAACAGGTGCTAGGATAAGTAATTTAGTCCATATTCCTATAATGATGGCACTTTCCATATCACATCAATTACCAAGACCTTTTAATTTAGCTTCATTAACATTACTTCAATCTATTTACTTTATCTCATCTTCATTCCTACTACCCTAACTCAGGACGACATTTCTCAACATTGGCACTATTGATATATTGGACCAGATAATTCCTTTTTGTGTAGATCTAGTCTATATATTGTAGAGTGTTTCACAACATTTCTGGAATCTACACAATGCCATTATCACCCACTTCCAGTAATGAAAACCAAAGATGCCTCCAAACATTGCCAAATGGCTCCTGTGAGAGGTAAGATGAGATCTACCTCAATCCTATGGAGGACATCTGGTTTAGGTTATCATTCTGTCACTGTTGAATTACTGAAAGAAACTTCCAATTTGTAGTTGTTCTTCTTCTCCAACTTATCATACACATTATAGTCATCTCCATTTACTATGCCATTTCTAAGCATAACCTCACTTCATCCTACCATTCTACTGGAAGCTGTATCATTAGTCTATTTTATAAATAAGGCTGGGGGGGGGGCAAGAGAGTGATTTGTCCATTATCAGAGATTAGGTAGAAACCAGGATCTGCAACCAGGAACTAATTTAAAAAAAAAACAAAAAAACAAAACAAAAAAAAAAACAAAGAAAACGGGCAACTGTTTTTGCCAATAAGCCATTGGAGGGTTGCTGAGTCAGACCTGACTCAACAGCACCTAACAACAACAAATATATATAGAAGACAGATAGATAAGTAGATAGATGATAGATAAATATAGATATAGATACAGATATACATATAGATATAGATATAGCCTGTAGCCATACCACTGTGGTGTCTGATCCTGTCTGATCTCAGAAGCTAAGCAGGGTTGGGCCTAGTTAGTACTTGGATTGGAGACTGCTTGGGAATATCAGGTGCTATAGGATTGGGAGAAGGACTTGGCAACCCACTCCCAAAAAAGCAATCAACCATTGAAAACCCTGTGAATACCAGAGGAGCACTCACAATACCATTTCACCTGTTGTACATAGGGTGTCTATGAGCTGGACACCAATTCAAGGGCACTTAACAACAAATATATACATGTACATTATATGTGTGTGTGTGTGCACATGTGTGTATATATATGTGTATATGTGTATGTATGTGTATATATATATGTATGTGTATATATATGTATATACACACACATACATATATACATTTCCTTAAAGAATTTCTGTAGAAAAATAATTTATTTAAGTAAATGTTTCCAAGTACCCAGGTGGAAAATCACGATAGCCTTCCTCACTCATAAAGGGTCACAGTCAATACCCCTATGTCAAAAGACAAATAGCAAGAGAAAAGCATAACAAATTTATTTAGTCAAAGTTTTATGTATCACAAGAGCCTTCTGAAATGAAGACACAAAGACCTAGGGAAAATTGTATATTTTTATGCTTAGGTTTGATGATGAATGGACAGCTATGGAGAAATGTAATTGGATCGAGGAGGGAAACATATTAAGACCCAACTGTTCAAAGTCTTTTTGGCCACACTGTGTAGTATTTCTTCCTCTCAGATATGGAGAAAACTCTGGAACATGGGTCTTGTAACCTACTACTGGACAAGGTAGATCAGAGAATTTCTTAATCACCAGCTTCTACACAGATAGGAGGATAGGATAGGAGAATGTTAAAGTAATATTTCTAGGCTTTATGGCTTGCTTTGGGCAGGGAGATTTCTAATTTCTATGATCTTCCTTAGGGGAAGAGGAATTCTGGGTTCTATGATGTCCATTAACCTGCAGCTGTACCACTGTGGCATCTGATCCTGTCAGATCTCCGAAGCTAAGTAGGGTCAGACCTGGTTATTACTTGGAAGGGAGACCACCTGGGAACACCAGGTGCTATAGGATTGGGAGAAGGACCCGACAACCCACTCCCAAAAACCAATCAGCCACTGAAAATCCTATGAACATCAGAAAAGCACTGACAATAGTGTTTCGCCTGTTATACACTGGGTCACTATGAGTCAGATACTGACTTGACAGCACATAACAACAACAACAACATGATGTCCATCAAGGGAGAAGGAAGAGGGGGAGAGAGAAGGGTAGAGAAGATCAGAAAGAGGCTTTCCTTCTGAGAGCATCCAATAACCTTTAGTTAAATGTACTTAGCATATTAGAGTACCACCATTCGGGATATCATCTTGTGAGCTACAACATAAGCTTGATGTTAGCAAAAATGCACTGTATCCCTCATAATTAGAGCTGATCTAGCTTTGAGTTAGAGAGATGCACAAAATATTAGAGATAATGATTTCACAAATAACTATTTGTTTTTATCATATAAGAATATTGTTATGGTTTAAATCTAAAATGGCCTCCAAAGGTCATGTGTCTGAATGTTTGGTCCCCAGGCAGCAGCACTATCCCAGCAGGCTATGGAAATTTAGGAGCTGAGACCTAAGTTTGCAGAGGTCCATTACTGGGGGGTAGGACCTTGGAAGTTTTACATGGACCTGTAGTTCTCTGCTGCTATTCCACTAGGAAGTGAGGTCCTCTGCCACAGGCCCTGCCACCTGCCCCACTGCCATGCCTGCTCTGCCTCTATGGACTGAACCACTGTAATCCATGAGCCCAGGTAAACCATTCCTCCCATGAGTGTGTTTCTGTCAGGTATTTTGCCACAGCAGTAAACAAGCTAACACAAATGTTGAACCAAATCTCTTATGAGTACTAGGTTAGGTCTTCTTTCATTGAAAAAGTGATTCAAAATTAGCTAGCAGTTTGGTAATTATAAAATTCACATATTTGCCAACTGTGGTGGTGCATGCTTAAAATCCCAGCACTTGGGAGGCTAAGGCAGCAGGACTGAGAGATGAAGTTCAGCCTGGGCTACATAGTGAGATCCTGTCTCAAAAAAAGAAAAAAATGTATTTTCTCTGTTGCTAGAAACTCATGTACTTGTGTTAAAAATAAAGTTATATATAAATAACAGGAACACACACATATACATGGTAGAGTTTGAATATATGCACTTCTCAAAAATTCATATTTTAAAACTTGCCAGTTGCGGTGGTGCACGCCTGTAATCCCAGCAGATCGGGAGGCGGAGGCAAGAGGATCTCAAGTTCGAGAATAGAGGCAATCTGCGTAACTTAGTGAAACCCTGTCTCGTAAAGTTAAAAAAATGGGCTGAAGGTGCAGCTCAGTGGTTGAGCACTTGCAGAGCATGCAAGTGTGGGGCCCTGGGTTCAACCCCCAGTACCAAAAAAAAAATTCATATTTTAAAACTTAAACCTCTATATGATAATATTAACAGGAGGGGACTTTAGTAGGTGAATTTTTTGCCTATATGAAAGGGATCAGTGGGCTTATAAAAGAGCCAGGACCTTTGTCCCCTTCTGCCTTCCACTATGTGAAAACACATTTGCCCCCTCTGACTTGTGTGGACCTAGCAGCATGGCTTCATCTTAGAAGCAGAGAGCAGTCCTTGCCAGACATTATGTACATATTATGACTTTCCACTTCCCAACCTTAAGAACTTTAAGAAATAAATTCTGTTCGTTATAACTTATCTAGTCTCTGGTAATTTGTCATAGCAACAGAAAGGGACTAAGACAACATGAGTGTGAATATTTTCTTAAATTAGAGAATGACTTGTTTTGATATTTATTTAGAAAAAATTCTTGACTTATACTGAGGAGTGGTTTTGTTTTTATTATGTATCTTTGCAGTACTATACATGGGTTAATTTGATAGCTGTATTTGTCTACATAACACATTGCTGCTGTTTGCGATTGGTGATCATGCCATGGTAGCAGTTATATGATTATTAATGTTAATTTTAACCAGTAAAGAAATTAGAAGTAAAAGTGGGAATTGGACTTCAGTGATAAAAATATAAATGTCTTGGTCTTTACCTAGCTTTGTAAGCCTTAGGTACACATAAGCCTTAGATACACATTCTTTCAACAAATATTTACTCAGCACTATAATGTATGAGGCACTAGAGTAGGCATTGAGCATAAAAATAAGACAAACTTTTTTCTTGTCCTCATGTAACTTGTAGGATCTTAGGAAAGAGATAACTATACAACTAGAGCGTGAGGTAGGATCTACGTTGTTGTGGGACAGCAGGACAAGTTTCTCAGAGGAAGGACTTTTGAGCTGAAGTCAAAGATAAGTAAGAACTGAGTGGTAAGGTTTGAGGGGAAAGAGTGAAAAAGCCAGACACATGGGATAGGATAGATGAAGATTAACAAAAATGAGAAAGTCTGGGGCCACACAAAAACTGAAAAGAGCCAGGCATGATGGTGCACACTTGTAATCCCAGCGAATTGGAGGTGGAGGAAGGAGAATTGAGAGTTCAAGGCCAGAGGCACCCTGCATAACTTAGTGAGACTTTGACTCAAACTAAAAAAGATAAAAAATAGAAACTGGTCTGGGAGTGCAGCCCAGTTAGAGCACTTGCAAAAGTATATGTGAGGCCTTGGGTTCAACCTCTAAGTATTGAAAAGAGAGAGAGAGAGGGGGAGGGCAGGGAGAGGGAGAGAGAAAGGAAGGAATGAAGGAAGGAAAATAAAAAGAAACTGAAAATAATACAGGATGTTGGGGAAGAGGGGCTGGATGTGAGGCAGGAAATTAAAATTAAAATATGAGTCATGGAGGAACTCATGTGCCATGTTCTGTTTTGATGTCTAAGGAAAATTGGGGAAATAAGTGTTTGGACTGAGGAATGGCACAGACTGAGTAACTGGCACTTATGCAAGACAATTTGTGCCACAGTATGAAAAGTGATTTTTGAGGATTATGAATGGAGGAGAGGATTTGGGTTATGAAGTATTTGCAGTGGTCTAGGTGAGAGATGGTGATGGAATGGATTGAGGAGGTGGTAGTAATGCTAGAGAGATGAACAGAATTGAGACACAATTCTTTCATTCACTATTTATTGACCTGGTAGCTGAGTAAGCAGTAGGAGAGAAGCCATAGACAGCCCTTAGGTATCTGGCCTGGGTCACAGTGCTGCTGTTTACTAACATAGAAACACTGAAGGAGGCATGCCATTGGGAATATGTTAAGTTCAAGGTTGACAGATGCTGCTGAGCAAGTCTATTCAGCAAAGCGCAGGCTGTGGGGCTTCAGGTGTCTCAAAATAGGCCAGATTTAGCAATATAGATATGGGAGATATTTCAGAAACCTCTGAACAAAACCCATATTTTCTCTTCTGTCATAGGCACATGAGTAGACTACATGTCCCTATATCTTTTCCAATTGGATGATGCTATGTGATAAAAATGTGATCAGTGAGCCAGCTCTGGTGGTGAATGCTTGTAATTCCAGTGACTCTGCAGGTTGAAGATATCAAATTTGAGGCCAGAGGCAGCCTGTGTAACTTAGCAGGACCCTATCTCCAGGGAAAAAATAAAAAGTGGGCTAGGGGTGCATCTCAGGGATAGAGTGCTTGCAAAGCATGTGTGAGGCCTGGGTTCAAAACCCCAGTCCTGCAAAAATAAATAAAGAAACAGAAATCTGATCACTGGAATGTGAAGAAAGGGTAGTAAAATATCCCACCTTTGGGCCAGACCTATAAAAGCCTCTCATGTGCACTGTGCTATAGTCTTCTTCCCTGCCTGTTTTTCTGTTTATCAAATGTGGAAGATGGTGTGCCCCGTGTCAGCTGTTATCAAATGATGGAGGAGGGATTGTCCTGCTGACCTTTACACCTGCCCAGTACCACTGCAGGAGCAATGTCTAATCTGAATTATAATTGAGGAATTATATATTTAGGGGGTGAAATTCTTAAAGCAATAAAGTTACCATAACCAATTCAGGAGCCTTCTACATAAAGATGGATAAAGAATGAAGATCAGAAGGCTCAGACAAAGCCATAGAGGAGGATGTCCTGGCATCCTATTACTCCCGTTAACAAATTTGCCATTAACTTTGTGGATGAAAACAAAACAAATATGTTATCTTGCAGGTCTGGAGACCAGGAGTTGGAAGTGGGTCTTACGGTGTCCTGGTCTCAGTGAAGCTCTGTTGTTTCTGGAGGCTCTAGGGGCAGATCTCTGTTTCTGCCTTTTCCACCTTTGGAGGCTGCTCTGACCTCTGCTTCCATGGTTTCATCTCCTTTGGGGACTCTCCTGTCCTCCTTTTTCTTTTGTGATTATACTGGGCTCTCCTGGGTAATCTAAGGTAATCTTCCCATCAGAAGGTCCTTACCCAAATCACATCTTCACAGTCCCTTTGGCCATATAAAGTAACATATTCACAGGGTCTGGCAATTAGGATGTGCACATCTTTGGGAAGGGAGCTATTCTTCTGCTGTCTACAAGATTATGAAATGACGTAGGAAAATCTGTTAAGACAACTGGCACCAATTTAAAAGGTTTGGGCAGAGGAAGATAAGACAGCAAGATAACTATGAATGAATCTGCAATGCCATGGGGAAGATTCGGGGAGCATGGCTGCATGAAAAATCTGGAAAGGGGTCTGAGCATAGTGGTTCAGGCCCAGAATCCCAGCACTGAGGATGCTGAGGAAGGATGATCCTGAGCAGGAGGGCTGGCCAGGTCTACATGGGGAGAACTTAGGGGAGAACTTACATCCAAAATGATGATGATAATAATAATAATAATAATAATAATAATAGTAATAATAAATGGAAAGAAAGTATTTGAACAAAGAGGGAGCAATAGTTGTTTCCTTTAGCATGACATTAGGTAAAAACCTACAAATGTTCTTCTGACTTAGCCATATGGAAATCATTAGTGGTCTTCTCTTTGAATAGAATAGCAAGACTGAAGGGCCCAGAGAGTCATGGTTCTTTCAAGAAGATAGGCTCTAAATGGGAAAAGGAAAACCAGAGAAAGAAGAACCCCATTAGAAACACATGTTGTTATTAGGTGCCATCGAGTTGAGTCCTACTCATAGCGACCCTATGTACACCAGATGGAAACACTTCTCGATTCTGTGCCAGGCACATGATCTTATTTATATTTAAGCCCATTGTTGCAGACACTGTGTTAATCCATCTGGTGGAGGGTTTTCCTCTTTTATGTTGACCTGCCACTCTTCCAAATATGATGTCTTTCTCCAGGCACTGATTTTTCCTGACTACGTGTCCAAAATATGTGAGATGCAGTCTGGCCATTCTTGCTTCCAAGGAGCATTCTGGTTGCACTTCTTCTAGGACAGATTTGTTTGTTCTTTTGGCAGTCCATGGTATATTCAATAGACATCTCCAGCCCCACAATTCAAAAGCATCAATTCTTCTCCTGCCTCCCTTGTTCATTGTCCAGCTTTCACAACCATATGATGTGACTGAAAATACCACGGCATGAGTCAGGTGCACCTTCATCTTCAATGTGACATCTTTGCTTTACAATACTCTAAAGAGATCTTTTGCCACAGCTTTTCCTAGAGCAATGTCTTTTGACATCTGATCCCCTCAGATCTCAGAAGCTAAGGAGAATCGGGCCTTGTTAATACTTGGATGGGAGACCACCTGGGAATACCAGCTGCTATAGACTTGGGAGAAGGACCTGGCAACCCACTCCCAAAAAACAATCAGCCATTGAAAGCCCTGTGAATAGCAGAGAAGCACAATAGTGTCTCGCCTATTGTACACAGGGTCACTATGAGTTTGACACCAACTTGATGGCACCTAACAACAACACGAGATGGAATAATCAAATTTAAGCTTCTAAAAAAAGGTGAAGAAGAAGAGTATCTTTTTTATATTGACAAAGGAAGGGAAAAAATAGAGTTTTGTAGAAGCAAATTAAGAGAATTCCTGGTTGGTTGTTTTCTCTGTGGAATAGAGGACAAGCTCAGGAGCAGATAGGGAAGGAGTCTAGATGCAGGCAGGTATTGGACTTCTGAGAGACATTAGTATTGCAGAAGCAGCACACAGAAGGAGAGCATGTTGACAACGAAAAATATAACAAGATTATCTATTAGCAGTGGGTTTGCAAGTGTCCTACCAATTTGAAGACGTAAGTGCATGGTGGATCAATTCCAACTACCATATAATTTTTCTCTTGAAATGCCAGTGAGTTGCCTGCAAAAGCAGAGAATGT
>VMDO01001967.1:0-150449 GCA_007922755.1 Pedetes capensis
CTGGATGGGAGACCGCCTGGGAACACCAGAAGCTGTAGGCTTGGGAGAAGGACCTGGCAACCCCCTCCCAAAAATCAATCTGCCATTGAAAATCCTATGAACAGCAGAGAAGCACTGACAATAGTGTTTCCCCTGTTGTACAGAGGGTCGCTATGAGTCGGATACCGACTCGACGGCACCTAACAACAACAACAACAAAGAAAATATAATGTACTCACAGAAAGTGGTACTATGCAACAAGGAGGAGGGACAGATCACTGATATGTGCTACAACAGGGATGATCCTCAAAAATATGCTATTTAAACAAGTTATACAAAATGACTATATATTATATGATCTCATCTATATGAAATTTAAATTAAATTTAATTTAATTTAAATAAACCCACACAAACCAAAATCGCAACATTGATCAAGATAAATTGAATTATATAATTCTGCTTACATAAAGTTTGAGAAGGCAAATCTACTTGATGTTTATAGAAATCAAAATAGAAGTTATTGTTGAGTAAAGAGAGGATGTACATGGGAGATGGTGTTATTATTAGGTGCAGTTGAGTGGGGTCTGACTGGTAGTGACCCTATTACAACAGAATGAAATATTCCCAGACATTGTGTCATGTCCAGCACCATGTCAGTGCTTCTCTGCTATTCACAGGGTTTTCAATGACTGATTGTTTTGGGAGTGGGCTGCTAAGTCCTTCTCCCATTTTATGCAGTGCTGGGGATGAAACCCAGGACCTTAGAGAGGGCAGAGGAGCACTCTACCAACTGAGCTAAACCCTAGCCCAAATTGAGATGGTAGGTGAGCAATATTTGTGTTGCTAGTAATAGTCTATTTCTTAATCTTCATGATTCTTACACAGTTATGGTCAGTTTGTACGAAGTGATCTGTTAAAATATGTTTTTTGTACTTTCTGCATGAATTTTTTTCTTCTTTTTTCTTTTTTCTTTTCTTTCTTTCTTTCTATTTTTTTTTTTTTTTTTTGTGTGTGTGTGGTACTTGGGGCCCCACACATACTTAGCAAGTCCTCTACCACACAATCCAGTCCATTTTCTTATTTTTTATTTTGAGTTAGGGTCTCACAGGCTGCCTCTGGCCTTGAACTCAAAATCCTCCTTTCTCTGCCTCCAAGTCTCTGAGATTACAGGTGTGCACCATAAATGTTATATATCCAAATATTTATGAAATCAAACAAATGTAAACATCATAAAGTTTAAGAACCAAAAGATTACTAAAATGAGACAATTCAAAGAGGAATAAATTTTTAAAGTCATATTTTACCTTAAACACAAAATTAAAAGCATGCAATTTATTCTCTTGAACAAAAAAGCAAATCCTCTTGTGGACTACAGTGAGAAGGGAAATTCTTTTCCATTTAAAAAAAAAGAATCAGGAAGAAAAGTAGATTGAAAATATAGTAAATTATACATTTACAGCATTCTGAAGTATTAGAACAAACTTTTCAAATAACTTGTTTCATTAGAATTAGGACTTTAATTTCAGTGTTATCCTTGGAAAATTACATCCTAAGGAAATTATTTTTTCTTTATAAGTGTTCTGTTTAGTTATTTCTAATGCGAAAGTTTATTCATTATTCATTTTATGCATTCACTTTGTCCAAAAGTGAAAAAAGTTACTGAATTCAGAAATAACACCCTCCACAGGGGCAACCACTCTCTCTAGCTCCACACCCCTGTCTCCTTGCTTTGGCTGTCAGAAATCCAGCCAAACTAACCTCATTTGTTTGTCAGTCTCTTAGAATTTATAAAGAAATATTCCAAAAACAGAGGACTCTTATTTTTTAAACTACCATTTCTGCTCCAAATGGCAACTGTGTTTGACTGCCTGAATTGCTGTCCTCAGTTGTTCATACCTTTCTGTAGCCTAGACTCTAGGGAGTGCTCCTGCACACTGACTCTGGGCCTGGCCATGTTACTTTTTTGGTGGCTAGAAACCTAGCAAACTCACGCAAGTGGAGGCTTGGGAAAGCAATTAAACATTCTCACTTCTCATTTGCTCTTCTGCCAAGCCTGCTGGAAGATAAGGACTGGAGCAAAGCTGAATCACTTCACTTCATTTATCCCAGTTGGGGCTTCTCTGCCCCAACCAACAAACATGTAAAAGAACCTAGTGAAGATGGTAAGAACTTGCAGAGATACTGCTGATCACAGACTCATGAGGGATTCCAGTTGAGGCCAGAAGAAGGACCTAGCCAATTTGCGTATTTGTGAGCTACACTACTATTCAAAGCCACTGAATGTCAAAGAGTCTGCTACACTGGTACACGGATTTGTTTTAACATGAGACAACTGATAACACCGTCATTGACTTTACATATTCTCTTTGCCCTGTAGATTTAGAATCAAAGAAATGCCTCAGAAAATGAGCCTTTTCAGTCTTCTGACTTGGAGTAATTCTTATATTTGTATAATTGTGACTTTGCAGAAAGACACCAGCTTCAACTGTAGCATAGTTACAACTTATTACCTGAAATTATCACCCAAATAATATCTTTTTAAAAAATTTGATTTCTGGTTTAAAATGTTATTCTCGTTGGCTTTAAACACACACAAACAAGGGTAGTAGTTACTCATGTGTTCCACAATGTATATCCCAGTACTTTCTTCTGTCCAGAGACATTGCACTGATGGTTTCCTATTCTTATTCTATATTGCCTCCTCTTCTGATTTGTTGATGCCTTCTCTTTCTTTAGGCTTCACTCAGCATCTCACAGACAACTTCATGGACTTCTCTAATTAAGTCAAGGTATTTTCATTGTGCCATGTTTTTCCCCTTAGAAGCATCTGTCATATAGTACAATTTTACATTTATTTTTGCAATTCTTATAATTATCTGTATTTACTTATAGTTTAAGTTCCATAGAGCAGGAATAAAGCTACTTTTGTTCACAATTTTTTTCTACCAGTTAATAGAATGCTTACCCCACAAAATAGTCAATAGTTATATGGTAATTGATGTATAAATTTAATTAAAAGCTACCACAAAATCAATGAAAAAATAATCTTGAACTTGGTCATTATTTCTCTACTTAATTGTGTAAGTTTTATTTGTTATTCTCTTTTACTTTTCTATACCAAGGATATTGAATATATTTTAAATTATGTATACTAAGCATACTAAGCCTGCAGCTGTAGCCCTGTGGCATCCGATCCTGTCAGATCTGGGAAGCTAAGCAGGGTCGGGCCTGGTTAGTACCTGGATGGGAGACCGCCTGGGAACACTAGAAGCTGTAGGCTTGGGAGAAGGTCCTGGCAACCCGCTCCCAAAAATCAATCTGCCATTGAAAACCCTGTGAACAGCAGAGAAGCACTGACAATAGTGTTTCCCCTGTTGTACAGAGGGTCGCTATGAGTCGGATACTGACTCGACGGCACCTAACAACAACAACAACAAGCATACTAAATGTTCAAAAAGAAAAGTTGGAGGAAAGCCTGAAAATAAAGACGTGAAACGAACTTGAACTGACATAAGGATTATTTATATTTGTTAAAATCTAAACTGTTACACCTCAATAATAATTGAAAAGACTGCAAAGAAATGCCTGTAATCATAGTTATTCAGGAAGCTGAGGCTGAAGGATCTCAGGTTTGAGACCAGAGACAGCCTGTGCAACTTAGCAAAGCACTGTCTAAAAATAAAGAAATAAAAAAGGTGATAGAAGTGCATCTCAGTGGTTATAGCATTTACGTAGCATGCACAAGACCCTAAATGCAAACCCCAGTACTGAAAAAAAAAAAAAACCTATATATAAAATTAACAAAATTAACTCTTCACTCATGTAAGTGGTAATTGAATAATGGAATAATAAATATATTATATTTAAATGTTCTTATAATCTACATAATAATTTGAGTTACTTGGCAGAAGTGAAAACAAAGTTTCTTAGGTAAATTTTAACATCTAATGTCAATATGTACCTCCTTCTATTTACAATTGATTGGATACTTAACAGAAAATTGAGGTGAGTAGTTGGAATAATCATATGGATTAGGCAAACAACTAAATCAGCTTGAACATCATTAAAAATAACTTTTAGACATTCAAAGAAATGAAAGGATATTGATTTTAGTATCTTCTTCATAATTTGATGTTATTATATATTAGAACATATAATGTTAAATTAGACTATGTGGTAATGTTTTTCTCCACCTGGTTGGAACAAAACTGCTTATTAGGTGTCATTATAATATTTATTCTGATATAAAATATGAACATTTCTGAGTCCTTAATATCAAGCTGTAAAAAGAATCTAACATAATTATCATTTACTGAGCAGCTTTTATATGTCTTTATTCTGTTAAGTCTCTGGAAAATAGAAGTTCTTAACCTCATTGTATACATGATAAAATAAGACTCTGAAAGGTTGAGGAAACTTGCTGATGGGTACATTCTAAGTAAATGGTATTATAGAGATTTTCATTTGCATCTTTTTAATATCTTGTATATGAGTAAAAACGTGTGCCTGTTACTATAACATGATCTTGGAAAACATATACTTCATAAATCACTTAACAGATACTGCTCAATTGTAAAAAGAAATGACTTGAAATAATAATTCAACAACCAATTGTAATTAACTCCAGAATGGACAATTTCTTTCCATTTGTTCTCCAGAAATACTCTATACCAGTTTTGAGACTGATAATATTATTTCTATTTAAAAATGAGAAAAGGATGAGTCATAATAGGTGGTTATTTAATCTTGCATCATGTCAATTATCAATTGCTGTATCAGCACATGGTCCAACTAGGTTTTGGTTTCCCATCAATTCTTTTTGTCACATCTTCCAAACAGGACCTGAAAAACATTCTCCATACATCTATTGTATGTATGCAACTCTTGCAAGCAGAGGCACCATCTATTTACACTACTTTGCCAAAGATGTTTGTATAGAAAATATGTGTATGTTTTCCTGTCCTATAATGCAACAAACTGAAATTCTAAGAACTTGATATGATGATTTTTACCCTTGCTCTTTCCACCTTTTTGGTGAGAAATGCATATACAGTGAAATTCCTATTGACTCCCAAAGTTCAGTTATATAATGCTTTTGATTTATCAAAAATAAATAGCATCATGCCTTCATGGTTCATTATTCTAAATCAATTTCCAAGGATTTCTCAATTTTATGCCTTCTGATCTAAAAGAGAATCATGTTTTCCTACACAATAAAGTCACATGAAACACATTTTAGTTATATCCTCACATGTTGTTTTCAGTTTACGATATTTTAATTTATGAAAAACTTCTATAACTAGTGTTTCTTTTTTGATATTGATTCTTTTGGAAGTGTACATTTTGGCACAAATACTGGTTTTCTGGAATCAAATATAGATTGTTAGTGGCATAAAATACTAATAATAATTAGAGTCTCTTGATACATGTTGAGTTTGTGGGGACTATACATTTCACCACACTTATAATGCTTATTTTGGTTCTGAGGTAAGTAGTTAAATAATAATAATATTAATGCCAACTCTTAAAAAGTTAACTGGTGTTAGGAGACCTGAGAATTCCATCTTTAATAAATAGCTATGCATCAAAATAGAAGTGCCTTTTAAGATATTGCTCAGTAACAGAATCTTTTACTTGGAACCACCTTACTGAGAAAATGCTTTGCTACATTTTTTCTTATCCAATAACTCCAGGGGAAAATTATTTAGGATTAAGTGGTTCTTTCTTTCATAAACCAAATACTGTTCTTTGTTCAAGAATATTCATAAAAATTGAAAGCTTGTTCCAGCTCTATTTGGGTCTTGCCTTATTACTGTTGTTGATTTACTTTTTTGAGTGAGGAATCTTAAATATTTTTTTCACTTTTCAGCATCTCAAGTATATATCTTTTCATTTTGAGCCTTCTCAAATGTAAGCAATTTTCACCTTGGCAACAGAAGTCATTTTCCAAATCAATAATAATATATTTTAGAGATTTTACAAGTTAAAATTATAAACATAAATTTAAAACATGCATAATCAGTCACCAAGGACAAAATTATAGAGGATAGAATGCAAGAACAATGAGCAAATCAGGTGCTGAATGTTATCAAGCACTGATAGGGCTGTGAAAACAATGTTTGGAAATGTAATCACATTTGAACTCCATGCTGCAAGCAATGGAATCTTTTAGCAACTGAAAATTGTGAGCAGGAAATACATGGGATTACAGCCCCACAATCCTAAAAAAAGGAGGGTTAGATAAGGAAGGCAGAATGCAGTTTCCTTGAGGGCAAATGCTACATCTTAGTTATCTTTGTATCTCTACAGCATAGTCCAATGCCAAAAATGAAAAGTGTTTCAAAAAGAGTAAATAAGGTGGACAAAAGAGATTGGAGCAGTGTAATATTCCAAATATTAGTTGAAAGAGGATCAATACAGAATAAGAGTAGTATTAAATTTTTCAGAGCAAAATATAAGAAAATATGATCAATTTGGAATAAAACAAATAACAGAAACATTGAAGTTTTAAATCAATAAAACAGTGGAAGAACCAAAGATGTCAAAAATTCGCTATTTTCAGAAAAAGTGATTAGAAGTTTCAGGTCTGACAATGGAAATAAATGTAAATAAGAATGGTCATAACAAATCAGAAATATTGAGTGAAGGGTCAGTCATGAAAACATGCACATAGAGGTCTTCTTCATAGATTTCACAACTAAAATCCCTAAGAACACAATTGGTTCTTATTACTTCTTGGTTCTCTGTAGCTTCCCTGTACAACCTAGGACCTATTTAGCCAGTTGGGCATTTGAAATGCGCCTGGCCCAAACTGAGAAGGGTTGTAAGTGTAAATTCCACACTGATTCCATCTTTAATATGAAACTTAAGGATGTAAAAGATCTCATGAAAGTTTATACTGATTACATATTAAAATGTAATCAGTATAAATTTTGTTATTGAATATACCATTGTTGTTGTTAGGTGCCATGGAGTCGTGTCCTACTCATAGCAACTCTCATAGGGTTTTCAATGCTGATTGTTTTGGAATTGCCTCAGGAGTGGATTGTCATGTCCTTCTCCCATTTTTGCGGTGCTGGTAACTGAACCCAGGACCTCCGAGACTGCAAAGTGGTGCTCTACCAACTGAGGTAAATGCCAGCTGAATATACCATAGACTGCAAAAACCAAGCAAACAAACAAAATAAAACCCAAAAGATTTGTCTCAGAAGAAGTGCAACCAGACTGCTCCTTGGAAGCAAGGATGGCTAGATTGTATCTTACCTATTTTGAACATGTGGTCAGGATGGACCAATCCCTGCAGAAGGATATCATGTTTGGGAGAGTGGCAGATCAATGAAAATAAGGAAGACCCTCAACTAGATGGATTAACACAGTGTCTGCAACAATGGGCTTAAACATAAAAAAGATAGTGTCCATGGCACAGTAGCAGGGAGTGTTTCATTCTGTTGTACATAGAGTTGATATGAGTCAGATCTAACTCTATGCCACCAAACAACAAAAATGAACATATTAAAATAATATTTTCACTATATGAAGGTAAATCAGCTATATCATTAAAATGAATTTCACTTGTTTGTTTTTTACTATGTCTACTTTGAGTAGATGGCACACATTCTGCTTTTGAGGGGGAGTATTGCTCTTGAGAGGATAATATATTTGATTCTCATGGCGGTAAATTTGTAAATGGTTTGGCTGCATTTGGTTGTCATTGAACCTTTAGATTTTGTGGTTTTGGTCATTGTCAACTTTGTCCCTAACATAAGCCCTGACATATGTTTAATGAATAGACATGTGATTTGTTTATTTTCCTAAATTATTGAAAATAGTTATGTATAATCATCAATAGCAGGGTTCTCAAAGTGTGATGCTTTCATCAGCATCAAGAACATTTCCTGAAAATAAACTAGAAATGCAAATGTTCAAGTCTTATCACAGGGCTATGAAATCAGATTGCAGAGAAACAATCTGTTTTAATAAGCTCTTGGGTGATTCTAATTCATTCTCTAGTCAAAGACCCACTGGTCTAGAGAAAGATAAGCAAACTGAAAATATAAGATTAATTTTCTGGAGATGTTTAACAATAAATTAGAAATACTCATTACAATACATCAATATTTTGAGGAGTGACATTCACACATCAAAAGAGTAAAGCGGGATTGTAAGTGTAACATAGTTGAGAATTTAGAGCTCAATTATCTACGTAGTAGTTCTTAAAAACACATTCAAAATTCACAAAGTAAAATGACCTGTATGGAACTCTGAGAAATTAAATAAAATTTTTAACAGATTTTTACTTGTATTATTACAATATGTAAAATTTAACAGTCTATTGTTAGGATGCAGCTGGGATTTATCTCAGTTGGTAGAGCGCTGTGCTGCAGTCTCTGAGGTCCCGAGTTCAATTCCCAGCACCACAAAAATGGGAGAAGGGGCCTGGCAATCCACTCCCAAGGCAATCCCGAAACAATCAGCCATTGAAAACCCTATGAGGGTCGCTATGAGTCGGATACCGATTCGACGGCACCTAACAATAACAACAACAATTATTAGGATCTTGGTAAATTATGGGGCACTGTTACATGGTTTACCTACCCATTCCTTGCTTTTTAGTCAGCTGTTATGGTTCTTTACAGGAATATCAAGGGGTCAGTTAATTTAGGGAATATTCCAATAATAATCTCACAAAATCCTCACTATCCCATAGACTCAATCTATAGGAATAATGATTACTGATGTATTGGTGGATATGATCACACACAAATTCAGGTTGTTTTGTGATCTTCACTTCTTAAACCTAGCTTGACTCTCTTGGCCTTTGTAGATTTTTTCTCCTTTTCCCTATTGTCATTATACAGTACTATATTTATCTGATAAAGAATTTTATTTTGATTTGATTACCACTTCAAAATACTATTTTATTGGTTTGTTGTATTATTCCATATCTCTGTAAAAACAATACATTTATGTTTTTATTGTTTCAATTCAAGAGTTATCCACCAAAAAAGATAAAAACTCAGCTCTGTATAACCACCAATTTCTCTTCTCACACAGAATTTATATACATACTTCCTGTCTTTCTATCATTCTAATGTAATAATAATTTTGATCAGGTTAATAATTTTTATATTATTAAGATTATTTAAATTATATTTATAAGAGAGCCTAACTTTTCCTACATTACTTTGAAATTAATGGTCACCTCATTTGGTTCATTTTTATCACTACTTCAATCTTTAACTCTCTCCCCAGTATTATAAATGTCTATTCAAAATTCATATAGATTAAATATTGTATTCTACTTTTTTATCTTCTTGAAGAAATATATCCTACCATATTTTTACTTGACCTGGCTCAAGTCAGTTGATGCCTAGTCCTATTTCACAGATGAAATCAGAGAATACTTCTTCACTATCATCATAGAGATTCCCATTACCACCATTCAGTTTGAGTCACTTACTTCTTGACTTTCAGGGTACTTTTCTTAGACTACATTTTCATTTTGGGGAAATATTCTCTCCCCTTTACTGATAAATGTTGGTAGGCTAAAGAGTAATGCAGCATTTGCTATTTCCATTTTGCAACTATTGCATCGCTTTAGGTTATACTCTTATCTACACTTTCTTTTAATTTTCTGTAAAAGGATACATGGGAGATAGATTTTTGAGACCAAGAATGTTCAGAAATTATCTTTATTCTAGATTTACATTTAATAGTTGAGCTGGTTATAAAATTCTAAGTGGGAAGTCATTTCTAATCAGACTTTTGGAGGAATTTTCTTTGTCTTAAGTTAAATTATTGCTATTGAGAAGTCACATGGTCTTCTGATTCTTAGTCATTTGTATGAAATCCTGTATGTTTCTTCTAAGTTTATACAATATTTTTATCTCAGTAGTATATAATGCCACAATGATGTATTGTAGCTTGAGCATACTTTCATTCTCTTGGACACTAGTGAGTCCCAATTATTTGAAAACAATGGTCCTAAAGATTTGAATATGTTCTTGAAACTTTCTTTGATGATTTACCCCTTTCTCTTTTTTTCCATATCTTACTGGAATCTTTTAAATTTAGGTATTGGACCAATGGGATAGTCCTCTCGTTGTCTTGTGCTTTCCTAATTTTGTATTGCTCTAACATTTATCTTCTTTCTAGGAGATTTAAAATAAAATATTTTGTGTCAATTTTATTTTTTTCTATTGCATTTCATTGTCTTTCAAATTTTGTTGTTTACATCATGTTCTTTATTTTATATAACATCCTGTTTTTGTTTTATGGCTCAAATAATGTCTATCATTTCTGGAAAGTAATGATAGATTTTCAGAGTTTTTACTTTCTGTACTCTTGTTCTCTGTCTCTCATGTGAGAAAGTTTCCTCTCACATTGCAATCACTCAGTGACACCTCATATTTATGAAATATTTAAGAATATGCCTCTGTAAAACTGATTAAAATCTCTAGGAATTTTTGTGTAGTTAACCAATATAGTATTCAATGTAGAATGTTCTCACTTCCATTTAACTGAGTGGATTCAAGTTTTGAAATTTAGACACTCTATTTTAGTCTCAGTTTCCCCAAGGAATACTTTTCTAATATCTTTCCTGGAGATATGTAATTCAAGGACTTGAGATAGTGAAGTCTAGAAGGCCTTCATGTTCACTAGATGGACTTTGACCTTGTTTTTAGACATGTTTTACTGTTAACTCTATGCCTCAATGTCGTTATCTTCTATTTAGTTCTCCTAGAGGAAACACTTTTAATCTGAAAGTAAGAGGTTATAATGTGGATATTTGGGGAGTTTTCTCAAATTTTGTGATTATTTATTTGATTTAGTCAAATCCACCTGCCAAAAGCCACATCCATATCTTTCTCTAGACATGACACATTACTCAAAATTCTCTAGAGAAACAAAAATGATAAAATGTGTCCCTGGTGGAAGAGAAGGGAGACAGAGAGAAAGAATTGGTTTGGTTAAGTACAAAATCTTCAGGATAGGCAAGAGGACTGGAGACCCAGCAAAGAGTTGCCTTTCAAGACCAAGTGTTTCTTGCTCAGGGGAGGTCAGTCTTTGCTTTATTAAGGCCTACAATTGATTCCATTAGATCCATCTACACATGGAATATAATATGTTTTATCCAAACCCCACATTTAAATGTTACTCTCATCCAACAAACACCTTCATAGAACATAACCCAGAATGATATCTGACTGAATGTCTGGCCACAATGGTGCAACCAAATTGACACATAAAATTAAACTTTACACATCCCTATCATTTCTGGTTTATTTACAGGTTAATTTTTTACTACATTAGCCTTCTCTGAAACCATAATATTAATCACTGTAGTATGTAGGGAATTATCTGGATACCCCTGAGGTGGAAACAGAGGGTGTCAGGGCCAGGTCCCACTCTGTCTGAGCTGATGTCTGACCCCTCCCCAGATTCTGTCCTGTTTCTGCCACCTCTGGTTACCCTTAACCCAGGAACCTGGACTGGGACATATTTGACCCCCTAAGAGCCAATCTACCTAAGTCCCACTTCACCCTTCACCTGCGGTTTCTCCTTAACCTATTACCTCTTCCAGCAAGTGATTTAAGATGGCTCCCAAACAACCCACCTCTGGTGTGGCCTTTTTCAGCCAGATTGACCGTCCCGGGGCTATCTAATTGGTTATTAAGGAGACCTCATTGATGGGTCCAGCCTGCACCTAACCTCCCAATCATAAGTGCACATTTCCAAGCCCTCACATGGAGAGCTGCTCCTCCTGGCATAAGTTGCACTCTGGTTAGTTGCACCTTGGCCCACACCCCCATCTAGGGTGTATATAACTACACTACAACTATGCCAAGTGTCCTTTCTTTTCTTTCTTCCCTACCACCTTGACTCTAGTTGTTAAATCCTATACCTGACTTCGCCACTTCAATCTTCCAGACCTTTAATCAAGCTGCTCAGAGGCAAGACTCTGAGGTCAAGAAAGAAGACCTCGAGCAAGCCAAGAAGAGCTCTCAATCCCCAGGGAGATCCTGCCAGGGAGGAGGTGAGAGGAGAAGACAACGGGTGAGGGGCAACATCGCCGGACCTTCGACGCACCCAGAGAGGACATCAGAGCCATTTGTTACTTTGATACGGAGCTGTTATTTCATAGTAGCAGCAGTAACCTGTGCTGTCAGCTAGGAAGCATTAGGCTCTCCTGCAAAGGAGCAGCCTAATAATGTTCCTGTTTGTTTTATGTAAGAAGGCTCCTGAGGTCCTTGTTGGTGCCACCTACCAGCTCTTGCCCACTCCCAAGGCTCCCTGAGTGAACTGGCATTGGGGTGAAGCTATGTGATCTTTTGCCAGGCTATAATGGACCCCAACAGTAATAGCCCTTTTTTTCTAGCCTAAAGCATTAACTAGATATGATCTTAATATTTTTAACAATATTAACAATGTTTCTACAAACATAGCCTTAATTTTATATTTATCTTGAAGCTGTTTTACTCATAGCATCCTGGAGTTGGTCTTTTTCCTGAGACCCTTGTAATGGGTACAGTCTTGATTTAGTAAGAAACACTTCATGTTTTGGTATGTAAATCTAAAATTTGAGTTCTCTATAATTCCTCTATCTGCAACCATAGCACCCTGGCATCCAATCCTGCCTGATCTTGGAAGCTAAGCAGTGTTGCCCTGGTTAGTCCTTGGGTGGGAGACCATCTGGGAATACCAGGTGCTGCAGGCTAAGGAGAAGGACCTGGCAATCCACTCTGGTAACAATCCACAATGGAAAACCCAATGAATAGCAGAGAAGCACAATAAATACTATTCCACCCATATAAATACTATTCAAATCCATAGTGTCCATTATATGTTTTAGCATACATTTTAATCTATCTCTTTGTATGCTTGGTTTAAAAGTTTTAAGTAAATAATAAAATTAAAAATACTTAAGAAATAAGTTATTAAGTTTCCTAACAATTATACATACATAAAACCATTTTAACTCTTGAAAAACATAAGCTCCAAAAAGAAGTTATATGGTTAAATTTCTTGAGAAATTGCCTTAATTTCAGAAAATTATAGAGCTATGTTCATTTGTGGTGTAACATCTTCTCAAATAAGTGCTGGCGTATAAGTATGATGTTTAGGTCCCTATAATACTTCAGAGTGCTAAATATTTATTTTTGTGGTCCATTTCATTGAAGACTACCTCTCACACTACAATGATCTATTTTAAGCAATCTCTTAAATACTTAATCATTCTAACCTTTTTAGTTCATTACAAAATGACTGTTTAGAGAATGTAAACTTGTCTAAAAGAATAAATTTCAAAGTAAAGGTTCTGATTAAGGTTTTTATCCAAATGATTTTATTATAATTGCACTTCAGAGCCATGTTACTTGATTCTATTACATATTGCAAGTTTAGAGTTTGTAATTTTCAGTCAGTCAATATTTGACTTCTTTACCCATCTTACTGCTCAATAATATGGGAAAGCCCACGATAAATAATGTTTTCTGCTATCTTCACAGACCTGAATAAGTATTCAATAGCACAGCCTGACCTTTTTAAGGGGAAAATGTCAAGCTGATGCAAAACTTTATTTTGCATATTCAATCTACTATTTAGATAATGGCTTGAAATTTGAAATTTTATTGATTTTTATTTTATTACTATTAAACAAGCACAAGCTTCTTTAAATATACTTCTTTGCATTTTTAAATTTTTAAAATAAAATCTCAATCCTACAGAAAAGATGCAAACACAGTATACACACACATACACACACACACACACACACACATACACACACACACATACACACACACATATACATTTTTTTTGTGAAAGATGTCAGTGTGAGCATGCCATCTCCAGTACAGGCACCTTTATTGCCTGGCTTGAACTTTGCTTCTCTTTCCTAGGCTTAGCCACCATAGGAAAACAAACAGTTCTGTTCACCTAATCACTTTAGGAAAGAATTACTCAAGAAAAAAGGAGAAAGGAACAGCTGTAATTATACTTCTTGATTTCTTTGGCAGTCAGATTGGTTAAGGAATACACACTGTGTGGTTAGATACAAACTCATACTGAGTAGACTTGAAAACATTACTCAAAAATTGGCAATTCAAAATATCTTTGTTATGGTTAATGTATCTGAATCACTAACCTGAGATTTCTTATATAAAAATAGAACATCTTACAAACAACAAATTCATCATATAACATATATATGACTCACTCATATCTACTATTTAATGACTATATGATTACATTATTATTAAAACAGTTAATCATAAAAATATTTAAATACTTGGCAATAATCTAACTGGATAATATTTGTACAACAAAGACATTTTGAATGTATATTTCAGGTATAGCCAAATACTCCCAAATAAATTCATATATATTTGTCACAGTTTTTAATTATACTTAGTCATGTTCATTTTCATTATAATTTTGTCTATTTATTTATAGTTTTTAAAATAGTTTTTCATTTTATACTCTGATTTTAAACTTCAAAGGTGGTAAGCCTCAAGCCAAAAATATATATACAAAAATAGAAAGATGGCTTATTCCAAAAATAAAAGTATTTCTATCTTATTTCTGGAAAAAAATGGTCTGTTTTTGTAACATCAGAGGCAAAGAATAAGTATGCTATTAGTACTAAGTGCATTTTCTAGGAGAAAACCACAAAGTACTTTTGTAAATCAATATCTTCTGTAAAAAAATATTTAAAAACCTGTCCAGAGGGGAAATCATTTCAAAGTCAAAGGAAAGTAGAGGTGGATAGTGGAAGATAATGGACACTGGGAAGTTTTTCTTCCTCTCTATCCAGGATGCCTCCTCCTTCTCTTTGCCCAGGGGCAAGGAGTTAGATACATGGACTCTTGGAGGGAGGAACAAAGGTTCAGTAATCCTGACACAGGCAGCAGGGCCTTGGAAACTGCCACAGCAGTGGAAAATTATTAGGTTTCCTTTTAATCTACTTCAGATTTTTGCGGAGATTTTTTTCCACTGTGGTATAAGTGTTATAGTTTAGAAATAGTTTTCTCCTATTTCCTAACAACTCTTCACTAATAATATCTTTGTACATTAGAATTTTGATTATCCCAATGAGTATATATGTTTTCTAGATAGTTTTCCCTCAGTGGTTTTTATTCAAAGGTAATCATATAACATATTTCACTTTGCCTGGGCACACTGTGCATGTGAACATTTTTCTTGCTATGTTACAGGAGAAACACAGGAAGAAGCAGACCACTTTAGTTCAAAACCATACAGCTAGGAAGAATCTGGATTATAAATATTTATATTTAACTAATAATCACTGATCATTCATTCAATGGTCCAACATTTATTGAATAACTGCCTTCTACCATAAAATTTCAAAATCTTGGCCCCAGGAACATAATGATAAATGAAATTGTGTCCGGGCCTTAGAGATATTCAGAGTCTAATGGATGTCTCCATGGAGCAGCCATCAAAATGTTTGGAAAATTGAAAGTGAAAGTCATTCTATCATGTTCTGTTAATATCCACCATAAAGAATATTTGCTTTAGAAAGAAGAAAATTTTGAGTTCAGTGTACCTATAAAAGATTGATTAAATATTAATAACTTTATATGATACATTGGAAACAAGTAAAAGTAGGAATCAACATTTTCTCTGTTAAATCATTTAAGAACCTAGAATTTTCAAAAGGACAGACTGTGAATTCTGTCATTTTGGAGTCTTCCGCCTTAACCAAAGTCATTACATTGCAGTTGTCAAAGAATTAGAAAATCAATCTGATATATGATGGCTGAAGTCTTGACTCTTTCTAAATCTCTTCTACTTCCTTAATTGAGGAAGTTTATAAAAAATATTTGTTTTAACAGGATAACCACCTTCACCTCTGATTTTATTTGTCCTTTGTAAATATCCTGAACAGTAGTATGAGATAATGGTATACTTTATTACTTCTTTTCATTTAAAAATACTGACTTAATATATGCTTTCAACAAGTAATAAAAGTTTCCATATTCCATTTGGATAACAGATAGCCTCTTTTCACTTTTTATTGTGCATCTCTGTAGAGATATGTGTTTATAGCATCATTTTAAAAATCAATAAATTCTGAATTGATTTTTAGCCACTATAACTTCTTATGCCCTATTATATTATCTAGAAAGAGTAAGAAAGCATACTAGTTATCTATGTCTATGTAAAAACTAGGGCTGGGATTTAGCTCAGTTGGTAGAGTGTTACGCTGCAGTCTCTGAGGTCCTGAGTTCAATTCCCAGCACCGCAAAAATGGGAGAAGGGCCTGGCAATCCACTCCCTAAGGCAATCCCAAAACAGTCAGTTATTGGAAACCCTATGAGGGTCACTATGGGTGGGATACAGACTCGACGGCACCTAACAACAACAACAACAACATGTAAAAACTATTCCAAGTCTTAGTGGTTTAAAATAATAATTTACTATTTCACACAACAGTGTGGGTTGGTTGGGCTTCTGCTAGTTATGTCTGGGCTCACTTGTGTGCCTCCATGCTTCAGAGAAGGGTGGCTGGGCTAGATGACACAGACAGACCCAACCACATGTCCATCAATTAGTCCAATCTCTCAGCTGGGGTACTTTGGTTTCTTCCACTTGGCTCATTTTCATATAGGTTTGACTGGACTTCTTTCCAATCTAGTGGCCTCAGATTCTCAAGATGGATAGACTAGAAATTGTATGGATTGTTGTGGCCTATGCTAGAATACTCACACCACATCAGACTGGGCACATTGTATTGATCAAAACAATAACTGAGATCATCCCAGGTGCAAAGAATTGGAGAAAAGCGCTCTTTGCAATGTTACATTGTAAAGGGACATAAATCTAGGAAGATGACATAAACCATTATGACATAAAACAACCATACAATTCCAGGTGTGAAAATAATTTTTGTAAACACAAAAAGCCAAAAATTCACATGATTTAAATGTATACTTATGACAAATTAAGCTATACATTAAATTGACACATTTCAAACTAGAAAGTATTTTGTCAAAGGTATAACTTACATGTCTCAGTTAAAACACTTTTACCAGTTAATTATTTTTTTGAAAAAGGTCAGCATAAAGTATCCAAACAAAAACCTGAACCTCCAAAAGAAACATGAGTCCAGGGAGGTGGTTGTATTGTTCTTTTTGCTGTTGTTCATTTTTTGTTATTTATTTTTTAAAAATATCATATCCTCATCACTAATCATTCTGATACATAGAATGGAGTGAATTGACACAAAAATATAGTAAGCTTTTTTTCTTCATTTCTTATGATATATACTATGTATTGAGTTGGCATCATAAATACAATAGCCATTTTTTTTTTATTGTGAGATTATTTTGTTATTGTGTTACTTTTGTTTGCTTTTTTATGTTGTTTGCTAGCTATATTTGTGTAGGGAACAGCCTAGAGAGGCAGTTTGCCCCAGGGCCTATCTAAGCCCACTTGGAGGTCTGAGGCTTGTTCCCTAGGCAGTAACCTTTGCCCTACATCTGGGAACCCGTGGGTGGCAAGCTCCTAAAGATGGCACTGGCATCCAATCCCTCTCCTCAGACCCCTTGACACCGATGGCTATTTCCAAACAACTGAACAGCTCCTGATTAGACTGTTTGGGAGCCACCCCTGATTGGCTACTTTTACAAACCCAAATTTACATATCCCCCCTGATTGGTTAAAACCCTTATGGGGTGACTGCCTCTGATTGGTCCATTGGCTAGCCCCTGGAGGGGATATAAGGGCAGTACATGGAGCAGTCTGGGTCTATTCCATCGACTGGGACAGATGAAGCAATAAAGAGCTGTTTGAGCAGAGCACTTGGAGTCAGAGTCTTCACTGGGAAGAAAGAAGCAAGGAGCAGCCGTGGATATAAACCTTTGAGCCTGCCTTTCTCAAGGCTTCTCAGAGTAGCCGTGGGCATAAGCCTCCTTTCTGGGCAGTGTGGTTCTCTGGTGCTCAGCTCTGCCTCACCAGATGGCAGGGCTTTGCTGGCTGGTTCCTGCTCATGGCTGGAGGGAGTCCAGAGGCAGGGCGATGCCCCACATATTTGCTCTTGAAAGTGGAACTCACTTGTTTTATAAATGAGAGTACTGAACCCAGATACCTTAATCATTTAAGTCTAAACATTCCATGCAAAACAATTTGATCTAGGCTCTTAACATGTTTCATTTATGGGGAAGTTAGATGTCTCTAATTTCCTTCCAAAGTCCACTATTGACCTCTTATCTCTTATATATAACAAGGAGAAACAAGAGCTATCTCTATAAGGAATACTGCCAAAATATTTATACCCATTTTAAGAGATGTCATCTCTGTGTTATTTTTCAAAGTTGAATTGAATTACAATAACCACTTTAAGCACTTCTTGCAATTACAGAAGTCAAAGTTCCTTATATTCACCTTTTGTTATCAGTATATATGGAGTATTATAATTTTGATAATTGAAATGCTTGTACTTTTTTGGCATCCTCTGTGTATATAAAGCTTTCAACAAAGGGCAAATAAGTATCAATTTAATTATTATTATATTCACTACTTTTACTATGTTTATCCTGTTGTTTTTATAGAACAGACTTTGCTTGGAAAAAATACAATTAATTAAATAAGCATATTTTGCAATTCTGTTTCATTTTGTGTCTCACCTCTAAATCTCACATCCATGAAGAATTTCTCATATTTTTTGACTAGAAAGCACATGCATGTACATCCATGTGCACACTCAACCCAGAAAGATACACATAAAAACATTAACTGGATTTAATATTGGCCTTGCCCCTGCAGAAGGATAACTAAGAAATTAATTAAAATCATGTAATTATTTTTATTCAATTTTGAATACAACTGCTACTTTAATTTTAACACAATATCAGGTTAAATGTCCACAAAGATTATAGTTTTAAAGATCATTGCACAGGCAAACATAAAGCTATTTTATTACTTTCAAGTCCTAAATCCATAGTTGTATTTTAAAATATACAGTAAACACCATGATATTTTAGTGTTGGATATTACATTTATCCTCATAGTAAAGAAAATTTCAAATTAATCCTCTAATAAGCATTTTTAAATGGAATTTTGACATGAATTCCTCAGGAAAAGCTGAATAAGGGAGAATTTCATATTTTAGAGAAGTGATGGAGAATGTGTAAATGGATCAATCTTTTTCACAAAGTGCTACATGGCAACGAACTCACCAGTTCCTTGGCATCTTTGGACAACTGTGGACAATACAATCTTCACTCAGCAGTCTGATACCTATTTGTTGGTAACTACTACTCAGTGTTTCCAATATAAGCACTTCTTACAATGATATGGCCACAGTGGAACCCACAGCTCTCTCCATCCCATCAAATACTTCTTGCTTTTCTATATGGAAAGAGTACTTTCTACAAATAATTATTCTGGTAGGTTTTACAGTCCTTGATGGTGGTTTATTTTTATCATTCCCTAGATTTCTAGAAATGATTTTTGTTCTTAACCTCCTGAGCTGCTGGGATTATAGGCATACTCCACTGTGCCTGGTCCCTATTTTTTAGAATCTAATGGAATATGTAGACCACTGAAGTGATGATCAGAGACTAAGAGATAAACAGTTATCTCTATAGTAAGTTGACATATTCCTTTGGATATATATACCCAGAAGTGGTACAGCTGGGTCATATGATATATTTCGTTTTTGAGGAAACTCCATACAGATTTCCATAGTGGGTGCACCAACTTACATTCCCATCAGCAGTGTGTGAGTGTTCCTTTCTCTCCATATAGTGGCTAGCATAAGTTGTTGTTTTGCTGATGCTATTCTGACAAGGGTGGGATAGTAATGCAATACAGTTTGATTTGCATTTCTCTGGTGGGTAAGAATGAGGAACATTTTTTCATGCTTATTGGATATTTATGTTTCTTCTTTTGAGAACTCTGAGTTCATATTCATTTGCCCATTTCTGATTGGATAATTTATATTTTTAGTGTTTAATATTTTGTGCTTTTTATATATTCTAGATATTTATCTCCTGTCTGATGTACAGCTGGTAAAAATTTTCTCCCATTGTCTAGGCTACTCTTCATTCTATTGTCTCTTTTGCCATGCAGAAGCTTTTAATTTCATGCAATCCCATTTGTCAACTTCTGCTATTGTTTCCTGAGCTATTGAGGTCTTTTTCAGAATGTCCTTGTCTATACCTATGTCTTGAAGTTCTTTCTTGTTTTCCTCTAGCAGTTTTAAAGTTTCTGGTAATACATTAAGGTCCTTGATCCATTTTGAGATGATTTTCATACACAGTAAAAGACAAGGATCTAGTAACAGTTTTCTACATGAGGATATTCAGTTCTCCTAGAACCTTTATTAAAGAGGTTGTCTTTTCTCCAACTTATACTTTTGGCACCTTTGTCAAGCAGCAGTTTTCTGTAGCTGCATAGGCTTATTGCTGGATTCCGTATTATATTCCTCTGGCATGCATGTCTGCTTGTGTGTCAGTGCTATGCTGTTTTTATTACTGTGGCTCTGTAATACAATTTGAAATCAGGTATTTCAATACCCTATGCATTAGTCTTTCTGTTTGGGATTGCTTTGACAACTTAGAGATTTTTTGTGATTCCATATGAATTTTGGGATTTTTTTCTATATTTGTGAAGAATGTCATGGGATTTTGATGGGGGTTGCATTGAATCTATAGATTTCTTTAAGTAATACAATCATTTCACAATATTAATTCTTCCAATCCATGAGCATAGGATGTATTTCCATCTTCTAGTGTCTGCTTCAATTCCTTTCATTTGTGCTTTAAAGTTGTCATTGCAGAGGCCTTTCACCTTGGTTAGGTGTATTCCTAGGTATTCTATACTTTTTTGAAGCTATTGTGAACAGCATTATTTTCCTGATTTCTTTCTCAGCCTGATCATTATTGGTATACAGAAAAGCTACTGGTTTTTATATTTTGATTTTATATCCTGCTAGTTTGCTGAAAGTGTTTATCAGCTCTAAGACTTTTCTGGTGGAGTATTTATGGTTGTTTAAGTAAAGGATTATATCATCTGAAAATATGAATAATTTAACATTTTTATTTCCTATTTGGATTCCTTTCATTTCTTTTTCTTGCCCTTTTGCTGTGGCTAAAAATTCAATTACTATATTGAATGACAGTGGAGAGAATGAACACCCTTGTTTGTTCCTGATTTTGGAGGAAATGTTTTCAACTTTTCCCCATTTCTTAGATATTAGCTGTAGGTTTTTCATATATTGCCTTTATTTTGTTGACATATATTCCTTCAATTCCTAATTTCTTCAGGGATTTTGACATAAAGGGATGTTGAATTCATCAAAGACCTTTTCTTCATCTGATGAGATGCTCATTTGTTTTCTGTCTCTGAGTCTATTTAGGTGCTATATTGCATTTATTATCTTGCATATGTTGAACTAGCCTTGCATACCTGGAATGAAACCAACTTAATCATGGTATATGATATTTTTACTATGATTGTTGTTGTTGTTGTTAGGTGTCGTGGAGTCGGTATCCAACTCATAGCGACCCTCATAGGGTTTTCAATGGCAGATTGATTTTTGGGAGGGGGTTGCCAGGTCCTTCTCCCAAGCCTACAGCACCTGGTGTTCCCAGGCGGTCTCCCATCCAGGTACTAACCAGGCCCGACCCTGCTTAGCTTCCGAGATCTGATGGGGTCGGATGCCACAGAGCTATGGCTGCAGGCTTTTACTATGATAGTAAGAACAGATAGCCAGTATTTTATTAAGGATTTTTGCATCTATGTTCATCAGGGAAATTTTAGATAAGCATCCTGAATTAATTAAAAATAAAAATAAGCCAGACACAGTAATTGCATGCCTGTAATCCCAGTGACTCAGGAGGCTCAGGCAGGAGGATCACAAGTGTGAGGCAGAAGGCAGGTGTGCAATTTAGCAAGACACTATTTCAAACAAGAAGAAAAGAGCTGGGGGTGCAGCTTGCCTCCCATTTGCAATGCCCTGGGTTCAACCCCCTAGTACTACAAAAAAAAAAGTAAGAAAAACAGCCTTCTTTAAATGATAATGAAATCTAATGAAATAAAATCCCACATAAGCACTTTTCTAGAGTGAAATTTTTCAAATCCATAAAAGGAATTCTAACACATTTAGCAGAATTCCTTTTGTCATGCCGTGTCTTAGATTGCCCAATAAAATTTCTCTTCTCATTGTAATTAAAAGCCAGATTGCCTTAAGTAAAATAATGTTGTTGTTGTTGTTGTTAGGTGCCATCGAGTCGACTCCAACTCATAGCGACCCTTATAGGGTTTTCAATGGCTGACTGTTTCAGTATTGCCTTGGGAGTGGGTTGCCATGTCCTTCTCCCATTTTGCGGTGCTGGAAATCGAACTTGGGACCTCAGAGACTGCAGAGTGGCGCTCTACCAACTGAGTTAAATCGAGAGTTAACTCAAGTAAAATAATGGCAGTGACTAAATATACTAAATGGGGATGTAATAAAAGCCATCTACATTATAATCAAAATTTCTTTTCCTCTTTTTTCATTTTGTGTGTGGTACTTGTGGTTTGAACCCAGTGCCTCACACTAGGCAAGTGTTCTACCACTTAGATACAGCCCCAAATCATTGCTTTTTATGTTTATTTTAATTTTTTAAAATTTCAAGACAGTGTCTCACTAAATTTTAATTTTTTTAATTTTTAATTTTTAATTTTCTCACTAATTTTTAATTTTTTTATTTCAAGACAGGTTTGCACAGGCTGTCTCTGGCCTCAAACTCCAGAACCTCCTCGTTCTGCCTTTCCAGTCACTGGGATTACAGGTATGCACCCTAACACCAGGTCCAATTTTTTTAAAGAACCATCTAAACTAAAATTCTGAAGTCAATCACTTTATCAATAGTCTTCAAAAGATGAGAACTTAGTCCTCAGCATGATAGTGTGAAAAGTTTAGAAATGATTCAATAGGTAAACTTATAGATACTGTGGTCTTCATATATGTTATTTCCAAAACTTAAAAGCCCCACAGTACTTCTATGGAGGTAATATTTAAGCATTTAAAAGAAGGGAAAAGTGGGGCTCAGAGAGCTTAACAAACATATCCAAATTTACATACTAAAATGTGAGTATGATAGCTTATTCAACTCAAGGTCTTTCCTTAATACCACAAGCCAAATCATTGTTTTTCCAGACCCAAAAAGAGGAAAATCCAAGGAGCAGTGGGCTCATTTGTGCTTACTTTAGCAGTTTGGATCTCATGATGCAAAATGACTCACCCAAAATTCTACAGCTCTTTGAAGGAAATTTTAATACTGTATCAACTGACTCATAGCCCCTTGCTGTTGGGTTAAGCTACACTGCTAAAGTAAGCACAAATATTTGTAAAATACAAGATTTAAACTAGGAAATCTGTAAGATTAATTCCATATTTGAATTTCTATGATTTTCACAGATCTCTTTAAGTTATAAATTCCTTATAAATCCAAGTTATCTAAATTTAGAAAATTGTAAGGAGCGTTTAGCCAGTTATTATTAATATGTGGAGTCATGGTAGGTTTGACTTTGGAATATATTTGCAATAACTTTCAATAAACCTTTCAAAGTCTTCTTATATTAAGTGTGATATTTCAAAATGAGTGATGTGTGACTAAAGTATTCGGGGGCTGAACTCACAGCCTCGTACATACTTTCCACTCTACCACTGGGCTGCAACTTCAGCTAATTTTTTGTTTTTTGAGTCATAGCCTCAATAAATTATTCAGGCTGCCTCTGGCCTTGAACTATCTTCCTGACTCCACATCCCACGTTGTTGGGATTACAGGCATGTACCACTTCACTTGGCTTCTAAAGACTTGGATGCTACTAATTTTCTTATTTTGAAGTTTCAAGGTCCTTGTCTCATGTAAACACTTAAATGTCTAAAGACTAGGATAACATTGCTCCATTTTTATATATTTTATGTAACTGAAGGATTTACTCTTTGAAAAAACCTGATATTGTTAGTTAAAACTAACAACATAACAAAATCTGAAAATATAGAATGGGTACATGTGTTAAAAGACTTTGTATTCAAAAGCATATAAACAGGCCAAAAATATCTTTATGAAATGTCATATTTTACATATAGTTTGAAGAAATAAAGCCAAATTACTCAAAATATTTACATACCCATTTACTTTTTATATTGTTGAAATTGTGCTTGACCTCATAATACAGATGAAAACAAATTTTAATTGCTTACAGCGTTCCATTTCCCTAAATACTTATCTAAATATGACAAGACTATATATTCCGTTTCTAAAATTTGATTTATTTTGTGCCATATTTAAGATAAACAAAACCAAATTATAATAATGTCTCCAAAATATTTGAATATATGGGTTTAATTAATTCTTTATTATTTATCTTTTAGTGATTTTCCCATTTTGACCTTATTAACAATTTTCATCAAAAATGGATACATCCATCGCTGTTTGGATAACTTTTCCCTGAGGATAAATTTCAAAGTGTAAATTTATTAAGCAAAACATGAAGCGATTTTAAATGTTTCAATATTCATTGTTAAATTTGACTAGACTTTTTAAACATTTTACATTTGGATTTATTTCCCAACCCTCCTCCTAATATTGAATCCTCTTCATTAAATCACACTTAAATATTCTGACCATCTTATTAACATTTTATCCCTATGTTCATATAATACATACCATTGTATGAATTATAAAAATGTTAAAAACAAGGCCCTACAATCCCCCAACTATTTCTTATCTTGCTCCATGAAATGAAAGCTTACTGGTTGTGATCACCTAAAACTGATTTTCTATCTTTAATTTTCCTTTTGGAAATGGACCATCATACATTCAAACCCTATGGGAGTCTCTATGAGTCAGAGTTGACTCGAGGGCACCTAACAACAGAGACCAATATTAGCTAGTATATATTCAAATAAATTATTGGAGCTTTAATCGCCTACACTTTGCTTAATGCTTTCAGTTATAGATTTATTTCTAAGACTTTTAGAATCTGATGTTTCCTTTTTGTTTCTTCCCATATATGCTCTTAGCCTGTAGCCATACCACTGTGGTGTCCAATCCCACCAGATCTCAGAAGCTAAGCAAGATAGTGCCTGGGTTAGTACTTGGATAGGAGATGACCTGGGAACACCAGGTGCTGAAGGACCCAGCAACTCACTCCCAAAAAACAATCAGCCATTGAAAACCCTATGAATAGCAGAGAAACACTAACGATGGTGTTTGCCTGCTGTACCTAGGGTCACTATGAGTCAGAAAACAACTCAACGGCACCTAACAACAAAAACAACAATATATACTCTTACCACACCTCTAATCATATTATTGGGAGAAGGACATGGCAATCCATGCTGGAAGCAATTCTGAAACGATCAGCCATTGAAAAACCTATGAGGGTCAATAGGAGTCAGACCTGACTCTATGGCACCTAACAACAACAACCCATACTATAGACACACATGGCATGTTACTTCCCTGCCTCCTTTCTTACCCATTGATCCCAAAACAGTTACATTTTATTCCTGGAAAAAAAGATAGAAACAAATAAATAACAAAATGACAGCAACAAGATTCTTACTATTTATTTTTGAACTACATATTATTAAATGCTCCTAATTGTCTTTAAATGTTAAAGCCTTTCACCTCCACCCAGCTTTTAAGAGGCAGGTTTTGATTCCTGTATTTCTTTGCCTTATCTTCCGAGCCTTATCTTTAACAAAATAAGAATTAAAAAGAATAACAAAAATGTGCTGATGGACTAACAGTAAGAAATTAATGACAAAAAACTTTTCACAGGAAAGCTGACGGCCCTAAAAGCCCACAAATACATATTAAAGATGAAATAAACTAAACGACAAAACTCTGCAGGCAACATTAGCTATAATATCCTAAAGATTACTAAAATCATGTTCTTCAAGAATCACACATAACATAAACTAGAAAATATAGAGAGTTAATAAGAGTACTATTTCAGCCTAATACTATTAGGGGTATGTTATTTTATTCACAGGTCTTTCAATTTCAAAAGCATGATGCTTTTCCTTGTCTTTGCAAATAGAAAAAAATAACAAATTATATTATTAGACGCATTGATGTATTATTTACATTAAAATAGTAAGTGATTGAGTTACACAAATAATTAGTGAAATATGTTACTCTCTATCTTAGGATGTTTTATTTATATAACCTTGTCACATACTGTGGGTAGAAATGAGGCTTTTATCAAGCTTAGAGGTTTTTTCACAATATACCAGGCAAGACTCATCATCTGCTTCATCAAAATTTAGCTTAAAAAACCTTAGAAAACCCATTGGCTTATCAAGACATTCAGAAATGTTGTATGATTAATGCTAAAGTCAAATAATTGATATAAAAACATCTGACTAATAGGAGATTCAAATGAAAATGTTGATTACATTTGTATATTATTTTATCATTTACATCCTGAACATGTATTATTGTTTTTAAATAAAATAACTATAATTGTACAAGATATTTCAGAAAGCTATATATAAATTTTAAACAAAAATACTTAATTTCTTTTTTATAGTCAACAAAATATTATTGTACTTTGAAAAACACTGAGAATAGACTCCCGAGGCAATCCTGAAACGCTCAGCCATTGAAAACCCTGTGAGGGTCGCTATGAGTCGGATACTTACTCGACGGCACCTAACAACAACAACAACCAGAAAAAAAAGTATGTGAGGTGATGTATGTTAATTAGCTCAATTGAGTCATTCCACAATATATACATATTTCTAGAACACCGTGTTAGGTGTTGTCAAGTCAGGCCTGACTCACAGCGACCCTCATAAGGTCTTTTTTCCCCCCTTTCTTAGTAAATCATGATGGAGTACAGAGTAATACAGCATTGACTTTTTCCATTAATTATCCTTTACCTCACTTCTAGCAACATTTTCATCGACCCACAAAGCTTATGGAGCCTTATGGCTAGTATGTAGTTAAACTCTGATACTTATTTGTTTTATCTTCTCCTATTTTCCCAACATACTCATGAAGTTGTGCTGTTTACACTGAGCTTGACCTCTCCCCCTTCATCCCTCCTCATAGACCCTCCTCCCCATCCCATATTCTCCAATCTTCTATTCCCTTTGCTCAATCCCTCCCTCCTATTTTCCACTCCTTATATTGTCCCTTCTACACTAAGTTTAATTGTGCATTTTTAATGTATCGATTTATGTAGAGGGTTTTTTCCTTCCTTTAAGTATGATTCAGCTCCCACATATGAGTGAGAATATATAGTATTTCTCTTTTGGGGCTTCTGTTCGTTCACTTAAGATGATTTTAACATAAATTCTAAAAGTTTATGGAGACTGCTGACCAGAAAGGATGAAACACAGAAGAACTAAATTATAGTGAACTGGGTGCAGTGGTGCATGCCTGTAATCCCTGCAACTCTGGAGGCAGAGGGAGGAGGAGCACAAGTTCAAGACCAGAGAAGTCTGCATAATTTAGCAAGATCCTGTCTCAAAAACTGAAAAAAAAAAAAAAAAAAAAATTGGGCTGGGTGAGCAGCTCAGTGGTATGGCACTTGCAAAGCATGCAAGTGTGAAGCCCTGAGTTCAACACCCAGTACTGAAAAAAAAAAAAAAAAAGAATGAAATTATTAAAGTTTTTGGTTACTCATGCTAGAAAAACTATCAAATTAGTTTTCTAGTCCCTATACAAATTCATATTTTAAAATTGTTTTTAAATGAAAGGTTATTTAAAAAAGTGTACACCCAAAAAACAAGAAAAGAATTATAATTCATTTCAGGCTATTAACAAATATTATTTTGTGAAGTTAGAAACTTTGATGTATATCTTAGGTTTTTTTAAATTTAAAAATAATCTTGGTAACTCCCAATGAATACTTGTGTATCTAATTTATTTATTTATTTTTATTATACTTTGTTATTTTCCACCAGAAGTTCAGTCATATCATAAAACATCAAGTCCCACATTACTTGTATCTACTTATGTCACTAATTCATTAACGCAAGCAAGAAGAAAAACATGATTGTATTTAATAGCAAGGCATTTTTGTCTTTCTTCATTCTTTCTCTTTTCCTCTATGATGGGAACATCATTAAAAGCTAAAACACACAGCTGAAGAGTTCAGCAAAGAGTTATAGTATTTTTCAGATAAATGGGCATTGTCAGCTTCCTGTGGAAGACAGGTAGCTTTCAAGACATTTTCTAGGGATGGAAAGGTGCAAAGACATATGACAACATGATTTGTTGTTGTTGTTGTTAGGTGCCATCGAGTCAGGGTCCAACTCATAGCCACCCTCATAGGGTTTTCAATGGCTGACTGTTTTGGGATTGACTTGGGAGTGGATTGCCAGGTCCTTCTCCCATTTTTGCGGTACTGGGAATTGAACTTGGGACCTCAGAGACTGCAGAGCAGTGCTCTTCCACCTGAGCTAAATCCCAGCCCATGACAACATGATAGACTAGATAATTGTCAGTATACATCTAAGGTACAAATATTTTCCTGTGTTTGCTCTGAACGTAAAGCTAATATGTTGTTGTTGTTAGGTGCCGTCCAGTCAGGTCCAACTCATAGTGACCCTATGTACAACAGATGAAACACTACCGGACATTGTGCCATGGCCAGCATTATTATCAGTGCTTCCCTGCTATTAATAGTGTTTTCAATGTTTCATTGTGTTTTGGAAGTGGGAGGCTAAGTTCTTCTCCCAAGCCTACAGTATCTAGTGTTCCCAGGGAGTCTCCCATCCAAGGACTAACCAGGCCTGACCCTCTTCACTTCTAAGATATGATAGGATGGATGCCACAGAGGGACAACTGCAGGCAAAGCTAGTATAGGGCTGTTTAAATGCCTTTACATAGTGAATGTAGTATACTATACTGTATATACTATATGTAGTATACTATAATATATACTACATATGTATACTATAATGTTTATTTTATATGTGTTGTTGTTGTTAGGTGCCAGGGAGTTGGGCCTGACACATAGCAATCCTTACAGGGTTCTCATTGGCTGATTATTTCAGGATTGCTTCAGGAGTGGATTGCCTTATCCTTCTCTTGTATTTTACATATAAAATAATCCAAATTTTAGAAAGATATAAATATATCATTATATATAATAATACCCAAGGATTATGAGTAAAATTTTAAAGTCTGACTTTTGTCACTTATTATATGACCATGATGGCATAATAATTAAACATAAATTAAAAGACCAATAAACTATATAAAACATTTTAAACTTCTGTTCAATAAAGAAAAATAAGAAAAACTGAGAATATTGTGGTATATTTAAGGATATCCCCAATATACTAAAACTTCTATAAAATTATGTGAAAAAATCTCAATAAATATGAGATATACTATAGATAATTCATATAAAAGATGAAAGTTATTGGTAAGAAAAAAAAGAAATGGAGATGTTTAACCTCAGGAGTAGCCAGGGTAATACAAATCACAATAACAAGTGTTTCTTGACTATCAGATTTGCATAACTCAAAAAACTTTGCTAAAATCTAGTATTTTGAGGTGAAAATGAGTACTTTCATATAGTATTGGTACATGTTTAACAGGGTACAAAATTTATAAGAAATCTGAGAATAATCTATTAGAACGTGTAAAATGCACATTTTTCACTCCACAACCCACAATTAATAATTTTTCCACAGAAGTAATCACTGGAGTTTGTAAAGGTTATTTAGCATTCTGATGGTTGCACCATTATCTATAATATGAAAATGAGCAGCAGCAACAAAAAACTGCAAGTACTCTAAAAACCAATCAGTGAGAGATTGGATAATTATGTTGTTTATTATACAAAGGAAGGTTGTATAACCACTTAAAATTGCAATTAAAAATATAACAAACTATTGGGCTGGGGATGTAGCTCAGTGGTAGAGTGCTTGCCTAGCATGCTCAAGGCCCTGAGACAGATTGTTTATTGTATAATGAGAGAGAGACAGAGACAGAGACAGAGGACAGAAGAGGGTGATAGTATTACCAGTCAGCTGCCTGGGATCCTGTTGCTATACCTGGGTAGAAATTGTGGGTAGGCAAGAAGCCCTTAAAATGCTGGTGTTGGGCAGCAATTTCCCTCAGCAACTGATAGTGTCATGTAGTGTCTGTAGGAAGTTTGGGACCATGGCCAACCAGAACTTCATAGCATGTACAGCTTTTATGCTGGTTAGAGTCAGGAAGCCTCAGCCTGCCTACTAGTTTACTGGTTGAGGAGTTTGGCCCTTTAAGGCTATGGTTATCAAGGCTCTTCCCCCAATGGCTGCCCAAGGAATTTGGTGCTTGGTCCTTGAGAGTTAGTTATCACTGGAAAACATTCTTGCTTTCATGATTAACTTCCAATTCTTTTTAAGAGTTTTTTGTTTTTATTTTGTTTGTTTTGCTTAAACAGCAGGAATTTTTTTTTTTTCATAGTTCTAGCTACTAGAAGTCTGAAATCAAATTGTCCATAGGATTGATTTCCTCTAAAGATTCTCTCCTTGGCTTGTAAATAGTTGACTTTCCTTGTTTTTGTGTTTTGTTTTGTTTTGTTTTTCACATACTCTTTCTTAAATCTTCTCTTATGATTTTCTCAGGGAAGTTTTTAAATTTTAGTAGATATATTGGTTTGTAACATCTTTCATTATTTTTGTCTTTTAAAATGTTCTTGTTTTTTGTTTTGTTAGGTGCCATGGAGTCTGGTCCAGTTCACAGTGATCCCAAGTACAACAGAACAAAACAATTCTCAACATTGTGCCATGACCAGCAGTATGTCAGTGCTTCTCTGCTATTCTTAGGGTTTGCAATGGCTGATTTTTCAGGAGTGGGCTTCCAGGTCCTTCTCCCATTTTTGCGTTGCTGGGGATGGAACCCAGGACCTCAGAGTACACAGAGCAGCACTCTACCAACTGAGCTAAACCCTACCCCCTTAAAATTTTCTTATGTCTCTAAAATTAGACTAAGACAGTTACATAAATTTTTCTATATTGTGTGATTTGATAGTAAAGATAATAAGCTTTTCAATCTTTTAAAAATTTATTGTAGTAAATTACCCAAATAGAAGATTTTTTTTAATTAAAAAATAGACAATTGTTAGAAGTATATTTACTCTGATTATCAGAAGAGTTGCATTATACTTAAAGTTAAAATTTGGAAATTTCATATGAAATACCAGACTCTGAAAAAATAAATGCTGGCATAGATGCAAAGAAAAAGGAAACTGTGTACTCTGTTGGAAGGAAAGTAAATTAGCCCAGTCATTATGGAAATCAGTATGGAAGTTCCTCAAAAAACAAAGCTACCATATGATCCAGCTATACTACTCCTGAATATATACCTAAAAGAATGAAAGTCAGCATACGTCAGATACTTGCATACCCATTTTTATCATGGCAGTATTCACAATAGCCAAGTCATGGAATCAGCCTCAGTGCCAATAAACAAATGAATGAACAAAGAACATGTGGTGTATATATACACAATTGAGTATTATTTAGCAATAAAGAAGACTGAAGTCATGTCATTCATGGGAAAATGGATGGAACTGAAGATCATCACTTTAAGAAAATAACCAAACTCAGAGACAAAAACATCAAATGTTTTATATCATATGTGGAAACTAGATTAAAACAATAAAAAATAAAAAATAAAAATTAAAAATACCCATTAAAGTAGTAGGAGGAAACCAGGGCAGTAGTGCACATCTGTCTGTAATCCTTGTGACTCAGGAAGCAGAGGAAGGAGGATAGCAACTTTGAGACCAGAGGAAGTCTGAATAATTTAGCGAGACCCTGTCTCAAAAAGTAAAAATGTGGGCTGCAGGTGCAGCTCAGTGGCACAGCACTTGTAAAGCATGCAAACACGAGGCCCTGGGTTCAACTCCCAGTAACCCCCCCCCCCCAGAGAGAGAGGGGGGGGAGTAGAAAGGTGACATTTTCAGAGTAGAGGGACTAGGGAAGGGGAGACAGCTAAGAAGAGAAGGTAACTAATGGGAGGGTGAATATGATCAAATCAGGTTATATACATGTATAAAAATACCACAATGAAGGCCATTGTTTTGTATAATTAGTATACTTACTAAAAATTTTATGAAACAAATGAAGGAAAATGGGGTTTGGCTACACTGGGCCCATTATCTCAAAAGGCAACAAATGAAGAGAGTTGTGCAGCTATTCCTTTTGTTTTGGTCATGCATCTTCTAAGTTGCTACTACCCACTATTGTATTCTCCTAGGTACACTTTGTTCTTATATGTGACTTGCCTTATCACAGTAGGCATTTAGTGAAATATTTCATTTTGGATAATGGATTAAACAGATATTCACAGAGAAGACTTATCAGTATTGTCTGGAGTTTGGTTTCCATAGGAAAATATTTTGTCCTTGCTGTCTGATGCCAAATGGATTTCACTATTTGTTGAATTCAAGTGTATATGTAATCTTGGCAGAGTAGGCTTTTTGGTACATAGGTGGATATAAATAGGAAAATTTAGAAAAGACTGAGAAGTTACTGGAATATTTGGGCTATATGATAACACTAGTATAGAAATGTATATCTTAGTATAATATGCACCTTAAATTCAGTAGTTAAAAAGAGTTGCTTGTATATGATAATATTTTTGTATTACATCAAACAGATGAATGGGTGAATGTCTTATGATAAGATTTTATTACTAGTGAGTTAGAGATAAATGGAGATTAATCACCAATTCAAGCCAGTTGGAGGTTGGGAAGCATCTAAACAGAGTTCAGTAAGTGAGGATGCAATTGGTTTGGCTGTCCATATTCATAGGTTCTGCATCCACAGATTCAATTTTGGATTAAAATATTCAGAAATAATTGCATGTATGTACATGCATGGACCATTACTATTAGTTAAAAAATATAATATCACAACTATTTACATAGTATCTTCATTGCATTTGGTATGGTAAATAATCAAGGGATGATTTAAAGTATTCAGGGGAATATGAAAACGTTACAGTGTTTCATATAAAGAACATGAGCATCTATGGATTTTGGTATCTGAAGGGATCCTGGAACCAATCCCTCATAATACTGTGGAAGATTAGAGTGCAAAGTAAAAGAAGAGCTGGCAATGCTTATCATGAGTTTAACTTCATAGGTGAGAAAAAATCCAGAGAAACACAAATAAAATTTAATTAATAAAAATGTTATTAGGTAATGTTCCAAATAGGAAATAGAATATAATGTTTGGATCATTTACATTGTTTTGATTTTTATGCAGTAGCTTAAGTCAATGTGAAAAAAATCTTACACATTTGGCTACTTTTCTTTGAGAATCAAAATTTGCTTGACTCATTGACATTGATGATGAAATAAACTTTAGGAAAACATTAGAATAGAAAGCCAATACTCTCTGCTTGCAAAAAATAATAGAAAAGATGTATTTGTAGAACAAGTTTAATAGTACAGAAAAACAAAGTGCTACATTTTTAGAATGCGAGTGAAAAGCAGACAATACTCCCAATGTATAGTATTTTTTAAGGTTCTTTCATGATGCTAGGAGTGTTAGAGACTGAAGTCTCTGCTTCCTGGAATATATTCCCCAGGCTTCCCTGCTTCTGCTGAATGCTCTATTATCTGCCTTTCCTAGGACCATGCCAACCCTTTTCCCCAGCTTGCCAACCTTTGCATTGAAGGTGTGTACTCTCAGCTAAGCTCCAGTTACCTAGGTGTTAGTAGCTTTCTGTCTGCATATTAGCCTTATAGAGGAACTATTCTTACTCCTTGCCTGGGAAGACATTGATGCCATATATATATATATATATATATATATATATATATATATATATATATAGTTGTTGTTGTTGTTGTTGTTGTTGTTGTTTTTACCTTCTACATTTCTTGTTCAATTTGAGTATGTTAAAAAAAAAAGAGAGAGACAAAAGTCAACCTTGAAATCAATTCCTTTGTCAGACTTCTTAGGAACAGGCTTACCATTCTTTTTAAAGGTGTTAACCAAAAAGGAAGATATATATCTTCCTTTAGAGCCCTAGGTACTTAGAAGATGCTTGTAGGAGGCACAGATAATCCAGTTTATGCAGTGTTTCTGTAGGTTTCTCACGTTTGCATCCTCTGGCATTATAGTCTAGCTAGACCACCACTGAAAGTTCATACAAATGAGTTTTTAGACTTCTAGACAATGTAACTAGTAAGGTAAACAAAGTATACATAGATAAGTAGATATACAAGGAAAAGTGAATAAACAGTTGCATGTAGATTATTTAAAAGAAAAAAGCAGACTCTAGTTGGTAAAACCAAAGAACTTTGTGTGGGTGACAAATTATATAATGTAATAGCTCTCTAAATTATCAAAGAGTCACTTAGAAAACAATGGGAAAAACATGTAACTTACAATAGAAACGAAAAGCATAGATTATTTTAAACAAAGAAGTATTTCATACAGAGAGAGAGAAAGAGAGCCATAAAATCTCATTAACGTCATACTTCAATTCAAAGAAAATACTCTAAAACCATGGAAGCTATTTTCAAATTGGTCTGCACAAAGAATGGACCCATCACATTTTAATGGGATATATGGAGAGACTAATCCTTAGAGAAGAACATCATGTTTGGGAGAGTGGCAGATCAATGCAAAAAAGGAAGACCCCCAACTAGATGGATTGACATAGTGTCTGCAACAAGGGCTTAACCATAAGAAAGATCATGTGACTGGCACAGAATTGAGAAGTGTTTTGTTCTATTGCACATAGGATTGCTATGAGTTGGACCTGACTAGATGGTACCTAACAACAATTTTAAAAAGACATCTAAGTTCATCTAGTAGCATAGCCACTGAGATTTTGAAGAGCAGTTAATCTAGTAGATATTAAATAAATTAAAAATTTATAAAAATAAAACTATGTCATTGGTACCAGAAAAACAAGAGGGAAAATGGAACAGTATATAAAAATCTCAATTTTGTAAGAAAAATTAATATTTAAAAATATAACAACTTATATCAGAGGGTTTACTAAATATTTGGTCAGAGCAAAAATAAATTTGAGGCCTGTATGGTGGAGCATGCTGGTAATCCCAGCAACTCAGGAGATGGAAACAGGAGGATGGTGAGTTTGAGGCCAGAGGCAGCCTGTGTAACTTAGTAAGACGCCTGCCTCAAAAGAAAAAGAAAGAGGGGATAGGGGTGCAACTCAGTGGTAAAGCACTTGTAAATTACACACAAGGCCCTGGGTTCAACCCCTCAGTTCTATAAACAAACAAACAAACGTGTTGTATCTAAAGGGGGGAAGAAAACATACAAGAAAAAAGTTTAATGTTTAAGCATCCAAAATTTAATAGAAATTATACTAGAACGCTTACAGCTTATAAAACATGGATGATCATTTTTAGATGTACATCTACAAAAGAATTATGATGCTATCTCATATTGTTTTCATCTCATACTATGGGCTGAATGAAAGATTTGGTCACCGTCAGAAAACTAATTTGTGAATTCATTTAATAAGGACTACTGTGCTTGGAAATTAGAAAGCAACAATACTCTAGTTGTTAGACCAAGCTGTCTGTGAGTTGGTGCTTACTGTTCCCATGAGAAGAAATCCTCAGCCAGAAGTCCCTGTGCCTGCCAGAAGCAGTGATTTAAGCTCTATGCTATATCTGTTTCTTCCACAAGACTGTGTTTTAGGGCAAAGGTGCCATTTGAGACTAAAAAAAGGAGATCAGCTTTAGAGCATTAAAAGGGATTTTACAGAACTAATTAGAAGCGAAAGGGCTATCTGTCTTTCTCATTAGAATGTAAGCCATTCAGAGAATTTGTAAGATTACTCTACACATTTGAAAAAAAAATTAAAAATTAAAAGGCTAGAAGAAATATAATAATAAAAATACAAGCATCGTTGAATATAAAACAGATAAAACAGTGAAATATTTTGCTGTGGTTAAAAAATATAAAATGTAAAGAGCTTACCCTTTATTGAAAAGAAATTGGCTAAAAGTTGTGCATCAGTAGTCTGTGCACTTATCAAAATCAGGGCTCTGCTAAGGGAAAAACTTGATGTTTTCTTTTTTTAAAAAAAATTAGTTATAAATGTTGGTGGGGTAAAGAATAAGAAGTCATTTTCTATATCCATTATGCAACTATTAAATCACTTTTGCTTACATACTCAACATCTTACATATTTAATAGAACTAAAGAAGAAAAAAGTAGGCATTTTAATTAATATGTAATGAAAATCATATGCAATCATGGGTTATGTTCTCATTGATATTTTTCCCTCCACCTATTTTTTTCATGCATTCATATAATTGCATCTTATATTTTGAGATCTTCCCCTCCCTCTTTATACCCACTGGTCCCCTCCCCTCTTCTTTGTGATCTGATTTTTTTCCAATCTTAGATAGGTATGATTGTTCATTTTTATATATCTAAGTATGTATTTTTTTCTTCCTTTAAGTTAGATTTAACTCCCACATATGAGTGAGAACATATGGTATTTCTCTTTTTGAGTCCGGGTTAATTTACTTAAAATGATGTTCTATACTTCTATTCATTTTTCTGCCAATAATATAATTTCATTTTTCTTTATTGCTAAGTAATATTCCATTATGTTTATATACCACAATTTTGTAATCCAATCCTCTGTTGATGGACATCTTGGTTGATTCCATACACTTGTGATTGTGAAGAGTCCTGCATTAAATATGTAAGTGCAGGTGTCCATGTGGTATGATGACTTATCTTCCTTTGGGCATATTCCCAGGAATGGTACAGCTGGATCATATGGAAGTTCTATTCCTAAGTTTTCCAAGGTACTTCCATATTGCTTACTGATGTTTTCAACCATTGCTTAGGATCCCTAGGCAAAGTCCTGGACAGAACTGAGTCAATGGCTCAGGCCATAGCACAGAGTGATGGCAAAAGGAAAATGTTGTAATAATACAACTAATTTCAGCTGATGCTAAGATAGATCATCAAAGGCAATACTGCAAATATTTTTACTCCTCACCCCATTATGTAGTCTCCTACTCATTAACAGAACCAGTAAAAAATATATATTCATTATATTTCTAGATTAAAAGATATCATTTAGAACAGAATACTTGAGTGCCAGGTTTCTGTCAAATGCAATCTGAAAACTTTAGAGTGTGCAATCCTGCCAGATCTTCATAATAAGCCTCGATTTGTCTTTAGTTAGAAAAAGATAAAAGAAACATACAAACCAAAACAAAAACCATGACTTTCTCTTTTATTTTATCCTGAACATTCATGAACAGTCGCTTCCTTTCTACATTGACAGTAATATTTTTACACTTTAATGTTTTTGCTTGCTTGTTTGTAACTTTTGAAGAAATTCTGGTATATTAACGAAAAAATCGCTGTACTGGCTGTATAGGACCCAGGGGAACAGAGGCCCTGTGCTATGCCCACAAAAGTCTCCAGAGTGAAGGAGGTGTTACACTACATTGAGGATAAATTCAAGTGTTTCTATTTACTTAGATTATATGTGATACTAGTTATAGCAACTAAATGGGAAAAAGAAATAAGCCTGAAAATTTGAAAAGAGAAGGTAAAACATCATTTTCAAATGACACACTTTTATATCTAGAAAATCCTAAAGAACCAACTGAAAAACTAATACAAATAGTAAAAGACTATGATAAAGTGACAGGGTTTAAATTAGTGAAGATATGTACACACATATACACAGAGAAATACTATTCTTGTAAACATGCAGCAGTAGGTTACAAAAACGAAAAATTGTGTTTAGGTTGATATATAAAAGATCAATAACTAAGTGAAATCAAAGAAGAGCATAAGAGAAGACTTGGATAAACAAGTATGCTAATGTTTACTCTTCATTTTCAACTAAACAAGCTTATTCTAAATTCATGTATGTAGGAAAAAATCAAAGTATATTACTGGGAGGATACTTTTTAAAAAAGTGGATGTTGATGTTTTACTTTACCAATTATTAAACACACTTTAAACCAGCAAAAGTGTCCTACTTGCACATAAACAGCTAACTCAAATGGAACAATCTAAAAAAGCAAACAGAAGAGATAAACATATAGTGAGTAAGCAAATGAGTTGGCATGTTATATCAATTAAGAAAATGCAGATTTATTCAATAACTGGTTTTGATATAAGTGGTAGTTTTGGGGAAAATAATATCTATACCACCAATTTTCACAAAAAAAAATTGAGCTGGATATATTATAAACACGTTTACAAAAACAAAACACTCATAAAATTCCTATAAGAAATGTAAGATAATATGTTTAAAAAGTCAGAATAGTGAAAACTTATTTGAGTGAAAATCAAAACTAGAAATCACAAAACAAAGAAGGATAAATTCCATGACCCAAATATAATACATTTTATCACAGGAAAATCCACCAAAATGGTTGCAAACTAAATTAAAAGATAAACACCAACTGGATAAAATTTTGACGTCAATATAACATAAAATGTGCTAATTTCTTTTACATATACAGGAAGCCTAACAAATCAATAATTAAAAGGTCAGCATTCTAATATAAAAATGAGTAAAAGGCAAGAAATGTCAGCTTGTATAAAGAAAATATAAATTACTTTTAAATATGTGAAAAGTCAACCTGGCACAGTGGTTCAGACCTGTAATCCCAGCAACTAGGAAGGTGGAGGCAGGAGGATCACAAGTTTGAGGCCAGATGCAGCATGCATAACTTAGAGAGACTCTGGCTCAATATAAAAGATTAAAAATGGGCTGGGGGTGCAGCTCAGTGGTAGAGTGCTTGCAAAGCATGTGTAAGGCATGGTTCAAACCCCTAGTATCATGAAAAAATATGTGTGTGAAAAGTTGCTCAAACTTAGTCATAATAATGCATATGAGAAACCCTGAGATATATTTTCATTTATTGGATTGACAAAATGAAAGAGTGCTAAGACATTGAATTGAGACAAGCTCTCTGAGGCAGTATAGATGGAATGATGAATTTATACATCTTTTATGAATGGCAAATTCATGGCATCTATCATAATTTTAAATGCACATACTCTCAACCAACAATGCCATATAAAGCAGTTTATCCTAATGAGTTTATCTTGCACATGCTTGCAAAATGTGTTTTTTTGCAATATTGCTTGGAATATTAAAGGACTAGAAGCAAATTAAATGCCCATCAAAAGTAACTTACATTGTACATGTACTACGCAGCCCTTGATACAGTTTTGGAAAGAAGTTTTGTGTGAAAAAAGCAAGATGTGTAATGTTCACACAATTTAGTAAATATTGTAAAAAGTATATATGTATATACACACATTGGGCTGGGATTTAGCTCAGTTGGTAGAGCGCTGCTCTGCAGTCTCTGAGGTCCAGAGTTCAATTCCCAGCACCGCAAAAATGGGAAAAGGGCCTGGCAATCCACTCCCAAGGCAATCCCGAAACAGTCAGCCATTGAAAACCCTATGAGGGTCGCTATGAGTCAGATACCAACTCGATGGCACCTAACAACAACAACAACAATATACACACATTATATATACGCACATGCTCATATATGCGTTTGTATGTGTGTGTATATATAAGCAATAACTACTAGCTACCAGTAGTTGGCTCTGGGTAGGGAGGCAGTTTTTCATAAGGAGAAAATATTAGAAGGGAAACTTTTACTTCCCTGTATACCCTCTTATATCTTTGAACTTTTACTGTAAGCATGTATCAATTATTCAAAAATATCTCAGGAAGATATAAACTAAGTCATTGAAATGGGTTGACCAGGAAACTGAAAGGAAATAATTTGAAGCAATAGAAAATTTTCTTTCCAACACCAGACTTTGAAGGCAATGGTGCACTCTTGCTCAATGCCCCTGCACATTTTCTGGAAACAACATCTCTATCCAGGAATCAAACATGGAAATACTAGGAATTAGGGATTTACTATGAAACTTGTGTTTTTAAAATTTAATTTTCCCTAGTGTTCATAGTGGAGCAAGTACAAAAATTTAAAACACAACAGTCATGTCTAGGGCATGCAGTTATATAAATGACAAGAATCATTTATAGTTCTTTGGAAAGATAAGATTAACATGAACAGAACAACCAGAGAAATGTGAAAAGTCCTAAGAAATGATGGTCTTGTAGTGCTGGAATAATCTGAGGAGGTCTTAAGGGGACATAATAATTCACACAGTAGGTTTTGCAAGAAGGCCTTTCAGGTAAGGGTAACAGTATGAGCAGAGAGTTGAAAGACAGAATTAGCTTAGTGCTTGTGGGAGCAATGAAAAAAAAGTGTTACAGGTTATGCGAATATTTTAAATAATTTAAAAGTGTACTTGGAACTCTATATTCAAGAAGCATATATTCTAAAATAATGACTTGAAAAGTTCAAAGAGAATGCAGACTGTACTGAAAATGACAATTACATTTATAGCTACCTAAATTGAAAATGGGCTGGGATTTAGCTCAGTTGGTACAGTGCTGAGCTGCAGTCTCTGAGGTCCCGAGTTCAATTCCCAGCACCACAAAAATGGGAGAAGGACCTGGCAATCCACTCCCAAGGCAATCCCGAAGCACTCAGCCATTGAAAACCCTATGAGGGTCGCTATGAGTCGGATGCCAACTCGATGGCACACAACAACAACAACAACAAATTGAAAATGTAAATAAATAAAGCTAGACCACTGTCAAACAGGCATTATAACATAATGGCTATGAAAATAATTCCTGGAATCAGTCCAGGGTTCAGATCCTGACTCTAGGCTCCATTTCACACTGCCACTTTGATCTTGGGCAAAGTACTTAAGGCTTGTGATCTTTGTTTTCCTCAGCTGGAAATGGAAAAAAATATTTACTTCATAAGGTTTTTGGAGATGATTTAGGAAAGCAATATATGTAAAAATGTATAACAGCTTTAATGTATACAGAATCTCCATACTTGGTGGCATGACAGTAGAGTGGGCTCTGGATTCAGACCGTTTAGGATAAAGTTTTGGCCCTAACACTGACTAACTTAAAATCACAGGCAATTAACTTCACCATGCCAGGTCTTATTCTTGCTCACTAAAAGAGAATATAACAATAGTGACCTACTGTAATAATTTTCTATTGCTGCAAAGCAAATTATCACAAGCTTGGCAGTATAAAGAAATATCAATTTATTAGGGCACAATTCTATGTGTCAGAAATCCAGTTGTTCTTGGCTGAATTAATAGTAATACTGAGGGCTAGTGGTGTGGCTCAGTGGTAGGATGTTTGCCTATGAGGCCTGAAGCCCTGGGTTTGATCCCCAACACCAGGAAAGAAATAAAAGTAGTATTGAATATAATCTGATCAAATAATCTATGATTCTATCTATATTTAGCTTATTTTTAGACATTCAAAACTGACAGGTAATAAGAAATACTGGGTTCAGTTTTAATTGCATTTGTTGCTTGACAAATTGACAGATGAGTTTCAAAATTTAATAGGACCCGAAAATGGGCAATGGAGATAATCAACTATTAAGGATAATTATTTGGAAATTCTTTATATGATTATAGTACTCTTATTTATTATTATTACCACCTTCCATCATCCTCATTATGTGTCCACTATTTGGCTAGGTCATTTTATGCACTACAGCAATGAACACTATGAGTTTTGTATCGTTGTTGTTGTCATCTAGTCAGTATCAGACTCATAGAGACCCTACATACAACAGGGGAAACACTACTGTCAGTGCTTCTCTGCTATTCAAAGGGTTTTCAATGGCAGATTGATTTTTTGGGGGGCAGGTGCTGGGTCCTTCTCCCAAGCCTACAGTATCTGGTGTTCCCAGGCAGTCTACCCTGCTTAGCTTCCAAGATCTGACAGGATCAGATGTCACAGTGCTTTGGCTGCAGGCGATTTGTACCATTAGTAACTCCATTTTGTAATTGAGAATACTGAGTGTTGGCAATTAACTGACTTTAATTCAGCTGAGAAATTATAGACTGCAGGTGGACACAATACTTCAAGTAGTCTTGAATCCCTGGTATACCTGAATCTAGGTATGCTCCAGAATTCAATAAAAATAATCACTGAAAACTGTTGGACTCAGTTTGGACTGATATAACAAACTACTCTAGAATGAGTAGCTTAAATAATATTTATTATTCACAGCTCTGGAGACTGAGAAATCTAAAATTATGGTGCCAGCAGATTCACTGTCTGATGAGAGTTTGCTTCTTGGTTCGTAGAAGGCTGTTTTTTCATTGTGTCCTTACATGGCAGAGAGCAGAGAAAGTTGATTTCTCTGGTGGTTTTTTTTATAAGGGCACAAATCCTATTCATGAGGGCTCTACTCATCAAGAACTAATTGACTCCCAAACTCCACCTCCAGATACCATCACATTGGAGATTCGGGCTTCAATGTATAAAACTGTTGTGTGTGTAGGGGGATGGGAATTCAGTTGATAGCAAAACTCAGTAAATGTTTCACTGTCTCTCTTTTTTTTTTTCCTGCTACTTGTTCTGTTTTGTTTTAAGGCAATGGTTGGTTCCAAGTTAATTTCCTTTTAGCACTAAACCTAAAGTATATAAACAGATGTTTTGAGTAAAAACTTGGCATAATGGATAAAAGAAAGAAAGAAGGAAGGAAGGAAGGAGGGAAAGAGAAGAGAAAGAAAGAAGTTTGTAAAATGTTGATTAAATACTTTTGGGAAAGTTTCTTAACCACAAGAACTTTAGGATATTTAATATGTAAACATTCACCATGACTCTCCAAAAAGTTGTTTTTATATGTCTCCCCAATTTTACCATGGAACATTGGTGTTTTTTTTTTTTTTTTTTTTTTTCCAGTAAACTATTAACACTGTGGGGATAAGGAGGCCTGAGGAAAACAATTTGGGAAGTGCTGTCTTCAAGCAATGCATAGATTCATTTTCAGTATTTTAGGCACACATTTAGAGAAGCTATAAAACTGTAGGATGGATCATATGTGACTAGTAAAAGGTTTCTTTGCACTTTATTTGAGATAAAAGATTCATAAGAGTTTTGTCCTTTTACTTTTTTTTCTTTTCTTTTCTCATTTATTTCCTTCTCTTTACTCCTTCCTTCTTTCCCTTCTTAATTCAATTTGTGTGGTCTTTTAACATTGCATATATTCCACTTCTGAAAGGGCTACATGGGAGTTCCCTAGAAGTGAAATCAATCTTATAAATGTAGATTAGATAAACCGCCTGGAATCTTCAAAATGTGAGGCTTATTGGTAGATGGTCATTATCAATAATTGAAAAAAACGAAAGGACAACTATGTACAAGCAGCTATGGGCATAAAACTATATACTGGGCAGCTGTGGGCATAAAACTATATCAATTTTTGATTGAAATGAGACTTACTGAACTAGAAACATTAAAATAGCAACATCTTTCACAGATTGAGTATTGGTAATAACGAATGGCATTTATGGTCATGACTCCAAATATTTGGGTGTCGAATGTATTTGAATGTAGTTTTATGCTCACTGGAGCTTAAAAAACCCCTTCTTTAAATTAAAAGGAAGATAAATGTTTAGTAACATAGACTGTTGCCAAAAATTATCTTACTTTTTAACGTGCTTATTAAGATCACAGAGGGTGGTTTGTAATTTTGCATTTTCAGGATTTAGTTCGAGCCTTTAGAAACAACACCTTAAAACTAACATTTGAAACCATTTCAAAAGTGAAAGAAGTATCTTATGATGAATATGCAATAGCATGACAGAAAGTACATTTTCAGAATTAAGTAATAATGATGCATTGCAAAGTTGGAATTTGTTTGAAATTCCTTGTGACAACTCTGAACAATGCCATCTCATTTTAACGTCTGTGGCTTTAAGCATAAAAGCAAACAATAAATAAATAAATTTCCCTCTTCTTGTTGCCAAAATGATTTTTTAAAAATGTTTTCACTCCTCTACTCAACATGAAACCTAAAAAAACCCCTCTTTTTGAATTTTTTTCTATTGTTTGTTTGCTTATGATACAATACCTTAATTCCTCCCCAGCAATATTTATTACTTTTTTATTCTTTTCCATCCTCCTTGTATCCTTGATCTCACTTCAAATTCCAGAAGGAAAGTAGAAGTTGAAGTTCAAAGGACTCAAGAAGGAAAATGAAGTTGAAGTTTCATGGCTAATTCTTCTGTTATTCTTCATAAAATTTCCTTTGAACAGCTTTCAGTTTCTGTGTCTGTGTTTCTGTCTCTCTCCCTACCTCACCTACCCCCAAAAAGAAGAAAAAAGAAAAAAGAAAAAAAGAAGAAAGCAGCTATGTTTCATTTCAGTACCTGCAACTGTAGGAATTGAATCCACGCACAGTAAGCAATCATTCTCACTGAAAACAGAGAAATCACAATTGTAAGCCAGGAGCTGTATTTTTGGTTCAATCACTTTCACTGCAAAAACGAGTCCTTTTACTTTAGTTTTGGTGGATAGCAGCGAAATTTGATCCACTTGAGTGGTGCTTCAGGAATCTGCCCTTGCCTTCTGTTTTCTTGCAGGTCTCCCAACTCGCCTTACTATTTCTCATCTGAAACAGATGTCCTGCTTAACTAGATGCACGTTTCCCACTTGCTTTCACCCTTTTGCCCTAGGAACAGAGGAGCCCACAATCTTCTCTCCTCAACCCTAAGGGCTGACTGAATTGCAGACAAAACATCAGAGCAGCCTGCCTTGGTTGATTAGGGTTTGGCTGCTGACTGAGTTGTATTTCCTGAAAAATCAGGACAATTTACTTTGCAGAGTTCGGTCTCTCATACAGCTTTGTGCCCCTAAGACCCACTTTTTAAAATCTCTTAACTTTTTTCCCTCCTAGCTATACTGATAAAAGAAGTTCAGGGGAATCCCTTAACGTGCTTAATTATACATGCAAGGCTTGGAAACCAAAACTCTCAGACATCAAGGGTACTCCCCTTAACCTTAAAGTCTCCAGCGTGTGCGGAGAAGGTGCAGTTCAATGTAGGAACTTCGGAGAGGGTGGCAGGTGCCAGGGTGTGGCTGCGGTTGTCTCTCTCCCTTTTCTCTTCCAGCAGAAGGAGCCACCTCCAAGAGCGGGAGAGGAGAGGGGTGGGGGGGGGAGGGGGAGGGAGGGAGGGGGGAAACAGCGCGAGAGGGAGAGAGAGAGAGAAAAGAGAAAAGAAAGGGGGAGTCTAGAGGAGGGAATAAGAGAGAGGGCGGGGTGGGGGCGCTGGCGCCAGGGGAGCGAAGGAGCAAGCCTGGGAGGCTCAGGCTCACACGCACGCCGCCTCTGTTTGTACACAGTGCGCTCCCGGCAGCCGGCTCGTCCCCTCCAGCTCACGCTTCATTGTTCTCCAAGTCAGAAGCCCCGCAGTCGCAGCGGTGAGAGCAGCCTGAGCTAAGCTCACCGTCCTAGCGCTAGCTCGAGGGTCCGCCCGCCCGCGCGGGAGCCCCGGAGCCTGCGCCCCGCCCGCTGCGCCTTGGCCAGGACCCACCCGCGGCGGAGGGCTGAGCCTGTCCGCGGCTCTCCCGGACTCACCACCTCTGCGCGCCGGAGTGCAGGGGAGAACCAGGGAAACCGACCTCTCGGCGGCCACCACTCTCCGTAGCCCTCGCTAAGAATTTGTTTCAGGAAGCTCTGCGGGAAGAAGACATCTTTTCGAATTCTCCAATAGGGGCGGGGTCTACAGCCGTCCTGTGGTGCCTCCTCGGAGACACCGCCCTCCGCGACGACCCCTGACCGGCCGGGGTCACGTCCAGGAGCCTGGAACATGCAGCGCTCGGCGGCCGCCTGGCTCTTGGTTGTGCTCAGCCTCAGTGCACCCCACTTCGGCAAAGGTGAGGTGGCGGGGCCCGGGTCGCGGGCTGCGGGACAGGCGGGGAGTCCCCTGGGGAACGGCGCGCTGGCGGAGGCGGTGCTGCCTGCGTGCTCGGGGCGGCGAGCGCCGCGGGCGGCGTGGAGGAGGCGGCGAGCCCTGGGTGCCTCGCGGAAGCGCTCGCGAAGTCCGAGCGAGAGCTGCGGGTTTAGCTGGAGGAGGGTGCCACCTAGGAAAGAGGAGGACCGAGGGGCGGCCGGCGGCGTGCCCGGGGACTGGCAGTTTAGGGGCGCTGTCAGACACCGAGTCGCTGTGCGACTTCTCTCCCGCAAGTCCCGAGGACGCTGGCTGCGGACCGACGCCAGGCGGGGCTGTCATGGGGACCGAGCGGGTCGAGGAGCGCGCCTGGGGCGTCGTCTAGTATATGAGGGGGAGCCTGGAGAGCTGCAGGGCCATCTGCCCCGGTGCTGTACCCTGGCACCGGGCGGGCTGAGCCTTGTGCAAACCCGGACCCGGCGTCGGCAATTTTGGCCAAAGGTGGGGTGGAGAGAGATCTTTGGGTCGCCCGCTCTCTCTCTCCTCCTCCTCTCCCGCGCGTGGCATAGATTACAACAGCCCGCTAACCCGAGGGGCCTGGGGCTCTGCTCCTCACCCGCTCTGGGTGAGAGCATAACTCTTGGTCATAGAGAACAGTGCGTGTGAGCCAACCTTCGCTCCCCTAGCCCAGGAGCGGAAAAGTTGTAACAGCAGGTCTGGACCTGCTTTTCATGACCTGCATGGAAAAATGGAACAAACAAAACAAACCAAACAGGCTTAAAAAAAAAAATATATATATATATATATATATATATATATATATATATATATATATATATATGTAAATATAAATACAGGACTTCCTTGAGGCCCCTGTTGAGTTTTCTAAGGTGACTTTCAGGTCTTCTGAGAGATGTGGCTTCGTCATTATACACCCGGGCCTGGATCTCACGCTCTCTGATGGCCAGGGCTGAGTTGGCGCCCGAAAGGGGCAGAGGGAGCGGCCGGAGTTCTAAGGAGGTGTTGTGTTGGGAAGCTGTGCTGTTTCTCTGCTCAGGGAAGCTGGCGGCCCCTTCTAGGGAATCCGCGGGTGGTAAGAGTCCTCCGCAGGCCGCTTCTAGTGGAGAGCTGAGTGCACCACACGGTTTTAAAACGCCGTGCCACTAGAGAAGGTAGTTGGATTAAAAATGAGTTGACTCGAATTCATTTGAGATTAGACACTTCATGAGTATTCTGCACCAAATCCATGCATCCATCCACCTGTTTCAGAGGATGGACTGTTGGGCGATTCTGCCCAAGAAGCCTGGTGTTGCTGGCCAGACGCCCTCTCAGCCCTGCGGGGAGAGATCCATGGCCGCGCCTTGCCGAGGTCTCCCTGTCTCCCCGCGAATGTGGCTATTTTTCCCAGCGTGTGGGTGTGCATGTAAGTGTTTGCCTGTGCTGTGTTTACCAAAGTGCCCTTCTAGGTATCAGGCAGCAGCAGCCACTCCACTGAAGGTTAAGGAATGGTAATGATTCCAGAGTTTCTCTGCGAGTCTCCAGCGATAGATAGGAAAGAAAGAATGAATGAAAGAAAAAAGAAAAAGATAATGCTCTCGTCGCAGGATTTTTTTCCTTTCTTTTATTTCTCCTCTGGATTCCTTTTGCACTTTGATCCCTTAGCAGGAAGAGGAAGGGAAGAACTGCAGGCACTCCCCTCTCCTCCTTCCATCTCCGCCTCCGTTCCCACCCAAACACCAATGCACACATCCGCACCCACTCACATGCACCTATGCTCTGCCACCACCACACCATCTGTCCGCCTTCAGAGGTGGAGGACGTGGGGATGCTAGAGGAGAAAGTGCATCTAGCATGTGTGACGGTGCTTGGATGGCCGGTTCTAGTCGCAGTACTAGGGAATGGCAAGTCCAGGCTGCTGGGAGGTGGGTCTCCTAAAGATGCCCACGTTGAAGGTACAGCTTGCTTCACCAGTCAGGACAACCATGGAGATGGTGCCTGGGGTTTCCATTTTGGTCCTAGACAATGATCTAGCAGTTGTATACTCCTTATTCTTCACTACATACCTCATTTTAAAAACCAGGCTGTGGGTAGAGGGATAGAGAGCTTTAGAAAAGAAGTGGACCGTTTTTTGCAGTAGCTCTTTTTGTTAAACTTGTGCCTCTTTAATTTTTTCTCCCTCCGCTCTGTAGAAGGCACAGTACAGCTTGCCTGACAGCCCCACACAATTAAACTTTGGGCAAACTTATTGAAGTCAGTGTTAACACTGAGAAATTTCCTCTCCAATGCCCCTCTTATCATATATCTAATGTATCTCATGTCTTATAGGAATTGATGTTTTCCTTCTGTGTGAGTTACAATTTATGTGGCTTAATGCCTGGAACTGGAGAAAATATGTAACTCCTTTTATTAGTCATCTTTATTTTAAAATTAAACCAATGGATCAGTCAGATTGAATATTTTATTAACTCTTAAATTATTCATCATTATGGGTTGTTCTAAAAAATTCAATAACATGCATACAGTTGCAGCAAGCACGTGACATCTTATGCAATCTGTCCCTGTGCCTGCAGTTTGTGCCTGCAGTCTTTAAGCAAATGGCACTGTCTAAAAATGTCTAGACATGTCCTAAATACTATAAATCATTGGGATTTGAACTTCCATTTTTTAATCAATGGTGATTTTTAGTCAATTCTACATGAGAATAAGTTAATACCTAAACAACCTTGCCCCAGATGATACTATGCTTCTATGACTTAGTATAGCAATATTTATGCTGAAATAATAGGTTTCCTTATTTTCATTGTTATTACAAATTTCCATGACCATTAACTTCATACTTTAAAAATTAATTGCTAACTTGAGATTCAAGGTGAATTACCTAAAATTAATTTTCAAATATTGAATTAAAAATAATTAAATGAAAATCACGTATCCTGATGTGATAGTTGGGTACTAATGCACAATCTTGGCTGGGCCATACACTGCCATGATATAACACAAGTTTTTCCTCTGGTTCTGAAAATGTTCTCCTGATTATGTCTGAAATGTTTCCTTAGGATCCAAACGTATTCCAAAATTTATATTGTTCTGGAAAACATTTACAATAAAAAAAAGAATAAAAATTGGAACAGTCCATCCTTCCTTCTTCAGTCTTGAACTTGCAAAAATCTCCAAAACAAGACTAAAGTACTGCACTTCTGAACACTTCTTTACATTAAAATTCTGTTGTATTTTTATCAAATATCTTAAGATTACTGTTCATATAAAACGTATTTAATATCAAGTATATTTTAAAAAGGGCTGGGATTTAGGTCAGTTGATAGAGCGCTGCGCTGCAGTCTCTGAGGATCCGAGTTCGATTCCCAGCACTGCAAAAATGGGAGAAGGGCCTGGCAATCCACTCCCAAGGTAATCCCGAAACAGTTGAAAACCCTATGAGAGTCGCCATGAGTTGGATATGGACTCGATGGCACCTAACAACAACAACATATTTAAAAAAATATTTTCATAAAGCTTGCCTTTCTTTCTAGGTGCCTGGGAAATTTTCCCTTCTCATACAATTATAGCAACGAAGAGATACATTCATAACCAAGATAAAATTGCATAATTACTCAATACCATTACAAAATATATTAGCAGTTTTTAGCATCTAAATTTGTACTCCAAACTCTTAATTTCCTTGATATTAATTAAATAATGTTTCTAATTAGGTAATATGTTCTTAAAATGTTTTATCTTTTAGAGAGTTTTGAAAAATGAGCTGGACTGTATATGCTATCATTTGTGTACAATTAAGAGACAACAATCTCATTGCAGAGTTTTCTAAAGCCTAAGAAAGTAATTTTGATATTTGTTTACTGCATACATTTGCAAGTGTGATAGATTTGAGTATGATTTATGATGTAGTAGTTTTATTGTATCTCTGCCAGAGAAACAGGATAGTCTTCAGAATTCAGTTCAAGCTGGAAGTAAGTTATAATGAGTAGGTACTTAGTAAAAAATAGCAAATATTGCAAAATATTTAATCAGTATTATGGCTTCTATCATATCTAATCAGTTTACTCTCTTTGTTTGCTAAGTAGTTTGAAAACTAACATTACTATGAAAAAATTTAGAAAGCCAAAGTAAAACCAATCCTCATCATTCAGTTCTTATTTGTGTTTTAAGGAAGATTCCCAGCATATTTTTTCTTTATTGTAGACCATGTAGTGATTATAGTATATTTTGGTTAATCAAAGGGAACATGCTATGTGGACACAGTCAAATGACTGCCAATGTAAAATGTTTCCTATAGTATCCTATGTAAGGATGCTAGACATTAAGCACTGTAAGTGCTAAAAACAATGAATTACCATGTAATTGTCACTAAAAATACCTCCAAAGAGTCTTTGATTCCAGAGTTGTTGAAAGGACAAGGCTGGAATCAATTGTGACCTCACCAGCAGGTGTCAGGATAATCAACAAAGATCTTTTAAAGGAAAGATGAAAAATAACATGCACACACACACACACACACACACACACACCAATAAATACTAATATGGAAATCCAAAAATAATGACTTTCTACTTACTATGAAATGGTGATATTCGTTTTCAATTCTCCCCTGAGAAAGAAAGGAAGATTGAGTTGTAAAGACTGATTGCTTGTACCACAGAATTTTAACTTAGAAACAGAATTGCTCTGCCACAAATAAGCATGCACTTAGGTTGAACTATTACTTTTCAGGGGTCTCTTGAGTGCCTTCCAAGGAAGTACACATAGAGCAATGAGGCACTTGTGGTAAAACAATTATTGCTGAAAGTTCCAAGTTTACTTTCCAAATTTACTTTCTTTACCTACTCTGTTTCATAAATAGACGTTCTCTTCTACTGACTTATACAGATGTAGACGTTCAACTATATATTTACACACATCTGCAATGGAAAGAGATGAGTGTTTACACTTATTGGTTTTTTATAGTGCTAGTAAAGTGTACATTTTCTGGAGTTTCCAACTTTCTAACTAACATATTCTCTTGGCCAAGGAAGACTAAATGAGATGATAATCAAAGCTTTGTCATTGTCTATTTCAGATGTACATGCGTATACACATACACACATATAATGCGTTTTGTGTGTCGGTATCTGTCAGTGACTTGAAATCATTTTGTGTTTAATTGATCATTATCAAAAATTAGGTCTGCTATTTACCAGTATAGCCTTTAGAGCTGTGTTACAAATTCAATATTATACCCTTGCTACAAGTTCTCTCAGGGTTTTTATATAATCACTGATATGCCAAATGGCCTATTTTCAGTGGCATCTTTTCTGTGTTAAAGTCCCCTAAAATAAAAGTCTCTCTCTCTGTCTCCTTGTTTCCACTTCTTTCTCGCCATTTCCCATGTCCTTGCTGGACAGCAACTAGGACACAACATCTAATATAAAATTAATATGACATTCTGTCATTATTATGAAAAGGTTTTAAATCTTCAAAGCACTGCTAATTTTGCAATTTTTCTTTCTTACCAAATCCTGAGATTTAATCATAAATGAAAATCAATTGGAATCTGAATTAAGGAGCAACTCAAGGCTTTACACCTTAATTTGATCATAGTGTCCTTCATAAACTACTAACTAGGTGGAAATTTGTCTCTACTCCACAGTGGAGAGGTCTCTTGCCTCATAGCTTCATCCTCATAACACATGAATGAAAACCTAAAAGAAAGAATCAGACACTTCTGACCACCTGAGATAAACGCCACATTTATGCCTTAGATTATGTATTGTAGAAAAGTCTATTTATCTTGGTTTTCAAGTTTCTCACCCAGCTAAAAACTGCACTCAGAAAGTGAAAGGCATGTGAAGTAATAGGTCAAACTTAATTAGAGCAATAAAAAGTATCAACTGTTAGACAACTGTTACACAAAGCAGTAATACTTTACACTATAAAAATCTGAGCGCAGTTACTGTGGGGGTAAGGGAAATATAAACCTTAAAGGCCTTACCATATGAGAGAGTATTATAATAAGTGATCCCAGTATTTACCATGCATTCTAGAGAAAGGCTCACTGCAATATATTCATTTTTGGGCACAAAGGCAGTGAAATATATACATTTATTGACAGAATATTTTGTCAAAAATGTTTAAGCTTGAAAACCTGCTTAATGATGAAACAGAAATCTGAAAAATGTACTTATGTAGATACTTTATTTTCCCATTATGCCAGAGAAAATGTTGTTATATAGTATTTTTTTTTCCCTAAAGTAATGAAGATATTATAACAGCTCAGCACTTTAGGGAAAATAGTAGACCTCAGAATTCAGATAAGATGTCCTGCAATTATTTGGTTATGTTTTAGAAGAAAATACACTGCATTTTGTTTTTAAAATATGCATTATTATAGTTATAGTAGTTGTATAGAATTTGTTCAACAGAAGCTGTACGGTGCATGAGGCAAAATGGAGGATTTAAGTATATGGATGAAGGCTTTTTAAGAATTACAGCACTTTAGAAGTGATTGTTACTATGGAGAAAGAAGATTGACTTAGTTTCACTGTTTTTCTTTTTTGAAAGAGATCTGTATCAAACAGATTAATCTCTTTTAAAAATAATTTATTATAATGTTACATAAATGGGAAAGCCAAGGTTTTAATATCTTCTTAGATGATATGCTTGGCTTAAGGTAATCTTTAAATGGAGTTAGGCCACCATGCAATATTTAAGGTTTATGCTTTATATTTGACAAAGTGGTTTATTTTTGGAATGCAAAATAATCTTTTAAGTCTCTTCTTGTATTAAGTCAGGATAACCATTTAGGTTTTACTGACACCAGAGTATATGAGGTCAGCTATTGTGAAGTGGGCTCATGACATTTGAGCAGAAAAGACCAGAGCAGTCAGGTGGGAACATTGGAGAATATTTTTATTTGAAATAAATGAATAAATCCCTCCCTATGTGGAACAATTTCTTACCTGTAGGCATGTGTTGTCTGTCCTAAAATCCATGATAGCTTTATTCCATCACATTTTTCTCTCCAAGTGCTACTTGAACTCTAATTTTATCCACATTATTTGCCGGTTAATTTATTTTTTCTTTCTGTAGTGTAACTTGTTACTATAAACGCTAGTTTTTTAGAGTGTGGTCTATAGACAGAAACCAAGTCACCATTCACAAGGCTTTAATATTTCTACTCCAAGTTGTTGTTTCATGTTTTGTGCTGTCTGTGGAGCTAGAGCCAAAGAAACAATGAGATAAAACACTATCAAAACAACAATAAAAATAACAAAAATTCCAAAACTGATAATATGTTTTGAGTTGAATGGAGCTATCTTCCCTAACCCTATTCCTATTTCCCTATATCCTATATCCTTAGGAAGGACTTGTACATTTTAAGTATATATATATGTGTGTGTGTGTGTGTGTGTGTGTGTGTGTGTGTGTATGTATAGTGTGTATATATGTGTATATATGTATTTGTGTATAGAGAGGGATATATATGCAGCTGTACCACTGTGGTGTCCAATCCTGTCAGATCTGTGAAGCTAAGCAGGGTCGGGCATGGTTAGTACTTGGATGGGAGACCACTGGGGAACACCAGGGGCTGTAGGCTTGGGAGAGGGACCTGGCAGCCCACTCCCAAAAAACAAATCAGCTATTGAAAACCCTGTAAATAGCAGAGAAACATACAGTTGCTATGAGTTGGACACCAACTCGAAGGTACCTAAGAACTACACACAGATACACACACACACACACACACACACACACACACACACACACACACACCTGTATATGTGTATATGTGTGGGTATCAAATTTAGTATTAGGAACTTTCAAAGCTTTGTTTCTCACTCTCTTATATAACCATTTCTTACAATCCGTGTTGTAGAATGAACCTACTTTGAAAATACTTCTCAGCAGAGCATAGTTAAAATATAGTATTAAAGCACAGGCAGGATATAAAGTGGTTTCTGTTTGCTATCAATCTTCAATGAAAAGAAAAGCTACTTCTAAGTGACAGATTCCTTTGTTAAATAAAAAGTTCTGACACTTCTGCCTCTCTTTAATTTTGATTTAAAAAATAATTTTTCAAGCATCATCCTGTTTTTCTTTCTTTCTTTCTTCTCTTTACTTGAGTCCTATCACCATGTCAGCATAAATGTCTTGCTACACAAGTTAATAAGAAATGTTCTCCCTGATAGCTTTCTTAAGTAGGGTAAATAAGTCTTGAATATACCAATTGCATACTATGTATTCCAGTATTCTATTATCTCTAATTCTCACAACTCAGAGAGGCAGGTACTACTATTATTGATAAATGAATGAAAAAATGGAGATAAAGATGCTAAATAACTTGCCAAGATCACGTGGGCTCCTGTGCATCTTGTGAGTTAGCCTCTAGATGGAGTCTAGGGCCTGTCCTCGTAACTATTAAGTGATGCTATGTTTCATTGAGTCACACATCCTGTGTGTATTGTGGAAAAAACTTGTTAAATATTATTTGTAAAACATGAGCACTCTATTTAATCACTATTTAACTGATAGTTATTTTGGCAAGGGTAAATTATTCTCTTGGGACAATAACTTGAAATTTTTAGATAGTTTAAAATTCAAGTTGGTAAAGTAGTATAGGTCTTTTCACATTCACAAATAAAGGAGTCTGTTCTTTTGATCAGGAAGAATTAATAGTATGTCTTTCAGAATGCATTATTAGAATACTAAAGATAGGAGAAAGAAGAACAGTTGGGAAGTGATTTGAACCACATTTAAAAAAAATCTTGCCATTTAATTTTATTTAAACATGATTTTTTATGATTTATTTTGATTTTCTGGAATATTGCCACTCCTCTGCATTGTTCCATTGCTACTCAATATGATGTGTAGGAACATACTTTATCTGTAATTTTCAGTTACATAATGCAGCACAAGCGTTTTTATGGGTTAACAAGGTTTTTATTTCAGCTAGTTTAATGAAAGTATTTAATTCACTTTATATCTTATCGCCATTTAATTTTATTTCTATGTAATCATATTAAGAAATATTAATTAAATGGCCATGTGTGGTGGTGTATGCCTGTAATCCCAGCACGTGGGAGGAGGAGGCAGGAGGATCTTTAGTTCAAGGACAGCCTGGGCTACATGGTGAGGCTCTGTCTCTGAAAACCAAGGCTGGGTATACAGCTCAGTGGTAGAGCACTTGCCTAGCATGCGCAAGGCCCTGAGTTCCATCCACAGAACCCCCCCCACACACAAAATAAATAAATAAACAGCCAAACAAAGGCACCAAATAGTTTCAAAGTTTATCCATCCCCCCAAAAAAATGTTTTCTGCTTTATTTGAACTCATATTTTAAAAAAGCAAGGATTCTTTTAAAATACTTCAAACTGAATTAGCTTTAAATATTTTACAAAATAATGAACATTATACCATCTTATGAGAGTATCCTCATTAAAATCTTTCTCTGTGCATCTGTACAGTATTTAATAGTTGAAATGGATTTCTGCATGCTTTCTTCCCCTAAAATAATAAAATGGCATTTGAAATTTTATAAGCATCTCCACCTTTGCTTTCAGAAACATAAGCAGAGAAGTCATTCTTAATCTAGTTTAACAGATACAGAACCCAAGAGGCCAAAGTCATGTGATCTAGAATTCAAAGAACAAGGAATCCGTACTTGGTCTACGTGTTCTGATTCCAACTTATTTATTACTCTTTCTGCTTTGCTTGAAATAATTTTAAGTTGTACTTTTTTCTCAGTTCTTAAAATCACGAGATGAAGAGGAGTTTTATTGATATTTTTCAAAAACTATTCCATGCTGCTTCCCAGTTCACCATTAACACTTTCTTCCTTTGCCCATTAACTAACCTTCATCACATCTTTTAGTTCCTCAATAGTTTCAGAACCTTGTTTCTTCCTTATCATTTTTTCCCCTTCAAAACTTGAACATCCATGGTGCCATGGTACATGCCTTAATTCCAACAGTTTGGGAGGCAGAGGCAGGAAGATTGCAAGTTGGAGACCCGGAGACAGCCTGCATAATTTAGCAACACTTGGTCTTAAGATAAAAGATAAACAAATAGGATGATAGTGCAGCCTAGTGCCAGGCCCTGGGTTCAAACCCCAAGTACTACAAAGCAAAGCAAAGCAAACAAAACACAACAATAAAAACTTGAACATGTAAGCTTGTGGTCCTTTTAACATTCTGGTATTAAACTTTTAAACTTGCTGAAAATTCCCAACACTAATGATTCCCACCTCTGTGTGTTAGGTAATGTTTTTCATGAGTTCTGTTCACATGAAATGATTCAGCTAGTAGCACTTCAAGTTTCTCGGACTTTCCATCTTTTATTGGAATTTTATTTTTCCTCACCTGTCACTCCCACTAAACCCACCCATCATTACTAGTATAATTTTCAATCCTCCTTATTTCTGAACCTGTTCTCTTTGGTTATCCATTTCAAGAGATGCTCAGCCACTTATGAGTTTCTGCATTGATTTCACCTATTTTCTTATTTGGCTTCCCAGATGATTGTACAACTTTTTGCTTTATCAAATCCCAAACTAAGGTAATTTCCAAAGTTCTTTTGCTATCCTTGGCATTAACAAAACTGGAGTACTATCAAAAGGAAGTAGAACCCCTCATGTTCTCATACATATGTGGGAGCTGAATTAAATTTAAAAGAAGGAAAAAATCCTATACAGAAATTGGAACATAATAAAAAGCTAAAGTCAACTTGAGGAGAAGGGACAATTTAGGGAGCAGAAAGGAGGACAGAGGGAGATAGCAAAAGGAAGAGATAGGAGAAGACAGGAGTGGGAGGAGGGACAAAGAGGAGGGAAGAATAAGAGAGAGGGCGACCGCAAAGTAGACAGCCCAACTTTAATAGTTCAGGAAATAATTATAATAATACCAACAATACCAAAGAATAGTAATAACACAAATGGGCTAGGTTATTCATGTTAATACTACTGACAGTGTAAAAAGATAGATCACTACAGGAAAAAGTTTGGACTTAAATCATAATTGGGATGTAAGGGTATATAGAAAAATAATCCCACAAAAAGACATGCAAATAGAAGAGAGGCCTTTGGTGAGGGGGTGGAAAAGTGGGGAGGAGGTGCCCAAAAAGGTAAGGGGGAAGTTATCTGTGCAGTGTACAATGAAATGCATATATGGAAATGTCACAATGAAATGCATGTCATAATGAAACACATTAAGGTGTAAATTAAAAATTTCCAATAAAAAAGGAAGTAGAACCTATAGATTGAAAGTCATGATGGGCCTGATAGGTTAAATTGATATACTAAATGGAATGACAAAGATAGGAAGTTATGATCTGTCATTATGGAGATATTAAAGTAATTACACCATAATTACAATTTTAGTAACTATTAATTTTCCAGTATAACCATAGGAATTATGGTTGAGAGAAGGCAGAAGACAAAATGATTGGAGAAGACTCAAGAAACTGAATTTCTAGGTGTGGGAAAAATCATCTATGTGATCTAGGTATTAAAATCACACACACAAAATTATACCATGAGAAATGTTGGAGAAGATGACAGTGAACCAGAAACAGAAGTCTTCAAAGAGGGGTGTGGTACAGAGATGAGGAGTAGTTAAGCAGAGGTAGTGGGAAGTAGACATAACATATGAATTAAAACTAGGATTTGTGGAGAGGAAGGAGGGAGAATGTTCTGGATGAGGTACTGAGGATCAAGAGAGAATAGCACCACAACTTCCAATCTAGAGATTATGTGAGAGATGAGTTCAGTTCAAAGGTCTGCAGGGTAAACATTATATGGAGTGTAGTGATTTCCTTTGGAGCATAATGATAGACATAATAATAGTCTAATTCAGGCATTGTTCTTTTCCACAGATTATCCTACTGATTTTTACACGTTATACTCATAATAGTTGATGTATCTTACCATGAGCAGTGCTTTATATGTTTGTATATAGCATCCCTTAAACCTCACAACAAACTAAGGGTTTGTTACCCCCACTGACAGATGAGCATATGGATTAGGAACAGGATACGTTATCAGCACTCAAAACTAGGTTATTATAGGTCCAAATCCAGGAATCTTTACACTGTAGCATACTTACAGAGAAAAGCCCCAAATCCACAGAAGGATCCCTTCTAAATTTAAAGCATCTCTGGGGAATAGGAAGATTTCTGCAGTCCTGCCCTGACCTACTTTATCCTGTTCACATGGGCTTTTGTGTATTTTGAGGTCAATATAGTTACTGGTTACTGAGAATGTCTAATATGTCTGTTTGGTGGCCTTAATTCTTGCCCATTTATGGATCATTTGTCCGAAGAGTTCTTACTGGAAAAAAATTAACCTCATTTCCAGCGGTATTTTTCTTTCTTAATATAATTGTGCAACCTTACACACAAAGATTTCTGTTTCCTCATATTTACATGTTACAAATTCTTGTAAACCATAATGTTTCTTCTTTAGTTTCTGACCTGCTGAAGTTGTATATATATTTTCCTTTAATCTGTCCTGATAAGCCATTCTTTTTGTCATTTTAGTTGCTTTATTTGGAATCCATCCAAGTAGCCTATATATTTATACCACAGACTTTTCAAAAATTCAACAAAGAAATCCAGGTATGTGCTTCCCGAACATACAGCAACATTCATTAGTCTGTATTTTTATAGTCTTGAAACTAAATTCTAGATTTTTAACCTGTTACTTGCTACTTGTTTTAATTTTTTTTTCTAGCAGGCTACTTTTTTCACAATTTTATTTTACATTTGGCTTCACTGTGATTTTACCTAACATTTCTCCATTCTGTATTTAGTATAATTGTTACTATTTTGTGATACATGGCCTCCTGACGTGGATCATGGAATAACTTCATTTCCTAAATAGAGTATTATGCTAAAAAATGAAGTGTACAAATTCTCTCACTTAGCTTGTAATTCCATATTTGTTCTCTTTGAAAGTATTGGAAGTATTCATTATCTTCTTGAAACCATGTTCTGTTTCTATTTCTCTATTTATTACTTCTATATCTATTTCTGACTGCCTCTTCTCTTTCTGTTTTTCATCCTATAGCTTATTCCTAAGACTAACCTTCACAGCCTCAGAGAATGTCTTTCTGACCATCTTCCTCAGGTGTCTATGCTGTAAACACTTCCAAGAGCAGGCACTCAATTAATACTTGTTTGCTGAGTTTGATACATGCTTGAATTAAAACTTGGTACATAAATCTTTTCTAGACAAAAATCATTCACTTGATTCACCTGCTAACTTATCTGATAAATGCTTATCTACTTGATACACTGAGGTGTTGACTTTGGATCATGGTACAAGTAATACATTTTAAAAAAGCAGTAAGTGTTTTACTAGGGACAAAATCTAAGACCTGAGTAAATAAATGACCCACTGTTTTCATAGTTATCTAATTTATGAACACTTCAAAGGGAAGATTTAGGTTTTGTCTTAATTTATCAAATTGCAATAAAATAGTTATAGTTGTATGTGGAATATAAACAGAAGGCTTTAAAATGTCATTTTATTATCGAGGATAGATATGAAAAGTATGTACAACAAAATCAAAGCACTTGGCAGTGATTTTAGTTGTCAGGTGGAGGAACTGCAGGTAGCCCTTGGATCTGCTAATTGCCCCCAGTTCCCTGACAATTGCTCCCCTAAGCACCACTAGCTGTAACTTCCCTCCAGCTGTCACTTCTTTTCCTCTGCCCACCAAGCACCGACACCTGCTGGACCCAAAAATTCTTGGCAGAGGAGAAAAGCCAACACCTGGGAGCTGTGTCTGCCCAGGAGCTGAGAACCCTGGAAACACTTCCATTCAGAGGAGTTGTGTAATGACAGTCTGTATGTCACCATAAACTGCTGTTTATGCCCCTTCAGGCAACTGTACTTCTACCTTGTTTAAATGTCCCCGTGGTTCTAAAACAATTTATAAGCTTGTGACTCCAATAATTGTGTGATTTCCACACCTAGTCTGAAAATTCTAAAAAGGACATTTCTTTCTAAAAGGAAAAGGATTGTGTAGAGTAAAAATGGAAACATTATGCTTGTTCTTTTTTATGTGATAGAAAGAACCCTATGAATTATTGCTTTTTTATTTAGGGAAGGACAATTAATGCCTCATTCTTGTTTTCATCATTTTTAACTTATAAATAAGGATGTATTCATTGAAAAAATCTTTATAATGACTTGTGTCATTACGTAGAGACTTGTATCAATAAGTTTCTCTGAGTTAATATGTTTCACAATAGAGTGGGTCACATATACTTTTTTGTTTAATGTTATGGTGGTAAACTATACATAACATAGAATTTACTATCCCATTTTTAGGTGTCTAATTCAATGGTATTAAATACAATTATAATATTGTGCAAAGGTTAACACATATATCCTCATAATCATTTTCATCTTGTAAGACTGAAATTTTATACACATTAAACAACACCCATTCCTCCTTTTCCTAAGCACCTGGCAACCATGACTCCGCTTTCTATCTCTATATTTTACTCTCAGGACCTCATATAAATGAAAGCATACAATGTTTTTCTTTTTGTCATAGCCTACTTCATTTAGCATAGTGCCCTCAGGGCTCATTCATGCTGTAACATATGTGAAAATCACCTGTATAATAATGAATAGTATTCCATTATATGATATAGCACATTTTTTATATCCATTCATCCATCCCTGGACACTTGGGTTATTTTCAAGTTTCAGCTAATATGAATAATGCTGTTATAAACATGGGTTTCTAAGAATCTCTTTGAGATTCTGTTTCCAATTACCTAGCTATAGACCCAGAGTGCAATTTTTGAATTCTATGGTAATTATATTGTTGTTGTTGTTGTTAGGTGCTGTCAAATCAGTATCTGACTCATAGTGACCCTCATAGAGTTTTCAATGGCAGACTGTTTCAGGATTGCCTTGGGAGTGGATTGCCAGGCCCTTCTCCCATTTTTGCGGTGCTGGGAATTGAACTCGGGATCTCAGATACTGCAGCACAGCGCTCTACCCACTGAGCCAAATCCTAGCCCTAATTAAATTGTTAATCTTCTGAAAAAGCCCATACTTACTTCCTCCAGTGGTTGCGGCATTTTACATTCCCACAAATCATACAAGAGCTCTGATTTCTCCATATCCTCCACAACACTGATCACTTTCTGTGCACTTATTATTTCCTGGCCATATAGTGGCCATACTAATGGATGTGAGGTAGTATTATCTCATTTTAATTTTGATTTCCATTTCCATAATTAATAGAGATGTTGAGCATATTTTCATGAACATATTGGCCATTTATACATCTTCTTTGGAGAAGTTCATTAGGTGTTGTCAAGTCAGATCCAACTCATAGTGACCCTATATATAGCAAAACAAAATACTACCCAACATTGTGCCTTACACACAGTATTTTTTATGTTTGAGCTCATTGTTGCAACTACTGTTTCTTCTTATTTAAATCATGTCATATCAGCAAATGGAGATTCCAGGGGCTCTACTCCATGTCCATCAATAAGATTGACTCTACTTTGAGGAGGCAACTCTTCTGCAGTCATCTTTGGAATGCTTTCCAACATGGCGGAGGAGGGGGCTCATTTTCTGACACTATATTTGACAGTATTTCTCTGGTATTCATAGGGTTGTCAATGGCCAATTGTTTCAGGAGTAAGGTGCTGGGTCCTTTTCCCTATTCTGTCTTGTCTCGAAGCTCAGTTAAAACCTGACTACCATGGCTGGCCCTACTGTATGAGAAATACTGATGGCATAAATTTCAGCTTCACAGCAACCCATAAGCTCCCACAGCACAAAAAGTTGAAGAACAGTGGGGGTTCTTTGGAGAAATACTTATTCAAATCATTTGTCCATTCTGAATCAGGTTTTTTGTTATTAAGTTTTAGGAGATATCTATATATTCTGGATATTAACTTCTTATCAGAGAAATGAATTGAAAATATGTTTTATCATTCTGTGGGTTGCCTTTTATTCCATGGACAGTAAAATTGATGCACAAGTTTTAAGATTTTTCATGAAGCCTCATTTGTCTATTAAAATATTTTCTTTTGTTGCCTGTTTTTTTGGTGTCATATCCAAGATCATCACCTAATCCAAGATCATGAAACTTTTTCCTTGTGTTTTCTTCTGTGACATTTTTAATATCAGGTCTCAGATTAGATTTGACCCATTTTGAAGTGATTTTTGTATGTGGTTTTACATAAGAGTACAACTTCATTCCTTTGCATTTGGATATCCAGTTTTCCCATGGTCATTTGTTAAAAAGATTGGAGTGTCCCTTCCCCATTTAATAATCTTGACATTCTTGTTAAAGGTCATTTGACTTTAGTTCCAGGATTCATTCATGCCCACCCACCTGCCTGCCCATCTGTCCTTCCTTCCTTTTTTCCTTTGTTTTCGTTTTTAGTAGTAAGTGTTGCACCCAGGGCCTCATGCATCCTAAGCAAGTGCTCCACCACTAAGCTATGCTCTAAGCTCTTTTTAATTTTCTTTTAAATTTTGGGCCAGATTTTGGCAAATTATGCTGGCTTCCTCTGGGCCTGTTCTTGTGATCCTCTTTCTTTAGCTTTCTGAGTCACTGGGATTACAAGTGACATGCAGCTTGTTGTTGTTGTTAGGTGCCCAACTCATAGCGACCCTCTGTACAACAGGGGAAACACTATTGTCAGTGCTTCTCTGCTGTTCATAGGGTTTTCAATGGCAGATTGATTTTTGGGAGGGGGTTGCCAGGTCCTTCTCCCAGCCTACAGTTTCTGGTGTTCCCAGGTGGTTTCCCATCCGGGTACTAACCAGGCCCGACCCTGCTTAGCTTCCGAGATCTGATGGGATTGGATGCCACAGGGCTACAGCTGCAGGCCGACATGCAGCTTAAGGATTTCTATTCTATTCCATGGTTATGTACATGTGTCTTTATACCAGTACCACACTGTTTTAGTTATTGTAGCTTTGTAGTTATGTTTTGAAGTCGGAAAGTGTGAGTCCTCCAGGTATGTTCAGCTTTTTCAAGTAGCCGTATAAAATTTAGAACTTATAAAAAATTCTGCAGAACATTACACTGAGTTTGAATATGATAGAGATTGAAATGAATTTTTAGATTGCTTTGGGTGGGATTTACATGTTAATGTGACTTAAGCATTCCAATCTATGAGTTTATAAACATGAATGTGTTTGCATTTATTTATGTCTTTATTTCTCTAAGCAAATTTTAAATAGTTTTCATTGTGTATATCTGTCTTATCCTTGGTTAAGGCAGTTTATTTTATTGTTTTTCATGCTATAGAAAATTAGATAATTTCCTCCTCAGGTTACTGTTTTTCATCTTAAAAGTTGATAAAATCATGCATACTTATAGGGTGGGTACCATGTGACACTTCTATACATGTGTACATTGCATACTGTAAAATGCAGAGTAAACATATCACCTCAAGTATTTCTTTCTTCTGCCTTTCCTTTTTCTTCTTTTTGTACTGGAGGGTTGAACTCAGGGCCCTGTGCATGACTAGGCAAGGATTCTACCACTGAAATTCATACCAGCTCCTTTTGTATTTTTTATTTTGTGATGGGATCTTCCTAAATTGCACAGGCTTCCTCTTGCCTCAAATTTGAGGTCCTCCTGCTTCAGCCTCCTGAGAACCTGGGGTTACACGTTTATAGGATTACCCAGTTCATCATTTCTTTATAGTGAAAATGTTCATGATGCTTTCAACTAGCTTTTTGGAAATGTATAGTACATTAACTGGGAGGAGGATCTGGAATCCACTCCTGAAACAATCAGCCATGGAAAACCCTATGAATAGCAGAGAAGAACTGACAATACTGCAGGACATGACACAGTGTTAGGGAGTATTTGTGTTGTACCTAGGGTTGCTGTGAGTTGGACCAGATTCCATGGCACCTAACAACAACACAATATATTATCATTATCTCTATTTACCCTCCTGTAAAATAGAATACTAGGACTTATTTCTCCTAAGTATAACATACTTCCTATTGATCAAACTTTCCCTATTTCTTATCCACTCTGATTTCCCAAGCCTCTGGTAATTGCCATTCTACCTTCAATCTCTATGACATCAATGGTTTTAGATTCTACATATTAATGAAATCATGTGGTACTTGTCTTTCTATGCCCGTATTATTTCATTTAATGTTGTAATCTCCAATTCTATCTATCTTGCTACAAATGAATTCACTTATTAATATGAATTTCATTCTTTTTATGGCAGAATCACATTCCATTGTATATATCTATCACATTGTCATTATCCATTCATCAGCTGATGGATACTTATGTTGGTTCTATTTCTTGGCCATTGTGAATAATGCTGTAATGAACATGGGAGTGAAGCTATCTTTTCAATATACTGATTTTATATCTTTGTATATAATCCTAGTAGTGAGGTTTCTGAATTATATGGTAGTTCTATTTTTAATTTTTTGAGGAACCTCCTTACTGTTTTCCATAATGGCTGCAATAACTTACATTCCAAATAGCAGTGTGCAAGGATTTCCTTTTCTCCACATCCTTGCCATTACTTGTTATCTTTGGTTTGTTAGTAATAGCCATTCTTACTGGAATGACATGATGTCTCATTGCAGTTTTGATTTGTATTTCCCAGACAATTAGCAATGTTGAGCATTTTTTTTCATGTACTTATTTGTCATTTGCCTGTCTTCTTCTGAGAAAAGTCTGTTTATATCTATTGCTGTTTTAAAAAATATGTTATTTGGGGAATTTTTGCTATGAGTTTTTTGAAGTTTCTCATATATTCTGGATATCAATCCCTTGTCTGATGTGTAGTTTGCAAATATTTTCTTGTATTCTGTAGGTTGTTTCTGCACTCTGTTGTTTGTTTCTTTTGATGTGTGGAAGCTTTTCAGATTGATACAATCACATTCCTCTATTTCTCTATTTTTGCTTTTGTTTTCTGTGCTTCTGTAGTCTTTTTTTTTTTTTTTTTTTTTTTTTTTTTTTTTTTTTTTTTTTTTTTTTTTTTTTTTTTTTTTTTTTTTTTTTTTTTTTTTTTTTTTTTTTTTTTTTTTTTTTTTTTTTTTTTTTTTTTTTTTTTTTTTTTTTTTTTTTTTTTTTTTTTTTTTTTTTTTTTTTTTTCGTTCTGGCCATACTGGAGAGTTGAAGCTGGAGGTCTCATGTATGCTTTAAAAGCACTCTTCCACTAAGCTGCAACTCAGTCCATCCTTTAATATTTTTTTATATCTTCAGACAGGGTCTTGTTAAGTTGTGCAGCCTGCCTCTGGTCTCAAACTTGCAATCCTCCTGCCCCTTCCTCCTGAGCTGCTAGGTTTGCAAGCATGCACCACAGCACCTGACAAGTTCTGGAGTCTTAAAAAAAATCTTTGTGTATTCAGATATCCTGAAGCATTTGCTTTATGTATTCTTATATTAATTTTATAATTTCAAGTCCTATATTTAATTATTTAATCCATTTTGAGTTGATTTTTGTAACTGGTGAGAGATAGATGTTGTGGTGGTTAATCTTGATTATCAACTTAGTTAGACTGAGAGATACCAAGGAAGCTAGCTAGGAACACTGATAGGCAGATCCGTGAGGGCATTTCCATGGACAATTGGTATGTGGGAGAGCAAGTGAGGGGAAAGAGCACCATTCAGTAGGCTAGGTGCCTGGACTGAAGGAGAGCAGAGAAAGTAGGAAGCCAGCTAGCTCAAGCATTCTCCTCTTTGCTTTCTAGATATCATAAGATGAGTTCTGTTCCACTGTGCCCTTCCACCATGATATTCTGCCTTACCACAGGTCAACAAACAATGGAGCCCACTGACCATGGACTATATTGTAACCTCTGAAACCATGATCCAAAATAAGTCCTTCTTCCTTTTAAATAGTTTCTTTCAGGTATTTCTCATAGTGGTGAAAAACTGACCAACACAGGGTCTAGTTTGATTCATCTGTACTTTGATATCCAATTCTCCTAGCATCACTTACTGAAAAGATTGTCCTTTGTCCATTGTGTATTCTTAGCATATTTGTCAAAATTTGGGAGGATATAGATAGGTGGGTAAATTTTTGGACTCTCTATTCTGTTCCATTGGTCTCCATGTCTGTTTTAATGCTAATATCATGTTTGGATTACTACAATACCTTATTTTGATGATTACAGCTTTGTAGTATGTTTTGAAGTCAGGTGGTGTAATGCCTCCTGTTCTGTTATTTTTGTCCAAGGTGGCTTTGGCTATTCTGGGCTATTTATTTAGGGTTCCATGTAAATTTTAGAATTGGCTTTTTTCTAATTCTGTGAAGAATGTCATTGTTATTTTGATAAAGAATGAATATAGAAATTGCTTTGAGTGATATGATTCTTCCAACCCATGAACATGGGATGTCATTCTACATTTTTGGATTACAGTATCTTAAGTTTCTTTCAGCAGTGTTTTATAATTTGAATTGTAGAGATTGTTCATCTCTTTAGTCAAATTTATTCCTGGGGTTTTTTTTTGTAGTTACTAGAAATGAGATTACTTTTGTTATCTATTTCATATAATTTATTATTTTCATATAGTAATGGTACTGATTTCTGAATATTAACTTTGTACCTTTCAGTTGTTCTGAGTTTATTAGTTTTTTTGTATAGTATTTTTTATAATTAACATCATGTCGTCTACAAACAGAGACAATTTTAATTCTTCCTTTCATAGTTAGATGCCATTTATTTCTTTCTCTTGCCTGTTGCTCCATCTAGGATTTCGAGAGTTAGCTTGAAAAGAGCGGTAAAAGTGAGAATCCTTGCCTTGTGATTACTTTGAAAAGTTAAATGCATTTGGAAGCCGTATTTGTAAATAGGAAAACAAAAATATAAGCAAAATTAATGTTAAAATAATTTCTGTGTGTTCCTTGAGAATATATACCAATTTGAAGCCATATTTCTGGATTATTTCAAGAAAGGTGTTTATTTTGCTTTATCATCCCGTTGTTGGAGTACTTTTCAAAATAAAAGATGTTATTACAAATGGCAGGTGCATGGTACACCAACACAGGCTTGGAAGTTTCAGTTTTTTCATTTAGCTTTTGTTGGGAATATATTAAAAACTAAGTCAATTGATTTTGGGATAAAAAGTGGCATGAAAAGCTCTTCCAGGATTGAGAAATTGATTACTCTGAATAAAGCCTAGAATGTGAGCCCAGGCAATTGGAACATAGTAACAGTGACTTCTCAGCTTGTTTATGTTGATATATTAATGTGAAAGTATGCATTTTAATATGTAATTACATTTTACAAAACCATATCTGGGTCATTTAGTAATATTAAAAATGTGAACTATCACTCTATAATATTTAATAGAAGAAAAATCATACTTAAGCAGTGTAGCTTGAATCCGCCATTTTATTTGATTCAAGAAATCTCAAACTCTGACCATGAGAAAGATACAATTTAAAAATCTAGGGTTTATTCAGATTGTTCAATCATTCCTTCTTTCCTACAATAGAAAATTAAACAAAATGAGTCAATGAACCATTTTGTTAAACCCCAGGAATTTAAGTTCCATTGTTTCTTTTGTTGGAGTAATAATACAGGTGTGTAGTGAAGCATAGATATTGTTGTATGCCATTAAGTCTACTATTCAAGAAATTAAAGTGGAATTCACTTCACAATACATATTGTTGTTGTTGTTGTTAGGTGCTGTCGAGTCAGTATCTGACTCATAGCGACCCTCATAGGGTTTTCAATGGCTGAGTGCTTCAGGATTGCCTTGGGAGTGGATTGCCAGGCCCTTCTCCCATTTTTGCGGTGCTGGGAATTGAACTCGGGACCTCAGAGACTGGTTATAATTAAAACTGAATTCTTTTATCATTACTGCTCTTTAGGAAAGTTTGTTTCTATGTATTTGTACATTAAGTTAATTTTGTTATGTATCTACATAAGGTTTGTTATTGTGGGATATATTACTCAGACATAGGTACAATACTATATGTTCAGAAAATTCATGAGTGACCAAAGTGTATTTATAACTTCCAATTTAGGTTTTAGACAATTATGTTCATATGAACAATACTAGGTTTTTTGATTAATGAAAATTGCTGATATATCTGCAATGATAAAAATAGTATTGTCACTTCTGTCCAGCAGCACAGGGTCTATCGGCAAGGGGGATTAACTACTCAGACACCAAATCTTAGTGAGAGGGAGACCCAGGTGGGGGAGCAGTACTTTCACGTTCACCGCCCCAGAGTGAGTGTCTCAAGCTCTTTTTATGAGGCTCTTATCATAACGTTAGTATTCTTATGAGTCAGGTGAGAAGTGGGTTAAATTATATTTTCTTGTGAGACAGGGTTATTTATTATTTATGTCAGCAGGCTCTGGCCATTGCACATAGGTAGAGACTGCATGTAGGCAGAATCTGTGCTGAAGGTCAGAGAGACAAGAGCAGGGGCTTTCTGGCTTGGAGAGTTTCCAAGGGCCAGAGCCTTCTAGAGCTGTTTTCCTCAGAGACTCTTCAGCCATTCAGCTATGCCTTCTGTTACATTGTACTATAAAACTTTTTAAGAGTAATAATTAATGTACTAAAAACACACACAATTTGGTGTTTAGTTTGATGAGTTTTCAAAATTTTATGGACACATCTAATCAGTGCCTAAAATAAGATGTACAACATTTAAATAATGCTAGAAAATTTTCCCATGCCATTTTCAATCAAATCCCATCCATGTTTTTCTCTTTCCCAAGATGTTTGTTATTTTTTTAATCACTATAGCTTAATTTTGCCTATTTTTGGACTTTTTATCAATTTTATAATATTATATATCTGTTTTTTTTTTTTTTAGCCTGGGTCATTCACTCAACATAATGGGTTTGGTATTCATCCTTGTTTTGCACATGTCACAAATACATTTCTTTTAATTGCTGTAATAACATCCCATATAAATATACCACAATCTGTTCTTCCTTTTTGTAATTGCTGGTCATTTGGGCTCTTTCCAGTTTTTAGCTATTATTGTATAAGGATAATCTCAAAAGCTCTACAGAAGTGTTCTTTCTTTTTTCTTAATATTCATATGATTTCATTTCTCTTGCCTCCATACCTAGGAATAGAATTGCTAAATCATAGGTAGATTTACTTGAAGAAAAACTAATCAGTACATCTTTAATGTGATTATATAATTGTGCTCCCCATAAATTATATTATTCCATATCTTCACTAAAATTTGTCACTGTTGGTCATTTGTAGATATTCTAGTGGCTATGGAGTGGTGTCTCAGCATATGTTAAATTTGTGTTTCCTAATGACAAAGAGTTTTGAGCAGATTTTCATCAGTTCAATGGCCACTCATAGTTCCTCTATGTGAAGGGTCCAATCTTTGGCAAATATTGCTTTATTTTGTTCATTTTGGTCCTACTTTAAATTTCATTTTCAGGAGTTTTGCAAATATCCTGGAGATTAGTATATAAGTTTATGTATGTGTAAGCATTGGAAATACCTTTCCAGGCTGTTTTTATTTTTATTTTTTGGTATTTTTTGAGACAGACTCTCATGCCTGGAACTTGCTGTATAGACCAGGCTGACCTTTAACTTAAGTCGATCCCTCTGCCTCAGCCTCCTGAGTGCTAAGATTACAGACATGTACCACTATGCTCCACTTCCAGTCTTTCTTTTATGATATTCAGTCTCTTAACGGTAGCTTTTCATGTAGAATTTTCTGATTTTGATTAAATGTATTATATCGACATTTTTCTTTTAAAGTAAGTATTTTTCATGTCCTAAGAAAATCTCCACTTATCCCAATGTCACAAAGAGGTTGTCTTAATTTTTTTTCTTCAAGAAATCCTTTTTGTTTTCCATTGAAGTCTACAGTCATTCTCAAACTATGGGGTATTATTAAAACATACAATGAATGTTTAAATTAAAACAATTATAGTAAGGCACATTGCCATTAATTCCTCTGAAAAACCTCTTCTGGCTTCAAACACACTTGTCCCATCATTCTTGCTACTTTCTGAAGCAGTTCTGGAATTCTTTCACTGTATCATTAGTTGCAATGTGGTGACTGTCTAGATGTTCTGAAATGATTCAAAAGAGTTTCCTTTCATGATTATTTTGACTTTGGGGAAGAGCCAGAAGTAGAACTGTCAGATTCAGTGAATAAAGTAGATGAGCATACACCAATATTTTTATTTGGCAGAAATTATTTGACAGTACCAGAAGCAATGTGTGACACAGAGTATTATCATGCTGGAGGATGAAACCAAAGACACTCAGGTGAGACAACTTCTAGAACTGCACTGGAACATGGTGAATACAATGGGATAAGTGTATTCAATGCCAGGGGACTATTTTGAGGGGAATTAGAAGCAAGGGATCTTTTACTGTAATATATTTTGTTAATTTAAACATTCACCACATTCTTTGAACACACCCATACTTTTTTAATATGGCATGAGATACAGGATTTCTTTTTCAGAAGAAAATTCAGTTTATTTTCTTCTGAATCATTTATTGAAGATTTTCCTGTATCTGTTAAATTGTCTTAGTGCTTTGGTTGTATGTATCTTCAATCTGGTTTCTAACTTTACATCAATACCATAATGTTTGATGTTTTAGCTTTATAGAAATGTTTGAATTTAGGTGATTTCTCTAACAATACCAACAACAATTTCTCCAGATCTATTATATATGTGTGTGTGTGTGTGTGTGTGTGTGTGTGTGTGTGTGTGTGTGTGTGTGTGGTACCTAGGGTCTAACACATACTTTGTGGCGTGCTCTACCCCTTGGCTGTACCACTACCCCATTATTTATTTATTTATTTTATTTTGAAACAGGATCTTGATAAGTTATACAGGCTGCCTCTGGCTTCAAGCTTGTTATCCTCTTGCCACAACCTCCCAAATTGCTGGGATTAGAGGTGTGCACCACTGTGCCAATCTCATTATTTTGTATTTTCATATAGATTTTAGAATTAGCTTGTCAATTTCTTCACAAAATCTTCCTGGGATTTTGATTAAAGTTTGTTCAATTTACAGAGCATCCTGAGGAATACGACCATACTACTATCTCCAAATCTATTAAGATCTTATATCTGGTCCCTTAACTGTCTGTGCAGATTAATATTTTAACAAGTACAAATTTCTTTTATTTTTGTAGGATTTTATAAATATAAGGAATTTCATATTACCTGTCTATCTCAGTAATCATAATATATCTTGTTTTAAAACAGGAATTAAGTATACCTAATAGAGATATTCAGCACCTTAGACTGCTTCACAGTTTAACAAAAATGCTATGTATAGAGGATATACTTGAAAGAAACTGAATTCCCAGAAAACAGTTTTATTAATAATAACCAGAGAGACGATGCTGTTTGAAATATACCAACATTTCACATAGTATTTTTTTAAAATTAAATGAATATAGTAAGAATATGGAAGCTCACATTTAAACAGTATGATCCATTAAACAAAATAATAGAACTTTTAAAAGAATGGGAAATAACAGAATTTGAAAAGTTTAGAATCCTTTTAATCATTTTTCTCTCCTCAAAATAAGGATTACATTTTATCCATCTTGGGTAGAGATAAAGACATTGTCAGAGTTATTCTTAGCTTTCTACAGAATAGTCAGGCTTACAGAACAAGAAACGATATTGTTCAGAGTGTCTGGTTTGCTTTAACAGTTTAGCAAATTTGCATTTCTCTGGTGGGGGCCTGTGATCACCTTATCACCAGAAAGATTTTACTTGGACTGAACCTCTTGTTCACACCCGAATGAAGGCCAACTAATGAAATTTTCTTTTAAACAAATTCAATAAAAACCACCAATTGTCTGTCTTTTCTGTTACTCCTCATTTTGGAGAATGGACTTAGCGAAATGGACCAAAGCTATATACAGAGGCAAAACAAAAACAAAAATGAAAACAAAAATAAGAAAACCACTTCTGAGCTACTTATTTCCAATAGCTTTTTAGAGCATTAAAATATTTAATATGTTAATATATTGCTTTGAATATTTTAGGAAAAACATTTAGAAGGGTCTTGATATATAATTATAAGACATTTTCTAAGTAAATTATTTTTTCATTTTATAAGGTGCTTGCTTTGGTTATAGGAAAAGAGATTGCATTCTTCTTGAGAGACCATCATTAGCAATATATTTATACTCACTGTCTCTTCCAATGATTTGTATGTACCACATATGACTATGGCAGAAAAAAATCCCCTAAAGTGTCTGTTTTTCCATGGCAATCTGGGATAAGTTTTTCTGATAGATCTTGAAATTTGCCTAGGTTTCTTTTCCTTTCCACATTTACTAAAGTTCTCATTTAGGCAGTTACTATTCTAGAGGTTATGACCTACACAAATGATAGCATTACTTATTCTTTCTTTACTAATCTAACAGGAAATGACTGATAATGGTTATTTGATTTATCTATTTATTTTATATTGAGAGATGTTTTGGGAGCAGTGAATTTATTTCCAGGCTTTAAACATCTTGGCCTTTGATTTGTCAAATACCAGTGTTTAAGTAATTTAGCTAACTTTTAATTGAATTAATTGAACTCAGGAAAGGCTGAAAATATAGTTGTTCCTATATTTTCTCTCATATTACTGTGAAGTCCAAACTATTAGAAAGCAATTGGATTCTGAATTACTCAGCCCCACACTATCTGTTCTTTGACCTCTTCTGTTAATATTCTTCTTGCCTTCTCTTACTCTTTCTACAGTGAATTTCATTTTGCCCAGCTTAACAATTTTCCTTCAAAACTTCAACTTCTCTAATGCACTAACTTTGAGCTGCTCTCTGTGACTAGTAGTTCAGGCAAGGATAGTAGTAGTAGTTCAGTCTTTAAGTCATAGAAAGTGAGAACATAGCTCCAAAATGTGAATGTGCAGGGATATATAACTCAGCAAAGTACAATATCAGAATGTGAATTCTTAATTCCATGATGGTAATTATAATCACTGAAAATATTAAAAAAACATATGATACTTCTAGTCAGTTCACTCACCCCTTATTGATTATGGTATCAGAAGGGAGATGTTGAACTGAGTGAATTGAATGTTTAATAATAGACACTAAAATAGCCTGACCACAATACATATCCAGCCCCCTCAGAGTCTTTGCTGTCATTCTTGTTCTTCCAGTCATACTTACATGGGTAATGTCAGGGTTAGCCTCTCTGCCTTTCAGATTTTGGGTCTTTACTTACTGAATGAATTTTTTTCCAATCCTTTTCATCCACTGAACTATTTTGTTTAACACATTCTTTCTTTTCATATAGTAATACATTGCTTTAGTTCCAAATAGATTCCAGCTTATCTAGAAGTCAGTGCTTTCTGTCTGTTAAGATTTTATGATTTAACTATCAAGTGATAAATTTCTCATATTTCTTTGTTCTCAGAAGATGTCCCAACTTGTTTCAAATTGAAACCTCAACATGTGTGAGCCATATAAGTAGACCACCATAATGTTGAAACATAAGACTTGAGTTTGCTATTTATTTCATAAACAAAATTGCATATTTTAGGAAAATACTTTATGATTTATATTTAATATTTAGCAGTATATTGCCATAAATTATTTATCTGGCCAAATGCTTATCTTGAGCCATTTGGGGAAAAAGTTTGAGATGACGTTTATTCACATTCTTGCTGTGCTTGTTATATCAGCCATGCCCACTTTATGTTGGTTCTGTAAAGGTAGTAATCCACGGTAACGTTTTAATCAAGCAACTGGTGGATTTTGAAAATTACACCTCCTATTAAAATCACATTAGGCTAAAACTATGAACTACAAAATGTTAATCATTGAAAGGCCTGCAATAACATTAAAATTCCAATGTTTTTTCTTTTTTCGGTATTTGGGAGTTGAACCTAAGGCCTTGCACATACTTTGTAAGTGCTCTACCATTGGGCTGCACTCCAAGCCCATTTTTAAATTTTTTGTCTTGAGAGAGGATCTAAGTTACACAGGGTGCCTCTGGCCTCAAACCTGCAGTCTTCTTTCTTCCACCTCCTGACTTTTTCGGATTACATACATGAGCCATGACACCTGGCCAAAAAATTGTAGTTTTTCATATTAGAAACAAATTATCTGCATTAGTGTTAGCCTTCAAAAAGTTATTTCCCTGGGAAGCTCATTTTTCAAATGATATCACAATTGTTCAAATGATATTTTAGACTCCTTCTAGAACTTCCTGTAAAACCACAGGATAAAAATGAGTACCATTTTTTCATGCCATTTTTATTTCTATCACAAAGCAGTTTTTCTAGCTCATGTTTAGTTAGTTCACTAAACATGGTGCTGAGAGATTAGAAAAATCATATATAACCTTAAATGATAAAAAGAGCTACCACTTAGTTCTTTATTATATTATAATATGATATCTGAAAGCAATTCTGAAGAACTTATTGCTTTTTTAATACAACTGTGTCATCCATATCACATAACCTCCATCCACGTATTTATAGTTATGAACAACACATTTCTCTGATGTTGCAGTTTACATATTATTTGGAAAAGTGGCATATTTGGAGCTTAAAGGGAAGAGAGGATGCCTCAGGTAGTTGGAGGAGACCACATGTCCTTCTGGAATGCAGTCTCCATTTGTAGGTCATCCACTGAGCTAGCCTCTAACCTCAAAAATTATGAGATTCTAGGGTATGCCAGGGATAATTATTGCTTGCACAGAATGGTCCTTGGTTATGTGGACGATTCTTGTGATTAGTCCAAGTTTTCTGTGTAAGTCTTGTTTCCTTGTGGTTATGACCACTGATTCAGCAGGCCTAGAGAAAAAAAAGGGGGGGGGGTGTTGAAATACTCTGCTCTTGTTCCTAGTCATTCACAGAAAAGCCAGCCCTGACTCATCAATATAATAAGCATTGAAAGAAAACAAGTATAATTTGTTAGGTTTAAGATTACATGGGAGATGAAACAGCAGCACTGAATTTATTTGATTGTGGTAGACAGAAAAATGCTCTTCTAAAGATGTGCATGTGCTAATCCCCAAACCTCTAAAAAGAGGACTTTATATACATAAGTAAGTTAAGGACTTGGGATGGGGAAGTTCTCTTAGATTTTCTAGTGTGCCCAAATGGCATTAAGTAATGCTTATAACTGAAAGAAGGAGGCAGGATATTCAAAGAAGGAGATATGATGGCAGAAAGAGTTTGAGGAATGGTTGGGGCAAAGACTGCACTGGCCTTTGCTGGCTTTGAAGATGGAAGGGGAGAAGGAGTCAAGGAATGCAGACAGGCACCAGCAGCTGGGGAAAGCAGGAAAACAGACTCTTCCCTAGAGCCTCCAGAAAGTAATGCAGTCCCTCTGGTACATGAATTTTAGTCCAGCAGTGCCCATTCATATGTTTGTTGTCTAGATTTGTAAGATAAATTACAATTTATCTAAAAAAAATCTAAATTTTTTTTAATCCACTAAATTCCTGGTAGCTTTCTACAGCAGTAATTGTTCTTAGGTGCCATGGAGTTGGTATCTGACTCATAGCGACCCTCTGTACAATGGGTGAAACAGTATTGTTACTGCTTCTCTGCTACTCATAGGGTATTCAATAGCAGATTATTTTGGGTGGTAAGTGGGGAGAGTGGGTTGCCTGGTCCTTCTCCGAAGCCTACAGCACCTGGTGTTCCCAGGTGGTCTCCCACCAAGTACTAACCGGGCCTGACCTTGCTTAGCTTCCGAGATGTGATGGGATCCATTGCCACAGTGGTATGGCTACAGGCACAGCAACAATTAGGAAACTAATGTACTGACTGATGGAGGAACGCCTTCCCTATTTACTACATTCTGGCCATCCTTGGTTATAACCATCTTATTTTGGCATACTGAATACCAAATATAATATTTTTACATGATTTATATGTGGTTGGTTAAGATTTTAAAAATACTTATAGGGTTAATTCATCTAAAAAATAAACTAAATTACAGCACAAAGTATTTTACCACATATTTATCAATTCATTTAAAAGATATAATAGTGGTAGTAAACTGAGTTATAATTTTCTCCTAAGAGGTAGCTCCTTTTTCTTAGTTTTAGGTAGAAATGAACTATACATTCCAAAATTTTTGTAACTTTGTTAAAAGTGAGCCTTTAAAGGTATCTAGTTAATTCCATAAAATACTCTTATGTTTAATACCAGTAGAGAAAAATGGGCCATCTGTTCTTATTTGGGAGCATATTTTTTTTCTCACAGAAATGCGCATATCTATAGTAGTCATTTTAACAGAATTTGAAAGGTGATTTTTAATGAGGTGCTTAAAAATATGAGGCAAATGTGAACCAGAGATAATAGAAATATATAAGATTTCTTATAAGGAAGTGAAAGTTGTTAAGATATAAAAATTATATAAGATATAAAATGCATGTCTGCATTGAATATATCTTGAATGTATCTCAGTTACACATCTTTGGAGAATAATAAAACAAGTAAGCTAGAGAAAATATAAAGATAATTTTATTTTTTAATATCTTTCTGTATAATAGTTACTTAACTAATATCAACTGATTTTGCATTTTAAAAATTATTTTTATCTGAGCCATTGTCAGTTAGAGACATATTTCCTTCTCCCATAGTCCCTAGACACTGTCACCAAAGAAAGGACTAGGGAAGGAATAAGCACCACATGGCTTCCTTTTCAGCATTATTGAGCACTCTCCCTATTCAGAGATGGCATCTTCCCTTCTTTCCTGGTAAATTCAAATGGAAGACTACTAGAATATGGTTTTATTCTTATCCTACTGCCTCCCTGCCCGTGCTGATACCCACTGGGAAAGACCAGTGTGGCAAACCTTATTAGTTTACATGAAACTACCCTTGCTTTTGATTGGTTGCAGCCACTGATATGATCAGTTGGTGCTTATAATTCACCTGTGGCATCTGATCCCCTCAGATCTTGGAAGCTAAGCAGGGTTGGGCCTGGTTAGTACATGGATGGAAGACGGCTTGGGAACACCAGGTGCTATAGTGCTATAGGATTGGGAGACGGACCCAGCAACCCACTCCCAAAAGTCAATCTGCCATAGAAAACCCTATGAAGAGCAGAAAAGCACTGACAGTAGTGTTTCGCCTGTTGTGCACAGGGTTGCTATGAGTTGGATACCGAATCGACAGCACCTAACAACAACAATAATTCACCAGTTGTTAAATATGTTGAATGCCTCCCTTGACTCTCTTGAGTGTAGGGAGTACCAAACCCAAAATCTGCCTGATGAATAATCCTACTGTTCCTGGTCTATACTCATGCTGTTTCTATACCTATCAGAGAACTAACATTCCACCCTCTATATTGGAAAGTGATTAGGGGCATTCTGTAGATTTACCTCTATCATTCATATGCTGTGGTTTCATAAATTTAATCACATTATTGAATATTTTAATTGGAAGGAATCTTAGATTCTAGTTCAAATCTGATACACATTTTTAGATGAAGAAATTTACATCTAATAATTGTTAAATGAAATTAAACATTCAATGTGGAGTAAACTACATGCACTTGATTTATAACAATGCTTTTGTTAGGTTTGTATCATATCCATTTGATAAATAGAGAAAATGAAGTTTTTTCAGGCTTATCATCAGCAAACCACTACATGAATCCTGAAAGGATTTGGGGACTAAAAACCTAATTCATTGTTTTACCCACAGTGTGTGTTTCTTACAGACTTAGGTTGCTCAAGTTCACAGTGCCGAATAGCAGTGTATCCAGGACCAGTACTTGGTGTTTCTTGGCAAGAGAACATAAGAAAGCCAAAGATTGTAAATAGATATGAGACAAAGTAATATAGCAAAGCAAGAATGATGATGAAAATTTATCGTTTCAAAATCCTGGGAAGAGTTGAAGGTAAAAATGTACAAACAGCACTAATATGAGCATAGAAGTTTCTAAAAACATCTGTTCTTACTGACCAATAAACATCTTTTTCAATACTGTAAAGAGATAATTTAAAGGAAAAAAGAGAAACAGTAGTTGCAAAAGGATAGAGCTGCAGTGTCCAATGTAGTAGCGATTGGCCATATGTTGCTATTGATTACTTGAAGTGTAGTCAGTCTGAAGTAATGTGTGGTGAGTGTAAAATGCACATAGGATTTCTAAGACTTAATACCAAAAAGGTAAACTATCTCATTAATTTTTATAACAATTATGTCTTAAATGCTATTTTAAATAACTTAGGTGTATTGATTATGTATGGGAGAAGGATGTGGCAACCCATTCCCAAGGCAATCCTGAAACAATCTGCCATTGAAAACCCTATGAGGGTTGCTATGAGTCGGACACTACTCGACGGCACCTAACAACAACAACAACAACAACAACGATTATATATTTAAATGACAGGTAAATTATTAAATTAAAGTTATATGTCCATTCTTTTAAGAATCATTTTTTCAAACTAATAAATAACAATTGCATATTTTTATTGTGTAGAAAATGTTTTGAAATATATACACATTGTGGAATGATACATCTAGCTAAATAATAAATGTATAACTCACATAGTTATCAGTTCTGCGATTTGAGCATATAACATCTGCTCTGTTTTAGTTTTTCAAGAGCAGAATATGTAGTCATTAGTTGTAGTCCCCTTTTTGTATAATAGATCTTTTGAAATTTATTTTTTACCTAAATGTCATATGTATCCTTTGACCAACATCTCCTCAACTACTCACCACCACTACAAATGCACAGCCATCCAGCCTCTGGTAACCACCTTTCTACACTATACTTCTGTGAGATCAACTTTTTTGGATTTTATGTAGGATCTTTACCTCTTTTTAATGTGGCTCTTTAATGATCTGAGCGTGTACATGTTGCTCACTTTATGTTTTCATTAAGCAGTGCTTGCCTAGAGTATGAGTCAATAGGCTAAATAGTCAAATTATCAGTAAAAAACATCAGTGGAGTGTTTTGGTGTGCAAGTTTAAAAGATGCATGATGTGTCTGTTCTTTAAAGACAGTCCTGGCTCATTATTCTTTAAAATGTTAGATAATAGCATGGTATTATTTTAGTAATATTATTTTTGTTACTGCATGGCTAAACTTTATTAATCTCTTGTGGATCTTCAGATAAGTGATTGGCCTGTTGTTTTAATGTGTGTGTGTATACGTGTGTTGTTGTGGTTGTTAGGTGCCATCAAATCCATTCTGACTTATAGTGACCTTATGTACAACAGAACAAAGCACTTCCCAATTCAAAGCCAGGCACATGATCTTATTTATATTTAAGCCCCTTGTTGCAACCACTGTGTCAGTCTACCTAGTTGAGAATTTTCCTTTTTTTTTTTTTTGACTTTCCACACTCCCAAACATGATGTGCTTCTTCAGGGACTCGTCCCTTCTAACTATATACATTATATATATACATGTTATAGAGGTTAAGTATAGTTATAAACATATGTCAGCCCTAAATCTTTTAAGTGTACACAAAACCAAATCCTAGATACTCATTTATCTAAAACATGCAGACATCTAAAGTAACTACTAGATGTGTCAAAAAATGCTCAACTTTACCAAGTGAGTAAATAAATAAAGTTGTATGAAGTAGATTTCAATACATGATAAGACAAAAATAACAGTCTCATAATATCTAATGTTATACTGGACCTGGATTTCTGGAGAGATTATAAATTATTTCAGATTCTCTGACGGGAAAATTGACAGTAGGCATAAAATTTAAGGAATTTACTACAGTATCTAAACATTAGGTATAACTTTGAGAGATAAATAGCAACAAATCACATAAAGCTGAAATTAAATACAGAAAGATAACTTTCTATAGTGTGTAAGAACACAAATTCCACTGCTAGGTTCCCTGGGTTAGACAACAGGAACTTTCATTTACTAGAGGTAACCCTGAGTTACTCACTTTCTCTGTGTCACAGTTTCCTAATTTGAGAATGACAGCAATAATAGCATCTACCTGATAGAGTTGCTACTAGTACTTGCTATTGTTGTTGTTAGGTGCTGTTGAGTTGGCATACAACTCATAGAGACCCTCATAGGGTTTTCAATGGCTGACTATATTGGGATTGCCTTGGGAGTGGATTGCCAGGTCCTTCTCCCATTTGTGTGGTGCTGGGAATTGAACTTGGGACCTCAGAGACTGCAGCATTGTGCTCTACCAACTGAGCTAAATCCTAGCCCCTTTCCTAGGACTTAGCAAGTTATTATTGCTAAGGTTTTTGGACCAGTCCCTGGCACATAGTAAGTTACATATTTTTGTTGTTGTTAGCTGCTGTCCAGTTGGGTCCAACTCATAGCAACCCTATGTACAACAGAACAAAATACTCCCCAACACTGTCTCATGCCTGACACTATGTCAGTTCTTCTCTACTATTCATAGGGTTTTCAATGGATGATTGTTTGGGGATTGTTTCCAGAGTAGGCTGCCAGGTCTCTCTCCCATTTTGGGGGTACTGGGGATCAAGCCCAGAGCTTCAGAGAATGCAGAGCAACACTGTCCCAACTAAGTTAAATCCCAACCCCTACATATTTTTAATCAAAATTATGTATTTTAAGTTGATACGATATATGTGCATATAAAATTCTATAATATTACATGCAATATAGACAGTTAAAATATTTCAATCAATAATGGAATATAGGTGCTATTAAATAATATGCAGTCATTAAAATTATGTGAGTTGTATTTATTCAGATTGAAGAATGTTGATGGTGTGCAAAGAGAGACAAGGAGGTCATCTATCTACATGAGATATAGAATTATTCTGTTTTATGTGTATTCATTAAAAATGAATAGGAATGTGTTAATATGATTCTTTTTGAAAGTGAAAATTTGCCTTGTAATAATTTGCTTCCTTTTATTTTTCCAGCTGACCTTGAATTATGCTTTTCACCAACAGCGTATTTTAAAATGTTAAGTCACACTTTGTAAGTGTACTTTTGTAAGTGTACTTTGTTCAGTATACTTTTTGAATCAGAAAATGGTTAAGTATGTTACTATTGTTAGTTACATTTTGTGATTAGAAGTTATCTGATTTATACTTACTAGATCAATTCTTTACAATCCCCCCTCACTTGTAGCTGCTATAGTTAGAGCAGGTCCAGACAACACAGGTATACAGGGTGTTGCTAATTAGACATCTCTAGACTGAATTTTCCAAAGCACAAGATTACAAAGGTATCTGGTGCACTCTTGCTTCAAGACCCGAGCTTGAAATCAAGCTATTATTCTTTATAAATAAGAGTGGTAACACATGTTTCAAAGGTTGGCAATAGAAGTTAAAAACATATTTTTCAGCTCTTTAAAAAGCTACTATATTATATAGTAAAAAGAAGAAAAGAAGGGGCCGTAATTCAGTTGACATGTTGAAATATATATGTGCAAGATATGTTAAAATTATGTTCTGGCACAGTGACATACCTTAATTAGGAAATATGTTATTCATTAAAATAATAGCTGAATAAAATGTTTTAATTTCTATAATCTAAGAGGCAATTGAATACAATTTTTATTTAATGAAATATGAAAGACATTTCAAGGACTGATACTATGGATTCTGTAAGAATTGAGGTAGTACTTTAAATATTTTAAAAGCATTATGATACATATGCCTTTAGTAGACATTGAGGACCTTCTGTGTGTTGGTGAATTTTCGAGGTATCAGGACCAAAGAGAAAAAAATAACACATTGGAAAATCACTAATATGCTTTAATTTATGTATATTTTATCCAAATTGACATGTACCTCAAATTCACAATTAAGTTTTTATTTGGATACAGTTTTTTTTTTGTTTTGTTTTGTATTTTGTTTTGTTTTGCTGCAAAGGAATATACATCAAAATATGAATAAAAAGGAAAAGGAAAAAAAGAGGAAAATCAAATGAGAGATTGTAGATTTGTTAAAACCAAAGAGATTTGTTGTTGTTAGGTGCTGTCGAGTCGGTATCTGACTCATAGTGACCCTCTGTACAACATGGGAAACACTGTTGTCAGTGCTTCTCTGCTGTGCATAGGGTTTTCAATGGCAGATTGATTTTTGGGAGGGGGTTGCCAGGTCCTTCTCCCAAGCCTACAGCTTCTGGTATTCCCAGGTGGTCTCCCATCCAGGTACTAACCAGGCCCGACCCTGCTTAGCTTCCGAGATCTGACGGGTCAGACGCCACAGGGCTACCGCTGCAGACAAAGATCTCTAAAGAGATTTAGAGTTATTGACTAAGGAAGCATAATAAAATAGGCATTCTTTTTAAAACTATTGCAGAGCAGACACTACTCATACCCACCTATGTCCCTTAGGCCCTGCACTTTGGGATGCTCAGGATGCTGTCCAGCTGCCAGTTCGTTGTTGTGCTTACAGCCTTTTTCTGGGACAGGTAAAATGAAAATGGTGGGGAATTAATACCCCTGTGAGTCAAACAGTGACTTTAGGGACCTAGTGTTTAAATGCCCCAGTCTCGTGCTCCTTGTAGTATAACTTCCTCAAATGTGTTTAGCACCTTTTCCAGGGGTTTCCTTCATGGAATTATACCCAGATTTCCTCTGCAGTAGCTTACTCATCACTCTTCACCAGCCACCTTCCTTTCTTTGGATCACTTTACCTCACAGTGGCTTCTAGCACCTGGCTTTGAACCTAGTTGACATCTAGTCCATCTCTGGGGAACATATATGAGATAACAGCATTGTAAGACATCTATCTGGTTTACTCAGAATGATAGTGGTTGCCTTCCAAGTCTTTATAATACAAACACAAACAACATATGGGAATGCATCTTTATGAAATAATTTCACTAAATACTGACTCCTTTCAAGATGGAAGAAACTATGATAGTTTCTGCAGTAACTAAAGAGATCAATAGAAAAGTCACGTGCATTTACTTACTATAGTTACCAATATGCATACAAAGCTTTGTAGTAAAATTAAAGGCAAATATTACTGTAAATGTCTATTAGCTATTCTCAAATGAACCTTAACATTTCTTCTCTCTTATGTCATTTCTGTCCTCTATGTCATGGTACTAGATGAAACTATTTAGAGCAGAGTGAGATGAGTAACTTTTCCAGGAAGAAATAAAAGTAGAGCATTGTTTTGGATGAGCTGTGAGTAACATCACAGCTTTATTTTCCTTCATTCATATAAATAGTGCTGTGTATGGCAGAACAGGTAAATGGAGCAGGATTATGTTACAATCTCTGGCTTTCTAAATATGTATAGATAAAGACGCCAAGGCTAACCACTGCAACTTATATCCCATGGCTAGGACTTAGAAGTCTTAACATACTACAGTAATTTCTCAAAGTGTCTTGGTCAGTACTTTTTGTAGGCAAAAGACAGAAAATTAACTCAAGCAAGAAAGGGAATGCATTGTCTCATGTAATTAAAATATTCCAGGCTTCACACAGGTGGATCTGGGGGCTTAAGTAACACCATCAGAATTCATTCTCACTTTATTCTTTATTCTGCATTGGATTCATTCTTATGTAAGCTGCCCTCATATACCTCTAGACATATAGTTTATTAGTAGATGAAATTTGTCTCCAGACAGTTTCACAAATGTCTCACAAGAAGAATTACTCACTCTGATGTCCTGTTGCTTCCTCTTTCCTCCCCATATTACTTCAACAGGCCTTGAAAATAGATACTGACTGGGAGGCACATCTCCCAAGGAACATCTTGGAGCTATTACGATAAGAAAAATAATGAAAGTCTAGCAGGCAAAACTAAAAGCGTCCACCATACTCATCTATGTTAGAACAACACTAAGACAAGTACATAAGCAAAAAATTGTTCAAAGAAATAGAGCAAGAATTAGCTACCTTTTGCCATACAGGTGAAATCAAACCCCACAGTGTGCCTTTGTAAAGTTTTATTGACACTCAGCCAAGCCTACTTGCTTATGTGTTAGTACTGACTGCTTTTGTACTATATCAGCAGAGGTGAGTAATATTAACAGAGGTAGTATGATGGCCAAGCCTAAAATATTATTTGTTCTTAATAAAAGGAAAAGAAAGGGGAAAGGAGTTGGTAAACCCTGAAACAGAGATTTAAAGGAAAAATAGTTGAAATAGATGGCTGAACTTTAAAAGAGCAAATGAAATTCCTGACTGTATCAGTTTTTAATACAGCAATGCAAAGATGTGCTTTTTTTAACCTGTTCCAGGAGGTGATTTTCTTGAGTCACCTGCTACAGTAGTTCAGGCAACATTGCTATGGTTGCATGAGTATCTGCTAAGTGAGAATCTCCTATAAGTTTTATGTTGTTCATTCTGTACTTATTTTTAGAATTTTCATTTTACTTGCTTGAAATATATCACTTCTCCTTTGTATACTTGCATATTACTGTTCATTTTTTTGAAATGTTCACAAAATGTGTGGTTAATTTCAAGGATTTTTTTTGCAAAATAGAAATATGCATAAATATACCTTTTTTTCTCACATCTGTTCCTCTATGCAAATAAATCTAAAATGGAACATAAACAACACAGCATCTCTTTCTGCATTGCCCTGAGTCTTGTGCAATTATTGAGTAATTCAAGATGACATGATTTTTTAGGTAGTATCCTACTAAAGAATCTGTTCAGTTGTTAGGTATTTTGTTACATAGATTTTTAAAGTCAGCACTTGGTAATATTGTAATTGGTGAGCTATATATCTGCTTTCATTCAATTCTTTTTTATTAGTAATTTTTAAGTTAGTGTACAAACTAATGGTTTTATTATGACAGTTTCATATATGCACGTCATTGTACATTGCTCAGGTTCATCTCCCCATAACCCTCTCAATTCAGATCTGAAACTCAACAAAAGTGATAGATTTTTGATGGGGAGAAGATCTGGCTTTTTAGGCATGTTATTTTTGAATTATTGCTGCTTGTTTTCTTAAGTAAAAAGTACTCTCACAATGGTGGATATTTTGAAAAGAATATTTGAGCAGCTCTCCACCTGCCTTTTTGTTAATAAGTGAACTCAGATGACATTTCCTTGTCCTAATATATTTCTGATGTTCTTAATCTGTAGGGTTCTATTTTTCTATGGCAGGAGAACTGGTGACATGGGTCACCCTATAATATAATTGTAAAAGGGTTTAAGTGGTTAACTGTTTCTTCTCTGGTGAAATGGGAGATGTTACAAAATTGCTTTATACTCTACAGCCTGTAGAATTTTGTCTGTGTGAGCCAAGAAAATGAGCCACAGAAAAGATGAAAGAAATAATTGTCATTCAGCTGTTTGTATGAAAATAAATAAGCTTAATAAATGCTTTCTAAGCAATTAGAAGAGTATTTAGAATTGGATTACCAGTTGTTTTAAGTATAAGTGATATGATTGGTCAGTTGAAAAAGATACTATACTTTTGAAACAATGTAAAAAATTTTTAAATCAAAAACCTCAGCATTTGTCACAATGAATGATTTATTATTATCTAAGACTGCTCTATTTAATGGAAATTTAGTATAAACCACATACCTAATTAAATGTTTTCTACTAGTTACATTAAAAAAACATAAAAATGAGGTCAATAAAATCATTAATGGTATATAGTATATTCTTTGTTTTGTTCAAAGTATTTGTGATCTGCACGTGTGTTTCACATTAATGTGCATCCCAACTACATGCTAAATTTTCATCAGACATGCTTTATCTCTATTTAGATTTCATAAAATTTATAATTGGAAGGGGAAATCACAAACACAATTTCTTCATTATGTACTAGACTATCCCTGAAAACTTAATAGATTAATAGATTTTATTAAATTTAATTTAAAAATAAAACTATTACATGTGGCTACTGAGTTCTTTAAACATAACAAGTTTTATTTTATTGACCTAATCACAAGATAGAAGACCTTCTTCCTTTCTCATGTTCCCTTGCTAATCCAAACACTGGTTTTGCTAGAGAAAATGTGTAAGAATGAATCTAGAGCCCACATAGGGCACTGCATTGTGCATCTCCTGTGGACAGATTGGAATAAATACCTCTATAGCTGTATATGCACCATGTACGTGATGTAGCTTGATTTTTGTTGTTGTTGTTGTTTAGGTTAGCTTTCTGTTTTCCCCAAATAAGAAAAATTCTTGTGGAGATATTACATCACTTTCTAATTCTCATGATTTTCTAAAAATTAAAATAAATGCAAGCATACTTCCTGCCCCAGGATGGATGAGCTGGCTCATCTCATAAAAGATCAACTAAATAATTTTCTTTCTTTGTGTTCTCTTAAAAAAAGAGGAATTCATTAATGACAAAGCATAAATGTCAAGAAAATTTTTTACTTACAAGTTAAAAGGATTTAAAGATCTGACCCATTGTTACAGCAGTTCAGGAGCATATCCAAGAGTAGAAATTATGTCAAACACATATTTTTTGTTTTTCTATTTAAGTGTACAGAGAACACTCCTAGTGTTAAACGAAAAGCAAGTAGTTTCCAAGTGCTGAATTTTATTAGATGTAAGTTTTCTACTAAATAAAAAGGCATTAGCACATAGAGAAGGTACACATCACAAATCTTAAGTGAGTCATGCTTAAATGACTTCTCATAATCCCTTTCAATTTCTCTCTTAAAAAAAGGAGACAAATATTTTAAAGATATATTTTGCCATGAATTCTAGTCCTAAGAGATTAAAAAAATACGACTATATATCATGAGATTTTTAAGTAATTTATGAGAATATATGAAGGAATGGGGACAATGAATTAACAGGTTTTCTACCCTGACTTTACTATTGCTAGTTCTTTAGAAGAGTCAGGTTCTGAGATTAGGACTGGAATACAGAAAAAAGCTCATGGCAACCTAACAGGTGAGTAGTTCAAGGAAAATACTCCTTTGTTATTAAAAAAAGTCACAATTTGAAAGGAAACTTGATTAGAAATGAATGGATAATTTCTGAGTTTACTTTCAGCTCCAGAAGTTTGAAAGTATCTGAAATAAGAGAGAAACAATGAAGGAGGAGAAATAATATTATGCCAAACAGCTTAATTCTAAATCAGTATGTGAACTTAAAAGTTGAAATGTAAAACTGAACAATCATGACTGATACATAGGCCAGCATACAAAGACTGAATTGCTATACTGGTGTTCAAAGAATAAATGAAAGAAATACTTATTTGGTTCTAGAAAACTGAATGATGGAGATCCATAAATTTTATTGATAAAATTTCTTTGAAAAGATAGAAATCAATTCACCTCTCTGGGTCAAAGTAGGGCACAGTGATTATATACCTTTCTCATTAAAAAGGGAGAGAAAGGCTGTTATATTTATGAAATACTCAAGATAATGAAAAAAAATCTGTGCATTAGTAATATTTTTAAAGTGTACTGATCTAGGAAGGAGAAGCAATATTAAACTGTGTTTTATGTTTCTGGTTAAGACAGAAGAGCATTTATATAGGAAGGATATTATATTTAGATGCTCAGTTGAATTTTTCATATGAAACTACCTTTCTCCTCAAAACTTCTTCCATTAAAAAGTTTAAAGTCCTTTTGGCAGTGCTAGGGATCAAACCCAGCATCTTATACATGCTAGGCAAGTACTCTACCATTGAGCTTTATCCTCAGCTAAAGGTTCTTAGGTAAAAATAGGGGAAAGAAAAGAAAAAAAATCAATGATAATGTTACCTATGGATGTGTACAATTTTTTTTACATATTAAGCATGGGTATGATTTTTGTCACATATTAATTGGATTGTTCTATAGAACATACAAGTTGAGGAGAGTATAACCAGAAATAATGTAATAGTTGCATAATTGAAATAGCCAAAGTCTTATTACTTTGTACCCCACCAACATTTATAAATGAAGAAAAATCAAAGGAATAATTAAAGTCATCCTTCATTATCTGTGAGTGATTGATTCCAGAATTCTTACATCTCTTTTAAAATGGTATATTATTTCCATATAATGCACATTCTCTCATGTGCTTTGAATCATTTCTACATTATTTATTATTGTTGTTAGATGCCCTTGAGTTGGGTCCAACTCACAGTGACTCTATGTACAACAGAACAAAATACTACCTGACATGGACACTGTGCCATGCTGGGCAATATGTCAGTGCTTCTTGGTTATTCATAGGGCTTTTGATGGCTGATTGCTTTGGGAGTGGGCTGATGTACTTCTCTGTTGGTAAGCAAGACAAAAGATCAAGCTCTTGTATCCTGGGTATGAATGATAACATGAAAGAACATAAAATAAGAGAGAGAATTTGTATAAGGTAAAATAGTGCAGTGGATCATCCTCACCACTACTGTCTTTCACCATACATAGCTGCACTGTGAAGATGCCAAGCCTGTGGTGGCTCTTGAAAGAGGGAGGAAGAGTGAATCAGCTTCTCTGAGAGTAACAGTAGGTCTGAGCCCTGGGTTTGGATCCATTATAGACTCTGCTGGATTTTCTCTGGAAGGAATTCCATTGCCCTCATGGTGAGCTGATTGGATAAGCAGGAAGGGATTCAGGTCTTAAGTGGTTCTTTGTAGTAGTGTTAGGTGCCATTGGGTTGGACTTATCACACCCCTATAGGGAGAGGGAGAAGGACATGGCAACCCACTCCCAAAAAATAATCAGACATTGAAAACCCTGTGAATAGCAGAGAAGCACAACAATAATGTTTCGCCTGTTGTACATAGTGTCTAGGGTCGCTATGAGTTGGACACCAACTTGATGGCACCTAACAACAACATCCATAACAGAAAGAAACACTCCCTGACACTGGGCCATGCCTGGCACTACTGTCAGTACTTCTCTGTTATTCATAGGATTTCAATGGTGGATTGTTTCAGAAGTGGATTGCCAGGTCCTTCTCCCTAGCCTGCAGCACCTGGTAATCCTAGGTGGTCTCTCATCCAAGAACTAATCAGGCTGACCCTGTTTAGCTTCTGAGATCAGACGGCATTGGATGCCAGAGTGCTACGGCTGAAGACCCTTTCTTCAGAGGCAGGTAAAACTCCTGTTGTTGTTAAGTGCCATCGAGTTGAGTCGAACTCATAGTGACCCTATGTACAACAGAAGGAAACACTACCCACCAGAAGGAAACACTGCCATGCTATGCACTATGTTCTTTTCTATGTTTAAGCCCATTATTGCAGCAACTGCATCAGTCTAGTAAAACTCTTGTTATTTCTCCAGAATCACTTATTACAGCGTTTTGCATAGCAATATTCCCTACTCCCATCTTATTCTATTTTCTCCCTTTCAGAAGTCTCCTCCACAATGGGCTTTAAGGTTTTTTTTTAAATTTATTTATCAATAACTAAGACAATTCATATTTAAAATTGATCTTTGCTGCTTATAAATGCTACATCATTTACAAGTACATTTGAAAGACTAAGCTGAACTGTGGGTCAGTCAGTTATGACTGGCTGGCAGCTGAGCAATTGTGGCAGTCAAGTGCTGGTCAGTGTAATTGTGCAATGCTGTGAAGTAATTTTGCACATGATGGATTGTTTGTGTACTATAAAATAGTCACCATTTGTTATATAAATATATCTAAAAATGTCCAGTTTAATGGATTCTGCAGAGAAAATGTCCAAAATACATGGTCTCCTCCTAAAATCATGTCACATTATAAAAATGAGGTCTGTCAGTTATCAGAAGCTTACTTAAAAGTTAAGAACTGCAGTTATGCATTTATATACACTTTTCACCTAAATATCATAACATCTTCCTCTCTGAGGTAGGTTTATTATTCTCATTTATCTTAAAAGGAAGCTAAAGTTAGAGAAGATCACATTTTGTTCCCAAATATATAGTAAATGGCAGAAAAACATTTAAATTTTCACAATGAGCCTGACCTGTTAACTGTACTAGAAAAACCATAAGCCAGTGAATGAAGTGATCATTTGATTTTAGGTTAGCCCACCAAGCTGTGGGGAAACTCCTTTTACATTGAGGCTTTGGATGGTGGAGGGCTTTGTGCTTATGAAGGCAATAACTGCTTAGTTGCAATAGGGGCTTTTTCTCAAATCATTAGTTCCCTGAAGAGTCTCTCAATCACAGCTGCTTATGCTAATCACTTAACAGGGTGAATACCTTGCTGGTGTTCACAACTGGGAAGGACCAATTAAGGAGTGTCTGCTTACTAGGACATTAAAAGACCTCTCCTCAATTTTGGTATAACTGAGAGGATTATGAAGTTGGAATTTCAATGAAAAGTAATGAGAATTACTTGATATAAAATTCTTAGTTCACTTATATTAAAGTTGTTTTATGTTCTTTGACTTGAAGAATAGAACTGGAAATGATTTAGGAGTCACTTAACCCAAATTCAGCACAAAATTTTATTGCACAAAAGACATATGACCCAAATGTTCATCCATGGCTAGGTAGAATGTTTTAAAAAGTAATATCATTTGGGCCAGGTGCACTGGTGCACACCTGTAGTCCCAGTGACTGGGGAAGCAGAGGCAGAAGGATTGCAAGTTCGAGATCAGAGACAGTCTGTACAATTTAGTGAGACCCTGTCTCAAAAAGTAAAACGGTGGGCTGGGGGTGCAATTCAATGGTATAGCACTTGTGAAGCATGCAAGCACGAGGCCCTGGGATCAACCCCCAGTACTGGGAAAAAACATAATATCAATTGAGGGAAGATTTAAAAGAAGAAATGGTTTTAAAAAGATATGTAGAAAAAGATAAGTAAGGAAAATATAGAAAATATATGACTTATTTTTAATAATGGGCTCTCATGATGTTTGATGAGACTTTAACCCAAAGTTTTTATTACTTTTGCAAAGCACATGAAATTCACCCCATAAATATCTGCCAAATTAGTCACTAGGTATGAATCTCTGGGAGAGAGGTCAGGGAATTGAAAGCTATGCATCAAAAAACACAATGAATCAGGGCAAATTGGCAACAAATTCTACAAGAGGATGGTTTGTGTTTAAAATGAAGAAGATGGCTAAATTGATTTCTTGAACATTAAAAGCAATCTTGTCTTTTATTTCATTCAGGGTATTTGAAAAATAAAAATTTTCATTCCTTCCACATGCCACTGTACAAGTGCATCACTCTTACATACAAAGATTCAGGATGAAAGAAATTCTGTGTCTGCCACTACCTCCTTCTGTTGCAAAGGAAGAAAGATGATTCAATTATTTGTGCTTCATAAGCTATGCTCTTGACACATTTCCCTGAGGATAAAAAGTGCTATATTCTCGGTATGTTAGGATTCTCTGTCTTCCATTTGGTACCACTCAGTAATTCTTCCAAATATGAACTCTGAATGTAATAAACTACTGATCTTTATTGATTATATTTGTGAAGGGAGATTTTTCCTAGTAAGTAATCTATAATAGGAAATAGAATACAGTACTATAATATTTATGCATATTAATATTATACTTGGTAATTAATTTATCTTAAGCCCTTATAGTCTGGTTATTAATGAAAAGTGCTTCAAGATCCAAAAAAAAAAAAAAGAAAAGAAAAAGAAAGAAAAACTTGGACATGAGACAATGAGACAATTTTGTACTGTAAAAAATCAAAACAAAGAAAAACAGTAACAACAAAATCCCCAAACATAGTCTTCAATTACTTATTACTTTTGTCACAGAAATTTATCTTTTAGTTCCAAGCAAGTCATCCATTATGTTTGTGCTTTTGGTCTCGTATTGACGTGTTATTTGTTATGAAAGCTATTGACTTTATCATTGTGAATATTTTAGTTTTCTAGGACTATTTTTCTAAGAATAGTTTTCAGTGAAATGTTAATTCTATACCCATAAGTACCTTTCTTTTGTTACTTCCTAGGAAACTCTTCATTATTTTTTAAACTAATTTATTATATATAATCTTTAATTTGCCTATGCAATCTATTCTTTAGTGATATTCTAATATTCCTAATTATTTCATTGTTCAATTTTCATTGACTCTGAATGTATAATATAATGAGATCTTCAAAATTCCCTATGGAAATAGTTCTTCATGCATAAAGAAATGTTTTTTCAGATCATTTGCATATTTTCTAATCAGATTATTTGCTTTTTCCTCTGTTGAGTTTTATGAGTTTGTTACATATTCTAGACATTAAACACTTATCAAATGAATAGTTTACAAATATACTTTATACTCTCATTATGCCAATTGTCTCTTCATTCAGTTGTCTCTTTTGCCATAGAGAAGCTTTAGAGTTTGATATAATTCCATTTGTCTATTTTGGTTTTCTTTCTGTGCTTTTGGGGTCTTATTTAAAAAATCATTGCCTAAACTGGGATCTTAAAGGACTTCCATGTTTTCTTTTAGTTACATAGTCTTAGGTCTTACACTTAGATCTCTGATACATTTTAAGTTGATTTTTCTAAGTGTTACGAGATAGGGGTCTGCTTTCATTCTTGTGCATATGGATATCCAGTTTTCTCAGCACCATTTATTGAGCAGATTATTATTTCCCCAATATATGTTTTTGGCTCTTTTGTCAAAGAATACTTGGTTGTAGATAAATGACTTTATTTCTGGGTTCTCTATTCTGACCCATTGGTGTCTGTGCTGCTATTTTCCCCAATATTGTGCTGTTTTGAGTACTATAGCTTGTAGTATGATTTGACACCAGGTATTGTGATGCCTCCACCTTTTTTCTGTCTGTTCAAAATCCCTTTCACTATTCAGGTGTTCTGTACTCCATGTTTATCATAGCACTATTCAGGGTGAACAAGATATGGCATCAACAAGAAGTTCATTGATAGATGAATGGATAAAGAAAACATAGTGAATAGACACAATGGAATAAAGGTCAGTTATATTGCTGTTGTTGTTGTTGTTGTTAGGTGCCCTGGAATCTGGTCTGACTCATAGTGACTGTATGTACAAGGAACAAAACAGTACTTGACACTGTGCCATGTACACAATCTTTTATATGTTAAAACTCATTGTTCCAGCCACTGTGTGAATCCATCTAGTTGAGGGTTTTCCTTTTGTTCATTGACCTGCCACTCTCCAATCCATGATGTCCTTTTCCAGGAATTAGTCCCTCTTGATAACATGTCCAAAATACATAAGATGCAGTCTAGCCATCCTTGCTTCCAAGAAGCACTCTGGTTGCACTTCTTCTACAATGGATCTCTTGGTTCTTTTGGAAGTCCATGGTATATTCAGTATTCATCTCCAGCACCATAATTGGAAGACATCAATTCTTCTTTTGTCTCCCTTATTCGCTGTGTAGCTTTCACAAACATATGATGCAACTGGAAGGACCATGGCATGATTCAGATGCACCTTTGTCTTCAATGTGACATCTTTACACTTCAAAACTTTAAATAGGTCTTTTGCAACAATTTTCCCAATGCAATATGTCTTTTGAGTTCTTGACTGCTGCTTCCCTGGGTGTTGATTGTAGAACCAAGTAAAACAAAACCTTGGACAATCTTAATCTTTTCTACATTCATCATGAAGTTGTTTACTGACCCAGTTGTAAGAATTTTGCTTGATGTTGAGGTGCGATCCATATTGAAGACTGTGTTCTTTGATCTTCATCATAAAGAAAGCATGGTATATATACATAATGGAATATGGTTCAGTTATAAAAGTAATGAAATCCTGACATTTGTGGCAACCCGAATGGAACTGGACATCATTATGTTAAGTAAAATAAGCTGAACACAAAGACTAGTACTGGAGATTTTCATCCATATGTAGAAGCCAGAAATGTTTATCTCATAGAAAGTCGAATAGTGATCACAAGAGACTGAGAAGTGTAGAGGTGAAAGAGATTAGAGAGAGGTTGGATAGCAGGTATGAAAACAAAATTATAACTATTTGCAAATTTGTTTTGCACTCAGAGGAGAGTTAAATCCCCATGTTGGTTTTTACATTTAACCTAATGTGATATGATGTGTTGATTGAGCCACATAAACAAATCCAACCTCAGAGAGATAGGCAGTTGGGAAGTAGATGACAACTTAAAACCACTGAAAGGAGACTTTGGGACCTCGAAGGGACCACCATTAGTACTTTGAGAATTACTGATAAATATCTGAACAATACTGCAGCTTTGGTCAGTCATCAGTCTTCTCCAAAAATATTTGGACATTCTATAGAACTGCTTTAAATCTTAAATTCATATAGGTAAACAATCTGCAGGGAAAGGAGAAGAAAGAAGACAACAAAGAGGATTAGAGGGTAAATGTTAGCAAATTAATAATATATGACTTGGATACCTTACTACTATTATTTTTAAGGATCAAAATTCTGATTTCATAGAAACAAGAAATCATTATTGAATTACAGCAATATAAAAAGCAAACTGTTTGATATGGACACTCAAAAATTCTCAAAACAGCTAGGCTCAATGGCTCACACCTGTAATCCCAGTGACTTGGGAGGCAGAGGCAGGAAGATCTGAGTTAGATGCCAGAGGCAGTCTGTGTAACTTGGACAGAGACTGGCTCAAAATAAAAATATAAAAGTGGATTAGGAGAGCAGCCCAGTGGTAGAGCAATTTCTAAGTATGTGTGCGGCCCTGGGTTCAACCACCAAGTAAGTGGTCAGCCAGATTGTTTGCAACAGAAATGTAAGAAATTGTTTATAATCTAAAGTACTCAATGATAACATAAGCAAGAGTTTAGCACTGAGCTCTGGCAAAATTCTGTGCTCTCTATTCACAAGTTTGAGCTATTTTAATTGATTCCCTGTTTTCTTACTGACCATCTTTGTTTCACTCTTTAGGTATCAGCACCTTTTAGTTTAAATCAATCTCTCTCTCTCTCTTTCTCTCTCTCTCTCTCTCTCTCTCTCTCTCTCTCTCTCTCTCTCTCCCTCTTCTCTCTTCTCTCTCTGTCTCTCCATTCATCTATCCTGTCTGTCTGTCCCCCCAACCTTAAATCTTTTTAATCTATGAATGCATGTACACTCATTTAAGATAGCCCAAGTGTCCCTTTCCTCAATGTAAGAAGAAATAACTAGACTGTCAAGATTCACATCTATTCTGCCTAACTGATGGGATGGATTTTCAAGTTTATTTTCCTCATAGGGAAGCTCTTTGTGTTCATCATAGTCTTTTAAGGAATGATGAGGGAACTTATTTAAGTTGTATCTTTGCCATCAATTTTTTTGTTGAATCAATGACATATGCCAATAATGCTAATTCAATGTCACTTTCCCTCAACTCTCCTTTCTCAGGACTGCATATCTCTACCAGTTATGATCTTGACATGTCTTTTATGTACTTGGAAGGAAAAGGAATGCTTTTAAGTCCAGGAAGGAATAGTTACTTGAATTTGTGAAATATTGCACTAAAAGCTAAAATTCTATAATAACAACTTTATCTTGAAACTTCTGAAACAACTTTGACATGAATTAAGAAATCAAACATTGCATTACTCAGTTGACTTTCTTAGAATAAGTCTGCTTCTCAATTTCCCCTTCTATCCATTAGATAATACTCTTCCACAGATTGGCTAAAGAAGATTTCAGACAGTTTTCTAATGGGATGAATGTATTATTCCTCACAACATACTTACCATTTGCTCTTTACCATAGGGATGTATAAATCAATAATTTCTTAGGGCCATATAATAAATTTACTTCTTTATTCATCAAGTATTGATTGACGAAACATTGTTCCCATTCAGAATATACATGAAAGCACTAAAAAAATATAAATAAATAAATAAATAAATAAATAAATAAATAAATCCCATACACAAGATACTGGGAAGCTTCCATAGTGGCCCCATTTGGCGAAAGTGATCATCAGAACTGAGGGGCTAAATTATAAATAAAGCAGAAAATTAATAATTTATCTCTATTGTAGATGCTGACTATAGGTATTTATAAGTTTGTGCCTTCATCTAGATGGTTTTTTATTGATTCTGCTCTTTAAAGACAGATAAAGAAAGAGAGCTCATTGTGAAAAAGCATTCTATTAATGTGGATGATATTTAATTTTTTTTTTTCTGCTAGGAATGGGTGTGACTGACTATACATAAAACATCAATTTAATTTATATATACATTAGTTTATTTCAAATTAAATCAGACATAAATTTGAAGGTTATACTAATTCTTCCATAATAAACACATGAATTCACTTAATTCCATCTTTGTTCTCATGGAGTTTTCTCACTTTAAGGAGAAGAAAGTCTGCATACATGAAAAATATAGATTGTACTAGGTTAAACATTAAAAGAAACTCCCTCAGATTTTACTGTTTGAATTATTTGAGTTACTTAAACACAAATGTGACAAGTTCTAAGTCTCAGAAAGCCTTTTTGGTAATTCAGTGACATGTGCACACCTCAACATGACCATATCCCTCTATTTTACTCTTGCCTATTTATTGCTGACTTGATAAAAGCAGGATGCACTCTTCTACATTTCTGAGTTCCAACCATTACAGACCAGTTGTCAAACAGTCTTGTCTGTTTGCAGTGAAAGGAAAAAGCAACTGGTTACATCAGGAGGAACTAGCTGGCAGTTTTCTAAGAACATTAATCTCTATGCTTATCTTACTTGCAAACATATTTCACATTTTCTAGGGTGGCTATGTGTTGGACCCAACTCGAAGGCACCTAACAACAACAGCAGGAATGAATTAGTTATTTGAGGTCTAATATTACAGCTTTATAAAATATGTCTCTGGAAAGTTCTATACTCATTTTCTAAGTGTGTTATATATTTAGGTATCTAAGTATTTAGATATTTAAATTAGACATTTGAAAATCAATGAGATGATAATTTGTTGACCTTTTGAAATAAAGTACCATTTTAAAAATTACAAATTGAATAATATTTTTACATAGAGCAGTTGATAATTCTTAGTGCTTGCTTTTTTGTCTATTCTGCAAAAGAGATAATGTATGGCCTCTCTTTTAGACAATATTATGAACATTACGTTTAAAATGTATGAATATTACATTTAAAAGCTTTGAAAAATGCTTTTTATTTTTATCAATTAGTATATTATTGTAAAAATTGTCTTTAGCATCATTATAATAGTGAAAAGTAGCAATTACTAGAAGAAATTGCCAAATAATTTAAATAGAAGAATGAAAAAGCATAATAGTGCCAACAATAACTTAGTAATCTGAGGTAGCAAAAGAATATGAAGGAAAAGACATAGCCATATACACCATAGGTGGTATAATCAATATGCCAACTTCCAAGAAAATTAAATTAATAATGTGGTACAATATCATAACATTTAGTAGATAAGCTGTAAAACTCTGAGAATCTTTCATAGCAAGCACTGCGTAATAGGAACAGGTATATTCAACATAGAAAAGCATCGGAACAATACCTTAAATTTATTTAAGAAATTGAGAAAAATGTTCTCCTGAATATTCTTGGGACAACTTAGTATTATAGAAAATTTTCAGAAAAAATACCTTTCATGATAGCCCACCAGAAAATTAAATACCTTGGAATCAATCTAACCAAAAGCCCTTCAGATCTCTACAAGGAAAATTTCAAAACCTTAAAGAAAGAAATAGCAGAGGACAGGGAAAAATGGAAAGACCTTCCCTGCTCCTGGATAGGGAGAATTAATGTAGCAAAAATGGATATCCTACCAAAAGCAATTTATAGATTTAATGCAATCCCCATTAAAATTCCACTGACTGTTCAATTCCAATTACAGAAATAGAAAAAATGATCCAAAAATTCATATGGAGCCACAAAAGACCACATATAGCCAAAACACTCTTAAGCTGCAAAACTAATGCAGATGGAATCACATTCCTTGACTTCATGCTATACTATAGGGCAGTGGTAGCAAAAACAGCTTGGTACTGGCACAAAAATAGGCCTGAAGATATCTGGAACAGAATACAAGACCCAGAAATACCTCAACACACCTATAGCCACCTTATTTTTTACAAAGGAGCAGAGCAAGTAAACTGGAAAAAGGATAACTTTTTCAATAAATGGTGCTGGGAAACATGGTCATCTGCATTCAGAAAAATGAAAATTGACCCACATCTCTCAATACGCACGAGAGTTAACTCAAAATGGATAAAAGATCTCAACATAAAACCAGAAACTTTAAAACTTATAGAAGGCAAGATAGGCAATACACTCCATCATATGGGCATAGGAAAGTATTTCCTTAATAGGACTCCAATTGCTCAAGAAATTGCAACAAGAATAGATAAATGGGATCACATGAAATTAAAAAGCTTCTGCACAGCAAAAGAAACAATTAACAGAGTCAAGGAAACCCCCACGGAATGGGAAAAAATCTTCGCATTTTGTACATCAGATAAAGGTCTAATTACTAGAATTTATAAAGAACTCAAGAAAAAAACTCCCAAAAAAACAAATAACCCAATACACAAATGGGCAAAGGAACTGAGCAGAGAGTTCTCAAATGAAGAGGTCTGTAAAACCATGAAACACATGAAGAAATGCTCAGTATCCCTAGCCATTAGGGAAATGCAAATTAAAACAACTCTGAGATTTCACCTTGCACCAGTAAGAATGGCCAAGATCAATAAAACAAATAACAACAAATGCTGGCGAGGTCACAGTGAAAAAGGAACACTATTACACTGTTGGTGGAGCTGTAGATTTGTCCAGCCCCTGTGGAAATCAATATGGAGATATCTTTAAAAACTGAAAATAGATCTACTATATGACCCAGCTATAACACCACTGGGAATTTACCCAAAGGAAGATAGGTCATCATACCACCGAGACACCTGCATCTCCATGTTCAATGCAGCACTTTTCACGATAGCAAGGTTATGGAATCAACCAAAATGCCCTTCAACAGAAGAATGGATAAAAAAACAATGGTACATATACACAATGGAATACTACTTAGCAATCAAAAACAATAAAATAAGGCCATTTGCAGCAAAATGGATGGAATTGGAGAAAATTATTTTAAGTGAATGAACACAAGCTCAGAAAGAGAAACACCACATATTCTCACTCATATGTGCGAGCTGAATCAAAATTATAAGAAGGAAAAAATCCTATACAAAGAAAAAAAAGCTAAGAATGTTATTATTATAGATGGTGTAGAAAATGGATGTAATATTTCTGACAAGATAAAAAGAAAGTTCACTACAGGAAAAGTTTCTATCTTAAACAGAACTGGAACCCAAGGATATATAGAAAAATATTACCATAAAAAGACAAGTAAATGGTAGAGAAGTCTTTGATGTGGGGCTGGGATGGGGGGAGGAATGTGCAAGAGGGTAAGGGGGAACCTATATGAATAATGTTCAACAAAATGCATATATGGAAATGTCACAATGAAAAGCATGTCAGAATGAATCATATTAAGGTTAAATATTTCCATTAAATATTTCCATTAAATATTTCCAATAAAAATTTTTCAGCATACATTTAACAGATATAGTTTGGCTTTTACTTTACGTTTCTTGCGTTCCTTCTAGAGTGATAACATTCAGTTACAGGACATGGCATTTAATTTTTCAAACAAAGCATTTGTAATGGAAGATGTAAAACAGTCGTCGTTTTCCTACTCATGCTTGCCTCCATCATGTTCAGAAAAAAAGAAAAGAAGAAAAAACCATAAGCAATCTGCCTGTTCTCAAAATAGCCATGCTTCTTTTAATTTATTTTATATAATAAATGTATAGAATAGGGGTACTGAGCATAACTATTTAGTATGCAGATTGTCAAGTTTCATAAGTGGCCAGCAGTCAGCCGACTGAGTTCTATGGCAAAGAACTGTTTCTTTTTCGAGCTCTCTCTCTGATAGGTCAAACAGACAATGGAGTTGAAAATTCCTTGTGGAAAAATTCAAGCATTTTTAAGAAACTTTACAAGTTATCTGCCTTTTCTCCCAATGGAAATTATCTTATAGATGCAGTAAGAGATAATATGAACCACCAACAGTTACTTGAATTTTACCTCAGTAAGGATTTTATACTTCTTTTATTGATGAAATGATATGAAACATGTTTACCTCAGCTAAATTCCAGTGTCCTTTTGAGCTGAATAAATTTGCCCTTATGCTGAAGCACAGACATGGCAGAGAGATAGTGGTGTGAACTTTGTATATCTGTAGAGCTATTTATAACACACACCTATTTCAGAAATATTTTATTCAAGTTTTAGCAGTCAAAAATTATATAAAGTGTTTATTGTTAGATGTATTACACTGTTCATTGTGGGTATGCAAAGATGTATTCCCTTAGGGATATTAAAGTTCATTCTCTTATGGTAATAGCTGCATCTTTCTAGAGAAAGTACCAGCAAACAGGAGGAGAAAGTGTAGGTGAGAATGATGTGTAGCCAACATCACCATGGCATAAATATTCACAAAATATTACATACTTAGATTGGTTCCATCCTAACACACAGTTTTAAGAAAAAAGTTCATTATGTAATACTTCTTGTTCTGTAGATGATTACTGAGCAAGGGTAAAATGTCTAAATGCACATAACATGCTTCCATACTTATGTTTCAAATAATGCTCAATGTTACCTATACTTTTCTAAAAAAATCTTGTGCTGTGGTGTCTTTTTCACTCAAATGAAGCAAAAGGAAATGTTACTTCTTAAGAACATTAAAAATTTTATTAAAATGGTAAGTTTAATATCAGCCTGCAGTTGTAGCTCTGTGGCATCTGATTCCATCAGATCTTATAAGCTAAGGAGGGTTAGGCCTGGTTAGTACTGAGTGGGAGACTGCCTGGGAACACCAGATACTGTAGGCTTGGGAGAAGGACCTGGCAACCCACTCCCAAAAATTAATCCACCATTGAAAACCCTATGAATAGTAGAGAAGCACTGACAAAGTGTTTCACCTGTTGTACATAGGGTCACTATGAGTCTGATACAGATTCGATGGCACCTAACAACAACAAGTTTAATATCAGAAACAACTACCCTTTGCAAAGTGTATATTCATTGTAACAAAATGATACAGACCACCTCCAGACCATATCCCCATATAAAACTGAGATGAATCAGGGTTTCTCCCTCAATTGGAGAAGTAGAAAGGACTCTGCACTTTCTTAGTCTTGCAGGTAAATGGAAAGAGGTAAAAATAATAAAAAATAAAATGTCTCACAGAGAGATCGTAGTCATTAATCCTTCCTCCTAGAGTTTTGGAACAACTATTCATGTAACTGTTTATCTCCAGACCCTCTAAACATAAAATATAATGTAAAGTCATCTTGGGAATTTGGTGTTCCAAGTACATAACTAATGTAAAGACAAAACCTCCTTCTGAGGTCAAAATGAAGTACACAACTGTAATTGTTCTCACAATAAAATTTCCAAATTGTATGAATAAGAAAGCAAATAAAATGTTACTAAATACATTGAGATATAAGCCACTGTGAAAAAGTTGAAAACGCAGGTCAAATTTTCAAAAATTATACACAAGATTATTAAATACAGACTATAAAATGCTAGTTTCTTAAAGAAACAAAAAATAAACCAAAAATGATGGACCTAAAAGTATGACAAAGAGCAGGGGACAAAGATTCATGCCTATGACCTCAGGGACTTGGGAGGCTGAGGCAGGAGGGTGGCAATGTCCACAGGTGGCCTGAGCAACTTAGGGAGACTGTCAGGGGTCTCATATAGATGTGATCCATTTTGGCTTAATTTTCATGTATGGTGCCAGGTAAGGATCTTACTTCATTGCTTTTCATGTGGATATCCAGTTTTCTTAGTACCATGTATTGAAAATACTATCCTATCCCTATTGAATGGCTTTAGATTTCATTGTCTTGGTCCATTTTCTATTGCTATAACACAACATTTGAGATTGAGTAATTTATAAAGAAAAGCTTATGCTGGCTCACAGTTCTAGAGATAAAAAACATGGCACTAGCATCTGCATCACTTCTGGTGAGGAACTCAAGCTGCTCCATATATGGCAGAAGAACAAAGGGGCATGTGAGTGCATGCAAAGAGGCTAAAACAGAAAGGGTAATCTTGCTTACAACAGTGAACTCTCACAGTAATTAATCCAGTCTCATAAGAATTTCATAAGGCACAGCCACCATAACCTAACTAACCCCTAAAAGTTACAATACTTCTCAAAACTGTTACATTAAGAACCAAGTCTCACCATGAGTTTTGGTGGAGACTATGTCATATTCAAACCATAGAAACTTGTACTTAAATTGGATTTCTCTTGCTGCTTCATGATTTTCTGTTTGGTTTTAACTTTTGGAAGTTTAATTATAAAATGTCTTAGTGTTTTTCTCTTTGGATTTGCCTTCCCTGTAGTTTGTTGAGCTTCTCGGATGTTGATATTTGTCTTTTATCAAACTTTTGAAGTTTTGAGCCCTCCAGTTTTTAAAATATTGTTTTTACTCTTACCCATTTCTCCTCTGCTAAGATGTTCATAATGTGCATGTTGAATCACTTGATTGTGTGCTGTAGGTTCTTCAGTCTTTTTTCTTTCCTTTTCTCAAAGACAATAATTTCCATGGTCTTATCTTCAAGTTCCCTGATTCTTTATGGGCATGCTCAAATCTGCCTTTCAAGATGTCTAGTGAATTTTCTAGTACGATTATACTTTTCATCCCCAGTACTTCTTTTCAATTCTCTTTAGGTTTTCTCTTTGTTGATATTTCATTTATGTGCATATATCATTTCTTCACTCCTCATTTTCCTTTAGCTTTTTGATCGTCTGAAAGACAGCTGTATATCTGTCTTTTTCTGGGATGGTTTTTGTAGCTATATGTTTTTCCTTTGATTAGGCCATTTGTCCTGTTTCTTTGAATGATATGACTACTGTTGTTTGATTCTTAAAGGGGAAAAATAAAAAAAATGTAGGAGGAGACTGGAAGGGAGATGATTCTTTAACACCCAGAAATTCACATCAGCTCAGAGGAGAGTAGTTTGCAAGAGTAGAAAGATGAATCACAACAATGCTTTCTCACATTTTGTCTGTACTTCTCTATGATCGATCAGAAGCCCCAGTCAGTGATCAGAACACAAATTCCTGATCTTTGGAAGTTAAGGTGCTTTTAGGGCAATCTTTCCCCTTTAACCCATGTGCAGACTACTCCCCTAATGTTTGCACAGTTACCTTTATGGGGCTGAAGATTGGGGATGAGTAGCTATTCATGTGCCAAGAACTGAAATTTACCATTCAAGCTTTCCTACAGGTTGCAAGCCTTCAATATGCTCCACAGTTTCAAAATAATTACATCAGACTTTTTGCAACTATTGTCTAGGTATGGAGACATTTTGCTCATGCTCCTCATTCCACTATGTCCCCAAAATTCTCTTCTACATATATGTTTCTTCTTTTTTGAAATTTTAGTGTTTTTCTCTTTTTGGAAGTGAAAAAAAATTCCTGTCAGAAACAACTTAAGGGTTAAAGTTTTATTTTGGCTTATGGTTTCAGTCTATGGTCAGCTGGCTACTTTGTTTCTGGGCCTACAGTGAAGAAGAACATCATGGTGAAAGAGGGTGGTGGAGGTGAGCTGCTCATCTCAGGGCAGCCAGGAAGCAGAGAGGAATAACAGGAAGGGGCAAGGCCAAGGTATATCTTTCAAAGACACAACCCAGTTACTCCTTTTCTCCAATTAGACCCTATCTTCCATAATTCTACAACCTCCCAATGTTGTTAGGTGCTGTCAAGTTGGGTAGGACTCACAGCAACCCTATATACAACAAAACAAAACACTCCCAGATATTGTGCCATGCCCGACTCCATGTCAGTGCTTCTCTGCTATTCATAGTGTTTTCAATAGTTAATTGTTTTCAGGATTGTTTCAGGAGTGCATGCCAGGTCCTTCTCCCATTTTTACCTTGCCAGGGATTAAGCCCAGGGTCTCAGAGAGCGCAGAGCAGCACTGTACCAACTGAGCTAAACCCCAGCCCCTCCCTCCCAATAGTCTATTTAAATTTGGAATCTATCAGTGGGTAAAACCATTGATAAGTCAGAGCCTGATAACTACTTGTCTCTAGAAACAAGATCACAGATACACCCAGAGCTATGCTTTACTAGTCTCTTTGGCATCTCTCAATCCAATAAAGTTAACAATTAAGATTAACCATCACAACATATAAACTTTTAATGGAAGCAATTGAAGACAGAAGACATTGAATCATCTTTTGTAAGAGCTAAGTATACTTATAACTCAGAATTATACCTCAGAATTATTACCCTTCAAAAATAAAGGCAAAATAAAGGTTTTTTAGAATAACAAAACCAAGGGAACTAAACACCAGATAACATATACACTAGAGGGATTTCTAAATATATATTTCCAGAGAGAAGAAAATCATCATGTTAGGAAAGTTTGCATAAAATGACAGCCAAAAATAAAAGATAAACATGGGAAAATCTAGCCAAATGTTAATTGTATAAAATCATAATAAAATGTACAACCTCTTTTGCATTACAAGCAATGCTTTTGAAATTACACTCATATATAGATAGAAGTGGACAGTTATAGGTAAAGATTTAAAGTACTTAGTATTCTTTTGAAAAATGACAAAGATATTGATTAGTCCAACACTTTGAGTAAAATATGGATTTTCATATGTCTAGTCCACTAAAGCAACAGCTAAACAGTATAAAAGAAAACAAACTGAAAAAGAAAATACATGAATACATGTTCCAAAAAAATGCAATGAACTGAATGAGAATGGGGAGAGTCTGGGTTGATATGGAAGTCAGTAAACTGAAAAAAAAGTCTCTAGCAAAAGCAGGACTAATTAAATACATGAAGTTAGATGACACAATTGAGTTTCAGAAATTACAAGCAGTATGAATGAACTCTTTAGTTCAAAGAGAATGGTTGCTAAATAAACAAAATATTTACAGGATAGGAGATATACCAAAGGATATGGATACAAAAATATTGAAAGTTAAATAACAAAAAATGTTGTTAAATGCCAAAATTTAGCAATTTTTTGGTAGACAAAGTAGATACAGAGGAAACAAGCAGTTTTAGAAACAGTGTTATTTCATATTGATAAAATATTCAAATAATTTCTGCAAATATTTTAGGAGATTTTTTCTTATTAACAGTCTAATATAGTGAGCTGGTTTTCAAAGTGTAGGTTGGATTTTATTAATATTATAAGAAAAAATATATTCTATTTATGTCTTAGTACTTCCCTAACAGCTATACATTTCCCTTAAGTTACTTTTTAACAGTCTGGTGACTATTCAGATTTTCTGTATCTTTTTTGAAGTACTATTTTCTGAATTATATTTTTCCTAGGATTTTTTTTCATTTAATAACTTTCAAATATTATTCATGTACAAAGTTCTCAGGCATGTAGAATAGAAGGCAATTCTTTTCTTAACTTGATAAGGATTCTCTATCAAATCCTTCAGCAAAATTTATACTTGTAAGAAATGTTACAGTAAAGTTTATGTACTACCTTAGCTTTTCTTCCTGTTGACATCCTTATGTGGAAGAAACCTTGGTGGAAGCTAGTTTTTGGATTCCATGTTTAGTGTAAAATGGCTTGCAACTAGAGTTGTGATAGCAGTCTGAAGGACTGTTTTCCTGACTTCTGTTAACAATTGAGAGTGATGGATCTGCTCAGGGAGAGTCAGTTTTGCATAGAGTTTTAAGATCATGTAGTTGAAAGAGACTTGGGATGGCTTTGATTCTCATTTATCCTCAGATTAACTATGATATCTTAATAAAGTCTGTATGTCTCAGTTTTCATGTCTGATCAGTGAAGATTGCTGACCAAATTGTATTTAATTTCCTTTATGCTAAGTATTGCCAGAGTTGGCTGCATTACTTTTCAAACATGAGTGGATTTACAGGTCCCAAGACTTTTGTTAAAACACAGAAAGTGATTACATCCGTTTGAGGTAGAGTCTGATTTTATCCTTTTCCAATAAAATTTTAGTTATGCCAATGCTGCTGACATGTACATTTAAATAATGAATTTTGAATGGCAAAATATTTTTAAAATTTTGTTAAAATAAACTTTCTTAAGATAGTTCTTTCAACTTATAAGAAAATGATTTGCGTGCAAATTTCCCAGAAGTATTCATTATAATAAATTCCTTTAATTAGCTGCTTATGTAGTTGATCTCACAGATACACTAATGTGAGTGGAGTGGTTCTTTATTTTTTAAAAATTGTAGCATGAAAGGAGAGATAATGGTATAAAGGAAAACAAACAAATGGGAAATTTTGGATTTGGTAATCATGAGACTTAGTGCTAATATCTGCTCAATAACTAATTGGTTAGGATTTAAATTAATAATTCTCAGGTTCATCATCTAAGGAATTAGTAGCTGCATGACTTTTCTGCATTGCTATAGCCCTAAACTGATGGTTGTTTGTTGTTAGGTGCCTTTGAGTTGGGTCTGACTCATAGTCACCATATGTACAGTAGAAAGAAATACTACCTGATATTGTGCCATGCCTGGTACTATGTCAGTGCGTCTCTGATATTCATAGGGTTTTCAATAGCTGATGGTTTCAAGAGTGGGCTGACAGGTTCTTATCACTAGCCTACAGCACACCTGCCTTGGTGTTCCCAGCTAGTCTCCCACCCAAGGTCTAACCAGGCTGAACCTGCTTAGCTTCTGAGATCAGACAGGATCAGATGCCAGGGTAGTATGGCTGTAGACTCCTAAACTGATAGAATCATTGAATTTTCATAGTTATAATAAGTTCAAGGTAGCTCATATATGAAGTTTCAAATCATTTACACATATCTTTATCAGTCAAGTGTAGTGTTGAGTCTAGGCAATTATCTCAATCGTTGAAAAAACATAATGAGATTCTTCAGTTAAGTCATAAGTATTGGGTACATTGATTTATCATATTAGCAGGAAATACGACAATTCACCTATTTTTTCAGTCATCACCATAAGTTCTGCTAATGCAGAAAGTAAATAAAAAAATTGCAATAGAAAAGCATTCATAGATATTATGAACATTTAGTAACATCACATCTCACCTCCCATTACTCTATTTCTACCACATACAAAGAATAAAGATAAAATATACTTATATTTCAAAATAAATTGTTTGAACTACTTGAAATAGTAGGATTGACATAATTATTTTCTTGAGATTTCTTTGATTCCTGGGATTCATTCTTGTAAAATATTTAATAAGCTCCTAAACAACAAAAGTCTGTTAATAAAGGAGTGATTTTAAAAGTCTATTGTCTTGAGGATATTGCAAAAATTTATATACTGTAATATTTTATTTAGGAGAGTTCAGATGAAAAGTATTTTATATATTTAAAATATTTCACATTTTAGAACAGGAAAGCTTTATTGGAAAGGATTAAAAGACAACAATTTATCTTCAAAGTGTTTTGGAAGGAAGATCAATGTTCTTTCTTGCAAAGGTAAATTGTCCTAATAATTGTCCCATGGTGAAATTTATAAAATTTAGGAAACCTTTTAACTTACATTTTTGTACATCTGTGTTGATAAAAAAAATTCTCATGCCCCAAAGTAGGCATTCCTTTTCATTCATTCATTAATAGTCAAAAGCTATATTCAAAAGAAAGTGAATAAAGTAAATTAGACATTAAAATAAAGCAGATGTCTTGGACACGGTAAAGACCTGGCATAGCAAGTCAAAGTTATGATGGGAGAGAATTAACACTGGAGTCTCTGCCTGCTATTCTTACCCACATCTCCATGTTATGTGCAGCCAAATTTGCCATGCCCTGGTGTGAACTTCCTTCCAATGCCCACTTTGAACATTCATTCATTTCTCTACTTTCAGCACCCACTAAATAGTACATACCTTATGTTCTTTACCTACACTTTCAGTATATAAATCCTTTCTTTTTATTTATAATTTGTCTAAGAATTTGGAATTACTTGGGAGCTTAAAGAAATATTTGTGCCTGGCTCCTATGGGCACGGATTCTCATTTAATTGCTATGGCTTGGATGTTGTGAGTTTTAGAAACTTTCCAGGTGATTAATTGTAATCCACTCAATTATACCAGGAAATCTACCTGGATCTTTGGAATTCCACTTAGCTTGATGTTCAAAATATTCTTCTACATAGATACTGTTTACATTTCAGAGAAAAAGAAATGGGATATCAGAAAAACTGAGTGACTAGCCTGAGGTTAACAGCACTAGTATATGGCAGCCACAGGATTCTGTCTATGTTTCACATTATCACTGGCATGCTGCTGTTTTTTACTTTTGAGGTAAGCCTAGTTTTGTGTTGTGTGATCCAAATTCATAGCAAAGCCACGGTCTCATTTCTTGCTATATCAAAATATTGTTAAAGCAATAATCTTCATCAAAAATAAAGAAGTCTTATTTACCTATGTATAAAACTGTCTTTAAAGGATTTATTTATTGATTGATTGATTGATTGATTAATTGATTGATTGAAGACAGTCTCTCTAAATTCCTCAGGATGCCTCTGGTATTGAATTTGTAATCCTCCTCTCTTAGCCTCCAGAGTAACTGGAATTACAAGCTTGTGCCACTGTGCCTGGTTTAAAACTAACTTTCAGCATTCATAATGGTAGAGTTGTTTAAGTAATTTTTCACCTAATTTAATGTGGAACTACAGTGGTCCATTTGAATTGAAATTGGTATGTTCTTTTAACCTGGTCAGCAGTGCCAAGATATTTATTGCATATTTTTATGTATTTTATATAATGACAAAAACTCTAACCTTTGCTTATTTAATTTGAGTTATGTATTTGAATATATGCATGTGTTTTGAATATTATGGGCCCTGCAGTAAAAATAAGACCTTTACTATTAAAAATTTACATAATATGTCAGGAACAAACCTCCACTCAAAACATTTCTGACACTTGTTAAAATTATATTTTCTTTCAAAGTAAGCTTATTAAAACATTCCAAAATTATGTTTGATAATTAATCTAAACTGTGGATTTCCTTCTCTTCATCCTATATTGGATATAAAAATATCCAATAAATATCTAAATATCTAAAATTACTTTTACATTTAAATCATGTTTGTTGAGGAAAGAACCTCTTAAAAGAATTCTATTTACTTTATGCACAGCTGAAAAAAAGTATGATTTCATAATCAAAAGGATTCCTCCTACCAAAAGTATCAAAGTGCTAAATAGAAAGTGTATTGCATAGTGGGAGGGTACATTGGCATGATTTTTTAGAAATCAGTGTTTCATTATCTACTGAATCTAATGTGAGTTAACTCACTAAACATGAATAACAGAAGACAAAACATGTCAAAATACATAGCTTAGAAAAGAATGTTGATGGGGCATTATTTATGATATTCAAAGTTGGAAAGAGACAAATGTCCACCAAGAATGGAAAGGGTGCATAAATTGACATGTGTATCAAGAGAATACAGTGATGGAGAAAATCAACTTCATGCCACATATAGTGAACCTCACAGATACAATATTGAGTGAAAGAAATCAGACACAAAGGAGTGCATTTCATTTATATAAAATCCAGAAGCAGACAAAACTAATCTATGTTAATGGTGGTCAATTGAGTGAAAACCTTTGGATGATAATTATCCATGGGTCAAGGACACAAAAGAGCATGTTGGAGTATGAAGAATAGCTTCTGTTTTGATGTGGGAGGTTCTAAGAGTACATATCTATATAAACATGATTTCTGCACATTACTATATGCAAATTATAACTTAAGCAAAGTGTAATTGTCATGTATGTATATATGCATGTCTGTTTTAAAATATTTGATCTGAAAGGATAGAGGCAAGAACTTTGGACACAGAAAATATTTACACGAGATAAATTTTTGGGTGGCCTCAGAAGATTTAGCATTAGCACTCCAGATGGTGTGTCAGTCACCATAGTGCTTAGATAGAAAGTATATTTTTCAACACTTGCTTGTCTTCTGCCATGCAGCAGAGTGGATGTTTTAAATTATTATTTTACTGTGAAATCTTCATATGATTTTAAATTGCCAGCCTAGCATAAAGAAGGAGCATACTATTCTTAGAATCATGGTTCTAACATGACAGTGGAGCTCAAAAGCTAACATCACCTTAAATTAATCTTCCTCACATTTAAAAATAGTTTTGTTTTCTTTAATATTTTGGATAAATTGTTGTTGTTGTTGTTGTTGTTAGGTGCTGTCGAGTCGGTATCCGACTCATAACGACCCTCTGTACAACAGGGGAAACACTATTGTCAGTGCTTCTCTGCTGTTCATAGGGTTTTCAATGGCAGATTGATTTTTGGGAGGGGGTTGCCAGGCCCTTCTCCCAAGCCTACAGCACCTAGTATTCCCAAGTGGTCTCCCATCCAGGTACTAACCAGGCCCGACCCTGCTTAGCTTCCAAGATCTGACGGGATCGGATTCCACAGGGGTATGGCTGCGGGCTTTGGATAAGTTACTTATCATTAATAGGAATATTCCTAATATGAATTTATCACCATCGTTAGCATGTCATACAGTAACTACTTATTAAATGCTACTCTGAGCTAAGAATGCTTTCTAAAAGAATGGCTAGATTTCAAGGTTTGGATATTTTCCTCATCAGGAGAATGGTTTTAATGCTAGCCTCTATGGCACAAGCCTATAATAGCAACTCAAGAGGTGGAGGCAGGAGTATCATGAGTTCGAGGCCAGAGTTGGCTAGCACAACTTGAGAAGACCTCCTCTCAAAAAAAAAAAAAAAAAAATATATATATATATATATATATATATGAAAGAAGGGGAGAGGCCACAGCTCAGTGGTTAGAGTGTTTGCCTAACAGGTGGGAGGTCTTCGGTTCAAACCTAAGCATAATCCCACTTTAAAAGGAAGAAAGATTGATTTAGACTTTTTTAAGTGGGTTGTATCTGTGTCAGACTACCTATATTCATTTTCCATGGGAAGCTTTATCTTTTAGTAGGGATTTTCCTATTTCAGATTTGTAGGACATCTCTGGAATTGACAGGGGGCAATGATCTCATGGAGTGGCACTAGGGAACTAAGAGATCAAAGAAAAACATATTATGATTACCAAAGAAGTACAAAGTTGTTCATTTGAGAAAACAAACAAATAGCAACCCTTGAAAGTAATTATTTTAAAATTTGCATGTGTGGACACAAGAAGGTAAAGTCTGTTAAAAAATGCTAATCTTCAAAGTGCTGCAAAAGTTTGATGTAAGGTTGAATATTTTGTCCTCAGTATGAGGCACTAGAATCATGACTTAGGAAAAGACATGTAAACAGAATATAGTAAGTCTTATATCTTTATATGAACTATGAAAAGAAATTTATTTGACAAATATATGGATCTCTTCCTTTCTATGATTGACAAATATTATTCAGCTTATATGTATGATAATTCACTAATTTGCATGGGTCCAAATGGAACAACTGAATAAGCAGTGGTTGAATTCTGCCCAGTTGTATAATCATATAGCTGTACTGAGTCTCCTAAGGAAGGTGTGTTTTCAAAGTATAATATACCACTAGAAGAAGGATTCAATTTAATTTTGAAGAAAAACTATCAAATATGTATCATCAGATAAATAGATTGATCTCTTTGTACAATATTATTAGTAAAAGATATATTTTTAGTTTTACAATAATATTATGAGTCATCTTGTCCTGGTAAAATGTCGGACTTCTAATTTATAAAATCTGCATCCTAACTTAGTAACTTACTTTTTATTTTATTCCAATATTTCTAAAAATTACTAGCCATGAGGTAGTACTTAATGTAACATGATAGATGGTCAAGGATATTAAAACTCTGTCCAGTGGAATTGAATCAGCTTGAAATAAAATGCAGGGCACATACCCATCATATTAAATCCATTTACAGTTATGATGGTTTCTAGTGCAGGGTGCCCTGCAGCTGATTAGGAAAAAACCTAATTTGGGGTAACTAGGACAAGAAACAATAAGAAAATTCATATGTATGCATCACCCCGAGCTTTACTGAGCTTTACACCCTGAGTGCAGTCACCACTACTGTTCTTCAGAAGTCCAAATGCAAGTTAGTACCTGCCTACTTGGATATTCTAATGTGCTTCACACTCCACATTTTCAAAGCATATACTTTGTGACCTCTCCTCACCATGCCGAGATTGAATCATTTATTTGTAATAAACGCCAGAAGGTTAGTAGATCTCTTGACCACTAAGTCATATTGATCCTAGATCCCGATTGTCCCTAAATGTCCTCTCTCGTTCACTATGCACACGTTTTTCACATGGAGTATTGTGGACAATTCCTGAATTATTTCTTTGCCTTCAACCTCCACTGTCTTCATTGTTTGCTTTATACCATTGGCCAGAAAACATTGTTCTAAAATACAGATCTAGTCCCTATTACTCAACCCTTTCAGGGAGTGAAAGGGTAAGGCAAGGATACTACAAAGTTACACATGATTAGACTTCATTTTCTACCCTAGCTAACTCCTTTCAAATTCAGTTCTGCCCACTCCTCAATTCTTATTCTCTACCTCTTCACTGCTCTATGCAGTAGAGAGATACAGGATGTTTTTCTCATTTCTCCCTCTGTACATGTTATCTCTCTCTCATACAGGCAGTAGCTAATTGTGGAGTTTCATCAGGTTTGGCCTTGGCCTCTGCTTATTTTCCCTCTAATAACTCCCTCAGAGAGAGTTCATTTGCTCTCAGAGTTTCTACTGCCACTTCTGTGCTTCTGATATTTTCTTGACCCAGCATGTGCAGGCTTTAGCTCTGGCATGACCTTTCTAAAACATAATTTTGACAAATTATTTTTCTCTTCAAGAAACTATAGTGATATTTAAAAATTGCTCATTTATATATCTATATATCTATATATCTAGATATATAAATTAACTTTGTAACTTTATATATCGATGTATCTATATCTATAGATATAGATATCTATATATAGATATATATAGATATATAGATATATATAGATATATAGATATATAGATATAGATAGATAGATAAACCTACTTTTAAAAACTAACTACAGCTTTATAACATTCCTACAAAGGCCCCTGTGTGTTTGCTCAACCTCTGTCAAACATTCCTTCTATTTTAGTGGGCCTCTTTATTTTTCATCATCCAAATTGCTTCACCACCTTCCTCATCTCATGGAATTAATTTACTTTCTGTGAATTTTCTTATTGGTCTCTACCTAGAACATCATTCCCCAATTTTTCATTCACCTACAGACTGTAGTTAGCATGAAGATTGGATTAATTTATTTCATGAGAATGTCTTTGACTAATACAATTTATATAATGTACTCTGAAAGGACTTGTTATCTTTTGTTTTAAAAATATGTACTTTTATTTCTTTTTATTCTTCCGTTGCACCTCTCTAACTGGATTATGTGTCTGCTATGATTCTGTCCTTTTTGTCTTTTATATCTTTAGCACCTAATGCACAGGAGATAGATACTTAGCAGATGCTTGTTGGAGGAATATATAGATAATGTTGTTAGATGCCGTCAAGTCCAACTCATAGTAACCTTATATACAACAGAATGAAACACCTGCAGACATTGTGCTGTGCCCAGCATTATGTCACAGTTTCTCATCTGTTCATGGGGTTTTCCAAGGCTGATTGTTTTGAGAGTGGGCTGCTGAGACCTTCTGCCAAGCCTATAGCACCTGATATTCCCAGGAGGTCTCCCATCCAAGGACTAAGCAGGCCAACCCTGCTTAACTTCTGAGGTCAGACTGGATCAGTCGCCAGTGTGGTATGGCTGTTGTTGTTGTTAGGTTCCGTCGAGTCAGTATCCGACCCATAGCGACCCTCATAGGGTTTTCAATGACTGACTGTTTCGGGATTGCCTTGGGAGTGCATTGCCAAGCCCTTCTCCCATTTTTGCGGTGCTGGGAATTGAACTCGGGACCTCCGGGACTGCAGTGCAGTGCTCTACCCACTGAGCCAAATCCCAGACCTTGGTATGGCTATAGACATATAAATAATAGTTAACTTTTATCGACTTCTCAGTGCATATCAAGTAGTTAGTGTTTCACTTATCTCATATTTCTCTTGAAGTCTCTCTGACTTAACATGCTTATTGTTCTCAGTTTTGAGACAGGGAAACTAAGGCACGTGGGTAGAAAATGGGTTTCTTAGGTCACCCACCTGATAGGCAGTGAAGCTGGATTTTGGAGCCTGGGCACTGACTTGGTTTAGAAAGTACAACTTGAAAGGGTTACATGATTACTGATGCTGAATAAATCTACTCTGGAGAAGGCTCATTCAGGGAGCAGGAGGAAGTTTTGCCATCAACTTTCATACCACAAAAGAGTAAAACTGTAGATGTGCTGGCAAAAATCTCTCATGAGAGATTGATGTGTGTTCAAAACTTACTCATAATTTTCTTCTTAACTGTGTAAACTCTAAAAATTATTGACAGTAGCTGAGTGGTATTGGTTGAGACAGTTGTAGGTACATGGACTGTAGAGAATTCATCCACTTGTCATGATTCCAGATCACAAGGAAAATTCTATTTAGTTTGTAGAAGGTGGGAGTCATTATTATTTAAAATGATGTTTAGTCAGCAAACCTTATCATCAATAAAATGTGGCCTAATCTTAGAAATATGGGCACTAGGGTTCAACTAATTTCTATGGTATTATTTCTAAAATTGACCACATTTTATAACTTTAAAGGAATATAACCCTTAATTCATCTCCAGGTGGGTTGCTGTTGTGATTGCTCTCTGATATTTCTTACCAGTGCTCAACCTAACTCACTTACTATTTTTTATTAACCAGATAATTGATTCTGATACTTCTCTACTGGCAGTGACAGAAATGTAGCAAGAAAGTGCCTTATTTTTACCTATTGACTATTGTTAGACTAGTTTCTTGAGCATGTTTTAATGCTTTTGTAAAGAAAGTAGAGAGCTGGAAAGCGAGTATTGTTACAAAAAGTAAAGCCACTCTTCATTGTGCAAGACTGAAGAATTTTTCAAATTCAGAGACTGGAGAATTTGGGGGACATGAGAAGAAAGTAGGGAACACTTGCATATCACACAGTGTAGCTTGAAGTTAAGTTTTAATCAATAAGCAGTAGAATTCACAGTTTGGAATTATTCAGAGTAACACCAAATCAAGCCGGGCGTGATGGCACATACAGTAATCCCAGCAACTAAGGAGGCAGAGGCAGGAAGATCATAAGTTTGAAGCCAGAGGCAGTCTGCATAATTTAGTGAAACCCTGCCTCAAGATAAACAAATAAAACATGGGCTAGGGGTGAAGTTCAGTGGTAGAGTGCATGCAAAAAGTATCCATGGGGTCCTGGGTTCAGGTCCTCGGTACCACAAATAATAAAAATGAAAAAAAAAATAAATCAATCAAAGTAACCCCAAATCAAACTCTGTTAGGGACTAAGAGAGACTGTGCTTCATTTAGCTAATGTATTACAGCCTGGATCCAAAAAGGTTCCTGGGACCAGGGGCAACAGCATGAATATGAGCCTTTGGGTAAAAAGTTGGTAAGAGCTCAGTTTTGTGACACAGAATTTTATACAAAGTAGGTACAGACAACAGGTACAAGGGGGTCCAAAGAAATAGTGTCACTATCCAAGGAGGAGATAGTTAATATAATTGTACACATATATTGTTGGGGCTGGGATTTAGCTCAGTGGGTAGAGCGCTACACTGCAGTCTCTGAAGTCCCGAGTTCAATTCCCAGCACTGAAAAATTGGGAGAAGGGACTGGCAATCCACTTCCAATGCAATCCTGAAACAGTCAGCCATTGAAAACCCTATGAGGGTCGCTATGAGTCGGATACCTACTCGACGGCACCTAACAACAACAACATGTTGTTGTTAGGTGCCCTCCAGTCGACTCAGCAACCCTATGTACAATAGAATAAAATACTCTCTGACACAGCCATGTCTGGTGCTATGTCAGTGCTTCTGTCTTCAATAGCTGATTGTTTTGGATTGTTTGTGGAGTGGGCTTCCATGTCTTTCTCTCATGTTTGTGGTGCTGAGGATCAAACCTTCTCAGAGAGTACAAAGCACCACTCTGCCAACTGAGCTAAACCTCAGCTTGTTCACATTTGTTGTTCTTGCTCTTGTTGTTGTTAGGTGCTGTGGAGTCGAGTCCAACTCATAGCGACCCTGTGTACAGCAGATTGAAACACTTCCCAATTCTATGTCAAGCATACAATCTTATTTATTTTTAAGCCCAGTGTTGCAGACAGTGTGTCAATCCATGTGGTGAAAGATTTCCCTTTTTTTCGTTGACCTGCCACTTTCCCAAACATGATGTCTTTCTCCAGGGATTGATCTCTCCTGACAATTCCTGACAATCTCCTGTAATTCCCGGTCTATATACTACTGCTGTCACTTTTGTGTGATCTTTAGTAGTAAAATTTTGCTTGTATGTGATATTAATGATATTGTCCGATAGTTTCCACATTCAGTTGGATCCCCTTTTTTGGGAATAGGCACAAATGTGGATCGCTTCCTCAGTTGGCCAGGTAGCTGTTTTCCAAATCTGTTAGCATAAACATGTTCTCACATCCAGCGCTGCATCTGTTTGTTGAAACATCTCTATTGGTATTCCATCAATTCCTGGAGCCCTCTGTTTCCCAGTTCTTTCAAGGTGGCTTCCAATTTGTCTTTCAGTACCATTGGTTCCTCTTCATATGCAACCTCTCAATGGTTGGTTGTCTACAAGTTCTTTTTTGTATAACAATTCTGTGTATTCCTTCCATCTTCTTTTGATGTTTCCTGAATCATTTAGTATATTCCCTATAGAATTGTTCATTATTGCATTTGAGGCTTGAATTTTTTTTCACTTCCTTAAGCTTTAGAAACACAGAGCATGTTCTTCCCTTTTGGTTTTCTGCCTCCAGCTCTTTGCACATGTCATTATAATATTTGTTTTTGTCTTCTCAAGCTGCCTTTTGAAATTTTCTATTTTTATCCTTAACTTCATCATATCTTCCTTACACTTGAGCTGCTCAACATTCAAGGGCAAGTTCCAGCATCTCTTTTGACATGTAATTTGGTCTTTGCTTTATTTCTTGTCTTTTTAATAACCTTTTTCTTTCTTCTTGAATGATATCTTTTATGTCACACCACAACTCCTCTGGTCTCCTATCATTTGTGTCTAATGCATTAAACCTATCCTTGAGGTGGTCTCTGAACTCAGGTGGGATATAATCAAGGTCATACCTTGGCTTTCGTACACTTGTTCTAATTTTCTTCAGCTTCAGTTTCAGCTTGCATATAAGAAGTTGATGGTCTGATCCACAATCAGCACCTCATCTTTTTGTGACATTTGATACACATCTTTACCATCATCTCTTTCCACCTACATAGTCAATTTGATTCCTGTGTGTTCCATCTGGTGAAGTCCATGTGTATAGTCTCTGTTTATGTTGTTGAAAAAATGTATTTGCAATGAAAAGGTCATTGGTCTGACAAAATTCTGTCATGTGATCTCCTGCATCATTTCTATCACCTAGATCATATTTTCCAACTACTGAGCCTCCTTCTTTGTTTCTAACCTTTGCATTCCAATCACCAGTAATAATCAGTATGTCTTGATTGCATGTTTGATCTATTTCAGATTGCAGAAGCTGGTAGAAATCTTCCCTTTCTTCATTTGTGGCTTTAGTGGCAGGTGCATAAATTTGAATAATTGTCATATTAACTGGCCTTCCTTGTAGCTGTATAGATATTATTTTATCACTGACAACATTGTATTTCAGGATATATCTTTAGATGTCTTTTTTGATTATGAATACAACCCCATTTCTCTTTGTCATTCCAGCATAGTAGTCCATATGATTATCTGACTCAAAATGGCCCATGCCAGTCCATTTTAGCTCACTGATACCTAGAATGTTAATGTTTGTGCTCTGCAGTCCTCTTTTAATGATTTCTAATTTTCCTAGATTCATACTATATATATTCCATGTTCCAATTATTAATGGGTGTTTACAGTTGTTTCTCTTCATTTTGAGTTGTGCCACATCAGCAAATGGAGGTCTGTGGGGCTTTAGTCCATTTCTGTCATCAAGGTAGATTCTACTTTGAGGAGGCAACTCTGACCCAGAGCCTTTTGAGTGCCTTCCAACCTGGGGGGCTCATATTCCAGCACTATATCTGACAATGTTTCTTTGCTATCCATAGGGTTTTCAATGGCTAGTTGTTTCGGGAGTGGCTCGCCAGGTCCTACTCCCTAGTCTGTCTTAGTCTGGAAGCTCAGCTGAAAACCTGTCCACCATGGGTGACCCTGCTGGTATTGGAGATACCGGTAGCATAGCTTTCAGCCTCATCACAGCACACAAGCCCCCAAAGTGCGGCAAACTGACATACATGTGGAGGTTCACATATGTATCCATGGGAAAATTATTGGAACTTAAATCTTGGTAGCAATTAAATATACCTTTTCTACTCTAAAAGAATGTTGAAATCTGGATTATATTATTACTGTTTAAGCCATGGATTTGTTAATTCTAGATTGATTTTATCTTTGACTGTTCAATTTTATTGACCTTCTCAAATATTAAGAGTAAGTTTAATCTGTTAGTTTATCCAGAATCTTCTAAGTTAGTCTCTGATACAGTTATTTGCCTTCCCCAAGGCTTTACATTTATTTTAGCTAAATTACATTAAAATAGCCCTTTTTTCATCTCTGGGATTATTTTTAATGAAGACTGTATTTATTTATTTTTAACAAGGAAGATCCTTGCTTTTTATAGATGTTTATAGACATGGAAACATGGCAGCATATATGAAGTGAGGATTTTAGTTTTGTATCTAAAAAATGATAGTTTTCTTTGTGTTTAAGATTGCCTGGTTTGCATCAACTGGAGGCATATTTTTAGCTGCTTAGATTCATTTATGTTGAAATAACTTTTCAGAGGTTTAGTCATAAAGATGTAAAGCCAATTAATAGATTTCAATGAGGCTTATCTGAAGACAATATGTATCATTTATCAGATCCTCAATATGATATTCAAAATATCATTTTACCTTGCTTACTTAATTGATCTCTATATATTCTAAAGCTGGCTTTTAAGTGCTCATTTCAGATGTATAAAATAAGACTTTTTTTTGTAACATTCTGTGTCAACTCCACTGAAGCAAGAACAGTGGAATAGAGCCTTCCTGTTTAAGACTTTATGATGTAAGCTGGCATTCAGCATTCTGTGGTCTGTCATGCATGTCAGTTAAATGGCAGAAATGTCCCAGATGTTCTGAAACACATTGAGAAAGTACCGTTCTACAATAAACACAATTTTGGTGCACTCTAGGTGACGTTGAGTTGAAAACTCTAAATTTGACATTCTTGTCAGTCCATTGACATATACCAAAATGATGTAGTCAAGCTTATCGCATTTTGTTCAAGCCAGGTATTCTGTTACCATTTCAACTTTTACCTAGAAAACATTCCTGTTACTCAATGGTGAAATCATTAAGAATGAGCTATATAGTTTGCTGGACCATCGTCTTCTATGTACCATAATGTATTTTACTTTTCTAGTAAGTAGACTTTTGGAAAAGTATGTAGTAAAAAATTGTTTAAATAAAGCATGGATTGTCCACATTAATGAATATATTATTCTGTATGCCTTAAAAATAACACTATAGCTTTATGTGGATCAACCTGGAAAGATACCTATGATATATTGTAGAATGGAAAAGCTCATGTAAAATAATATAGGTGGCATGATGCGCTTTACTCCAAGTACTCACACATTGACTGTGCATGTGTGTATGTGAACATGCAACTCTTCAAGTGCTTGTTCCTGGGATATTGGAAGAAAAAAAAGGGAAGTTAACGTGTTATTTTATAATTTTCTGTCCTGTTAGAGATTGATAACTATTAACTATTAACTTTTGGAGTAAAGAATTAGTCAATAAAAATGTAAAATGTAATTAGGATAATAATTATTTATCACATGCCCTCACTGATGTTAATCACTAAATTATTTGGGGAGAACAGAGTCATACACATGAAATTATTGTTGTTATTAGGTGCTGTCGAGTCAGATCCTACTCATAATGACCATCATAGGGTTTTCCATGGCTGATTGTTTTGGGATTGCTTTGGGGTGGATTTCCATGTCTTTCTCTCTCTCTCTCTTTTTTTTTTTTTTTTTTTGTGGTGTTGGGGATGGAATTCAGGTCCTCCAAGAGTGTGGAGCAGCACTCTACAAACTGAGCTAAACCCCAGCCCACTCATAGTGACCCTATGTACAAAGATGAAACACTACCTGACACTGTGCCATGCCTGACACTATTATCAGTGCTTCCCTACTATTCTTAAAGTTTTCAATGGCAAATTGTTTTATGGGAGTGGGCTGCCAGGTCCTTCTCCCAAACACTTGAAATTGTTATTGTTAGGTGCTGCCCAGTCAGTGTCTGACTCATAGTGACCCTACTTACAACAGGAAAAACAGTATTGTTAGTGCTTCTCTGCTGTTCATAGTGTTTTCAAGGGCTGACTTTTTTTCGGAGTAGGTTGTCAGTCCTTCTCTCCAGCCTACAACACTTACTATTCCCAGGCAGTCTCCCATCCAAGTACTAATGAGGCCCGCCCCTGTTTAGCTCTCAAGCTCTGACAGGATCTGATACCACTGCAGAAACACATGAAATTAGAATGCAATAAATGCACAATTGATGAATATAGTTCAGAATGTTAGAAGGTTAGCATTTCATAAAATAGAGAAAATGAAGTCTAGAGCCCTTCAGAAGTTGTGATCACCATGTTTGTGTATTGTTGTAAGGAAGGATAGGAGCAGCAAGTAGTGAGGCTAGCTTGGCAAGAATGGTGGTAGTTCTCAGGTCTCTTACTCACTTAATGTTTTGCATCCAGTTTGGCTGTGATGACTCTGAAGCCAGAACAAAAGTGGCAGAAAGCATTTTTCAAACATGGAACACCTATACCTTATATATTGTCCATAATAAAAAGAAATAAGGGTAAGGGACTATGTTGTCCAAACAGCCAAGAAAGAGAGAAGAAAATGATTATCAGTCAGAAAATGGGAAATGGTTGCTTGGACAGATCATAAGCACACAGGTCTGAGTTTCCAGAAAGAATATAACCAATGACTCAAAGATGATAGATGAAATGGTTTATTGTCTACCTGGATGTATGGGAGAAGAATTGTTTAGCTGGTGAAAGTGATGCTCAGATTACTTAATATAGTCAGATCAAGCCAAGGGGGACTCATGAAAAAGAGAGGGAGAACTTACATAATAGGCAGAGTATTAAAGACAGCAAGGTCACCATTTCATACATCTGTACATAGCACTATTCACATCCGTGGCTGTGGCACCTCAGAGCTGTGCAGTGCACAGGCTGCCCAGAAAACCACACTATCCTGAAGATCAGCACAATTGCTTTATAGAAAAGCCTCGTAGTACCTTTCACTGGCATTTTGAGACATTGTGGCTCATTCCATAAACTATCATGGGAATTGCTCTGATAAGCACAAAATCTAGCTTATTCATTGAATAAAATAAATGAATCGTTGATTAAATGACTGAGCTTTACTTAAAAGGATTGAGATGGGGCATTAAAGTGGTGCCTAATAGAGACTTCTGTTAGAGACATAGAAACTGATGTACTAGAGATATAAGTAAAGCACTTCATTTTTAAGGTTAAGAGAGACCATATTTTAAAGATCAAGATAAAAAATTCACAATAATAGAATAAAGATGCTGGAGGTGATGACTACAGAAATAGAAGTCTGGCAAATAAGGCATGAGACCCACAATAAAGATGGAAAGGTTTTCTTGAGAGGAGAAACTACTTATCTCTATGAGGTGGCTCAATTGGAGCTTAAATATGTTGTGAGGATGAAGAAAACACAATGCAAAGCAAGTGGGAGGCACTGAAGGGAGTATTTTTAACCTGAGTAAGAGTGATTAATAGTCATGGAGTTACTGTTAGATTATCTCTGTCTTCTCCATAAGTTTTGGGAATTGAACACCTTCTATCTTAATTGAATTTGTTAGTTTTTGTTTTGTTTTGTTTTATTATTTTATTATTGTCCCTGTGGCTAAAAGTTCACCACCAGGTAGGGCCATGATATCACATGGAAGAGAAGACATGTGTTAGAGATAGATAATGTAGGAAAGACATTTTTGAGACATGAAGGAAATTAATCCATACTAAACCTTAGACAGCCTACTAGGGTTCTGTTGAAAATAAAATAGTTGATATTGTGCCAGCTTTTTGTCCTTGTCATGTATAGTTATTATTGTGATAATGTAGCCTGCAGGGAAATACTAATAAAACATTGAAATGAAACTGATAAAAGAGTAAAATGAAAGCCCTGTGGTTAATACTAAATTTTCAGAAAGCTATCAATAAGATTTATAAATGTGCCAAATGGCAGGTTTTTGAGACAAATGTGTGTGAATATATATTTTATTTATATATACATATAAAATCAATTATCCTTAGAGGGACTATATTTGTAACAGCTTTTTAAAATATTATATTTTAATGTTGTTCTCAGCCTCTACAACTATTTTACATCAACATAGGGTGGATTTTAACTGTTATTGCTTCATGTATGTTTGATTATATGAGGAAACTATGGAACCATTAGGAAAGAAATTAGTTCTTTTCTTTTCTTTTCTGTATGTTTTGAATCAATCAGGGCAAAAAAAATACTAAAGCATTTCTTTAAAAAATAATAGCAAATATCATCACAAAAGGAAGTGCTTTGTTTCTGGTAATATTTTAAATGTTGAATTTATTTGATTAATGATTGCTTCACAAGGCCATAAGTCACAGTGGCCTGGAACTTGATGGTGTGCAATTAGATTTCCACATTTTACTAAAAGTATGACAGAATTTTGTCAAAATAATGATAATTGTGATTTATATAACAAGATAGAAGCTGACATATTTTAGCAGAGAATAATTTGACCATTCTATTTCTGTATTTGGCCTACTACAGCAAGCAGTACTAAGGCTTGCAAGAATAAGAGTATACTGTATTACATATGACTTGATTTAACAGGATTATTTTAAGATTGGCAAGTCTAAAACTTTTCCTGTCATAATGACTATCTTTTATAGCTCATGCTGTTGGATTCATTTTGCTTCATGAGTTTGCATTTAACTTTTTTTGTTTTTTTTGCTTCTGAATTCATATTATTGTGCAAAATTTCTTAGGTCTTTTATGAAACATACGTGTGTGTGTGTGCGTGCGCACATATGCCTGTGGGTGTATATGCACATGTATACACATGTACATATGCACATGTAAAATTAGCTTGGAGTCAGCATACCTGAATTCTAGGTCTTGATCATGTTCTACAAAGCTTGACAGCACTGAAATATTGCAATCTAATTGCTGTATGTTAGGGAAAGTTTATTGTTTTCTTGGCTATGAAGAAAAATACAAATTTACTCAAGAGTGAGATAACATGTAAAATCTCTCTGTAAATTAAAGCATTATGGAATTGAGTTATTATTTGAATTTATTTTTATTTAACAAATATTAAGAATTTCTCCCTGTGCTATATATCAACAATACATTTTCTTTTCTAACTATCACAGTTAATTATTTATCATAGATATTTTACTCAGGAAATAACAACTTCGCTACACAAAGTTGTTAAGCCCTTACATGATACAAAACATCTAATATTGTTAAGTATTTTTTATTAGAAAATTTTGATGTACATCATAATGTGATTCATTTTGACATGCTTTTCATTGTGACAATTTTCATATATGTAATTTGATAAACATTATTCATATAGGTTACCCCTTACCCTCCCCTATGTTTCCCCCCTCCCCCCTTCCCATCTAAGTTTCCCATCCAAGTCTTCTCTATCTTTTACTATGTAGTATTTTTCTATATGTCCTTGGGTTCCATTTCTGTTTAAGATAGAAACTTTTCCTATAGTAGTCTTTGTTTTTATCTTCTTAGAACAATTACATGCGATTTCTAGTCCATTTATATTGACCTCATTCTTATCTTCCCTCCCCCCCTTTTATTATTATCCGACCTTTGAGTAGGATTTTTCCTTCTTATAATTTTGAATCAGCTCCCTCATATGAGTGAGAACATGTGTTGTTTCTCTTTCTAAGCTCGTGTTCATTCACTTAAAATAATTTTCTCTAATTCCATCCATTTTGCTGCGAATGACCCTATTTCATTTTTCTTGATTGCTGAATAGTATTCCATTGTGTATATATATCATAGTTTTTTTTATCCATTCTTCTGTTGAAGGGCACTTTGGTTGATTCCATATCTTTGCTAAGTATTTTTATGGATAAAATTCCATCAATGATACTGGGTATAGTAGGCAGAATGCTTCCTAATACTGGAGATCTGCAATATGTTTCTGTGGGAAAAGGTACTTTGCAGATATGATTCAAGTTGTGGGATTTGCAGTGAAGAGACTACCTTGGATTAACCAGGTGGATTCAACATACACACATGCATATTTAAAATCAGTGAATCTTTTTTTAGCTAAATTGAGAAAAGAGGGAGATGTGACTATCAAAGAATGGTCAAACAGATGGTAGGCATCCAAGAGCCAAAGTATACAGGCAGCTGGGAACGGCATTGAAACATATTCATCCCTTTGCCTCCAGAAAGAAATGAATGTTCTCAGACTCATTGATTTTAATCCAGTGAGGACTATGGTGGAATTTTTACCCTGTAGAACTATGAGATGATAATTTTTCAATGTTTTGAGCTACTAAATATGTGCTTATGATCAATGATATCACTACAAAACTAATACACTGGGTAATATTGGAAAATTCTGGCTAGGTAGGGTAGATTTAAATATATTTTATGTGTTAACACAATAGGTTCCATATATATTCTAATATATGTTGTTGATATTAGGTGCCATCGAGTTGTGTCCCACTCATAGCGACCCTTATAGAGTTTTCAATGGCTGATTGTTTCAGGATTGCCTTGGGAGTGGGTTGCCACATCCTTCTCCTGTTTTTTTTGGTGCGGGAAATCAAACTTCAGACCTGAGAGACTGCGGAGCGGTTCTATACCAACTGAGCTAAATCTCAGCCCATTCTAATATAGAGAGAGTTCCAAATTTACTGGCTAAAAATAATCACCGTATTGGGAAATGAAACATGGGTGCTTTGGTGTCAAATTGACTAGCTGATCGTATATATTCAACTTCTATCCATTTTGAGATCTAATTGAAGTGGAGATATGCATTCAGAGATCCCTAAGTACTTGAAAACAAAGACCATTACTACCTCCAAAAACAACTGATCTTTGTACATACAAAGAAATAGATTAAATTGAGACTCCTTAGAACATCATAGTCTGTAGCCATAGCACTCTAGCATCTGATCCTGCCTGATCTCAGAAGCTAAGCAGGGTCCACCTGGTTGGTCCTTGGTCCACCTGGGGAATAACAAGTGCTGCAGGCTATGGAGAAGGACCTGGCAATCCACTCCTGAAACAATCCGTCATTGAAAACCCTATGCATTGCAGAGAAGCACTGACAATAGTGCTGGGCATGGCATAGTATTAGGGAGTGTTTTGTTCTGTTGTGCATTGGATCACTATGAATGGGAACCTACTGGACAACACCTAACAACAAGAACAACAGAAGATAATAATTGTAGTTTGCAAAATCAAAGAGTAGAATATGCATTCAGTTAAATTTATAGACAATGAGAAGCTATTTAAAAGATGGAGAAAAGTTTTTAAGGAAGTAGAACTTCTGAGCCAAGTTTAATGATAATATAAAAAGTTTTAAGAATGTGGGAAATGGGGATCTCAGGGGACAGAATTTTTAGAAAGTATTATAATTGTATTAATTTTTCATATACACATATGTATATATTTGTGTGTGTATGTTCAAGCTATAACACATTTTTTTTAAAAAAATATTTTATATGATGCTAAGATTCCTAATAGAGAAAGAGCAGTCACCTGTCACATATTCCTGCTGCTCTGTGTATCACCACTCTTACGTGCTTTATCTGTTTCTTCAAGTATTGTTGTTGTTGTTGTTAGGTGCCCTCAAGTTGGTGTCTGACTCATAGCGACCCTATGTACAACAGGGGAAACACTATTGTCAGTGCTTCTCTGCTATTCATAGGGATTTCAGTGTCGGATTGATTTTGGGGAGTGGGTTGCTGGGTTCTTCTCCCAAGCCTACAAGCCCCTGGTGTTCCCAGGTGATCTTCCATCCAGGTACTAACAAGGGCCAACCCTGCTTAGCTTCTGAGATCCGACGGGTTCAGAAGCCACACTGCTATGGCTGCAGGCTTCTAGTATTAGCTTACATGTTTCTTAAAAATGTATGTATAGTAACATCCCTTAGTTTAAGAGCTTTGGACATCAAATTCTCTATTATGTTTAATGGGGATTGTCCCTGTCTTTCTATGCACTACTTGTTAATGGATTCCAGAGGTAGACTTTCTTTTAAGCCTGTATTACAACTAGTTAGCAGAATGTTCTGAATTAAGCTGTCCTTCACAGTATTCCATTTCTCAGCACAAGCTTATTGGATTTCCAGATATGTATTAACTGTTTTATCTGGTTGTAACTCCTTTATTTTTGCTAGAAATTATTATATTAATCAATAAGTACCTTACAATAGAAGCTTTGTAAGGTGGCCTGGAAAGGATGCAGTAGAGGGTGAAGAAGTAGCCTCAGAGCTGAATCCTGCCATGCTCCAACCCCAAAAGACTGAGAAACAACATGCAGTAAGATAAAAAAGGAAGCATTGGATAGTGGCAGTCAAAAGAAGTGAGTGGACTCAAGGATGGAGAGGTCAAATAACTTTAATTTGAGAGCAGGGTAAAGGCATGACCATTGCTTTCACAAGGTAGAGATTACATGTGAAAGTGACAAGAACAGTTTGAATAGAGCCCTATAGCCAGCTGGCCTTTAGAGAGGGTGAGAAAGAAAACTTGTGACAAGTTTTGATGTCTCTGAAGTAGCTCCTCTTCAACAGGGGTCCTAGAGTCAATATATACTAGCATTATAACTTGGACAAGTTATTGACCTCTGGATTTTACAACATGAGAATAATAATGGCACTTAATTCATTGTTGGGGTTTAAGGAGATAACACACATAATGTCTTGCCACAAACTTTGTAAGCCCTTGATAAAGATTAACCAATAATTGTTGACAAATATATTTCTAAAGTGAGGAATATACAAGACCCTTTAAAATACTTTCAGACAATATACATGATTTCTGGTTTGTAATATTTTTAATAGGTAAGAATCCCTTTAGTTGGTATGGCAATATATATGTGTTTGTGTAAATATATGTGTGTATATATATACACACACATATATATGTGTGTGTATATATATATAAATCTTTTGGCAAATGTACTCTATATACATATATATGCGTATATATATATACACACACACATATACATATATATACACATATATATGTATATAGAGTACATTTGCCAAAAGATTAAAATGTAATAAATTAATTTCAAAACATTTTACTTCTTATGTATGTGTGAAGTATACACAACTACTTAAAATATCTTGCAATGTTTCCATCTTACTTATGACTTCTTCATGGTCAATATGTTGTTGTTAGTTGCCTCAAGTCAGTGTCTGATTCATAGCAACCCTACGTAGAACAGATGAAACACTACTGTCAGTGCTTCTCTGCTATTCATAGGGTTTTGGGGAGTGGGTGGCTGGGTCCTTCTCCCAAGCCTACAGCATCTGGTGTCCTCAGGTGGTCTCTCATCTAAGTACTAACCAGGCCAGACCCTGCTTAGCTTCCAAGAGCTGATGGGATCAGATACCACAGTGCTATAGCTACAGGCAAATGGTTAATACAGTATATGCAATTTTATAAAGGAACTCTATTCCAGGCATGGTGGCACACACACCTGTAGTCCCAGAGGATTGGGAAGCAGAGACAGGAGGATGGCAGGTTTGAGGCCAGAGGCAGCCTGCCTAACATAGTGAGACCCTGTCTCAAGATAAAAATTAAAAAAAGGGAATAGGGTGCAGCTCAGTGGCCGAGCACTTGCAAAGTATGCATGAGGTCCTAGATTCAGGCCTCTAGTACCACAAAGAAGAAAAGAAAAAAAGGAAATCTGTGATTTTGATATAGATTTGGATTTGTGTTTTGTATGCTACCATACTTCATATATTTCACATAAACATTTGAAGATGGGTTAAAACAACATTGTTCTGCTTCCATTATATCCAAAAGATATGTGCTTCTATGTCCATAGAAATATATTGATTTTCTTGTGAAAATCACGTATGAACAGAAGTGAATAGAAATACACATTACAATGAATTGTTTTACAGAGAAAATCCATGTAATGATACACTTTGTCAAAAAAAGCACTATTGCAGAAGCATTTTCTCTCATGCCATTTTCTAACCGTAGCATTCCCCTTCTTGCACCTTCCCACACTGGCAAAGGAAAATACTATATTTCTTGCTTGTTTTTACCCTATTACAACCTGAACATGTATCTTTAATGGTTGTAGATTTGTCAGCTTTAAATTTCTACTTTTAGGTAAATGTTTAATAGGGGCACATGTGGACTGACCTTGTCATGATAAATTTTTTCTTGTGTATGCCTACACATAGAAAGTCTATACTTGAAAACAGGTGTTAGTAGAGCCCCTTGCAAACTTAGCTGTAACAAAGTGATTAAAAGCATGGACTCCAAAGATATAAGCTTAGGTTAAAACCCTGGCTGCCTCAGTAAACTTGAGAAAGTTCTTCAACTTCTCTGTACTTCAGCTTCCTTAAATTGAAAATTGAAGTAATAATACCAGCTCATAGAGTTCTGAAGAATATTATAATAATTGGCTTTGCAAATTGCTTATGTTTGTTAAGTAAATGTGCCAATAGCTGCAATTGTGGTGTTAGCAATCTCTGGGATTATTCATTATACCAGTGAGTTTCTAGTGTCTGATACACTCTTAAGTCTGAAATCAATAAAAGTATAGTCTGAGAGCCAAATATTTTAATGGTAGGGTATTTTCAAGTCTTTAAAACTAGTGAGGATGGAATCATAGCATTGCTATTTATCTTGTTATCTTCATCTATCAATGATGAAGCCTTATAGCTCCTATTCTGCCATGGAGAGTTCTATCATTGCTGTTGGTTTGGTAATATGATGTAGAAACCCATGCCATTGTATTGTGCTCTTTCTTCTTCACACAGCTGAGAGTACAGCTGAGAGAACTAAACAAAGGAACATTTATAGAAGTGAATGCTGTCCTGGCTCAAGAACACTACATCTGGTTCAGCATGAGATAAATTCTGAAATTGAGTGTCTCAAATTTTTTCTGACAATAAGCTCAAATTTGGAATGTCATGAGTGTGAAATTTTTTTCTAAAGAGTATTATGTGCATTATTGTTATCTCCAGTTATTGTTAGTAAACAGGCATGAGAAAAAGCACAGCATAACATAGATGTCAAGTCTGATGCATTAGTTCCCTGAGGCTGTCACAGCAAAGTGCCATTCACTCAGTGGTTTAAGCAACAGAAATTTATTTTCTCATAATTTTGGAGGCTAGAAACCCAAGATGAAGATATCAGTAAGGTTGGTTGGTTCTGAGGTCTCATTCCCTGGCTAGAAGATGCCTGTCTTCTCCCCTTGTCTTTATACAGCCTTTCCTCCATGTGTGTTTGTGTTCTAACCTTCTTGTGAGCACATAGTTGTATTGGATTAGGACCTCAATAACTTCATTTTAAATTGCTTACCTCTTTAATGACTCTCTCGCTCCAAATACAGTTACATTCTAGGGTATAGAGGGTTAAGAATGGAACAAGTATTTGGGCTGTTGTTAGGTCCTATTGAGTTGGGACCAACTCATAGCGAACGTATGGATAACAGAATGAAGCACTCCCCAGTTTTGTGCCAGGTACAGGATCTTATTAGTGTTGAAGCCCATCATTACATCCACTGTGTCAGTCCATATAGTTGAGGGTCTTACTTATTTCATTAACCCACCACTCTCCCAAATGTGATGCCCTTCTCCAGGGATTGGTCCCTCCTGATAACATGTCCAAAATATGTAAGATGCAGTCTAGCCATTCTTGTTTTCAAGGAACACTTCTGTGGCACTTCTTCTATGATGGATTTGTTGGTTCTTTTGGCAGTCCATGGTACATTCAATATTTGTCTCCAGTACCATAATTCAAAAGCATCACTTCTTCTCCTGTCTCTCTTATTCATTGTTCAGCTTTCCAAGCATATGATGTGACTGAAAATACAATGGTATGAGTCAGGCACACTTTTGTCTTCAATGTGACATCTTTATTTTTCAAAAAATTAAAGAAGTCTTTTGCAACAGGCTTTTCCAATGCAGTGCATCTTTCGCTTTCTTGATTGCTGCTTCAATGTGTGTTGATTGTAGAGGCAAATAAAACAAAATCTTGGACAACCTCAATCTCTTCTCCGTGTATCATGAAGTTGCTTATGGATGCAGTTGTAAGGATTTTTGTTCTCTTAATGTTGAGGTGCAAACTATACTGAAGGCTGTGTTCTTTGAGCTTCATTGGTAAAAGTTTCAAATCTTCTTTACTTTGAGTAAGCACAGTTGTGCCATCTGCATAACGCAGTTTGTTGGAGAGTTTTCCTCCAATCCTGGTGCTACATTCTTTTTCATAAAGTCCAAATTCTTGGATTATTTACTCAGCATAGAGACTGAAAAGGTATGGTGAAAGGATACATCCCTGAGACACACTTTGTTCTGACTTTCGAACAGATGGTATTTCCTTGTCCTGTTTGAACTACTGCTTCCTGGTCCAAGTATAGGTTCCTTATGAGTACAATTAAGTGTTCTGGTATTCCCATTCTTCTCAATTATATCCATAATTTGCTGTGATCCACACAGTCAAATGCCTTTGCATAGTCAATGAAACATAGATGGATATCCTTCTCTTACTCTCTGCTTTCAGCCAGTATCTGTCAGTATCTATGATGTCCCTGATTCCACACCCTCTTCTGAATCCATCTTAACTTGCTGAGAGTTCCCTGTCTATATACTGTTGCAGTCACTTTTTAATGATCTTTAGCAAAATGTATTTAGGAGGGGGACACAAAATGTGTTGAGGAGCACAATTCATACCCAAACACCTGAGTATCATAATTCAAAGTTTCTCATTCTGTTTTCTAATAACATCAAGTCACTGAACACATGTGGCCTGCCCATGATTTTTTCAAAGTCCATTTATGTCATGATTTTGGTCACAATTTATATAAGTATAAATACCTAAGAAATAGACTATCATAGGATCATTTATTCAAGATATCAATTCTTGGAGGAATGACAATTCTTTTGTAAAAGAAATTTTAACTTGTATGGTTAACCTAAGAATACAACTTTTGAAAAGTAAAGGATGTTTCTGAAACAATGAAAAGCAACATTGTCTTCAGTGATTCTCCCAATCCTTGTCTCTCCTCTGTTAGAATTTTGATGTTTTCTAGAACACTGACCAATACAACGTTTTTGTAATGAATCAGTGCTATATCCTTAAAAAGTATAATATGGTCACTCCTATCCCCATGGATACTGAGTATTAAAAATATGACTAGTGTGAATGATGAACTGAATTAGTTATTAAAATTATGTAGAATGCTAATTTAAATTTATATACCCACTGTGTCTGTGTAACTAAATCTGGGTATATCAGTGATACATGTATTTGTGCTAGGTTTGGGGCTATAAAATATAATTGAATGCTTTTAATATTTTGTTCTATACTTTTTTCACAGTTATTATTTTCTATATGTCCAGCTTGTGTGGTTATGTGTATAAATAATAGTGAATATTCTAACTCTTCATTAGTCATCACTTCTTTCTTCCTTTCCTTTCCCCTTCCTTCCTCTCTCTCTCTCTCTCTCTCTCTCTCTGTCTCTCTCTCTGTCTCTCTCTCTTTCTTTCTTTCTTTCTTTTTTCTGTCTCTCTGTCTGTCTGTCTTTCTTTTCTTCAGAACTTTGGGATTAAACCCAGGACATCACACACAGTGCTGTACCACTGGGCTATACCCCTAGTCCATTTTTAATTATTTTATATCTTGAGACTGGGTCTTGCTAAGTTATGCAGGCTATCTCTGGCCTCAAACCTGTGATCCTCCCACCTCCACCTCCTGAGTCCCTGGGATTACAGGTGTGCACCACACTTGGCTAGTTTGGTTGGTTGATAGGTGCTGTTGAGTCCGGTATGCCTCATGGCGACCCTCAGGGATTTTCAGTAGCTGGTTGTTTCATGGTTGCATTGGGAGTGGATTGCTACATCTTTCTCCTGTTTTGCAGTGCCGGGGATTGAACCTCGGTCTTCAGAGAGTGTGAAGCAGCACTCTACCTATTGAGCTAAACCCTATCCATATTTCTTATACACCTTGTATAGAAGTTTTGGTACAAAATTTGGTTTGATTTGATGTTTATATTGCTTTTCTTTAAGTAGAATGTCTTTGGAGTATCTATTCTGCCATATTTTTTTTAACTTTTAGGGTTATTTTGCCTTATATGTAACTTTCAAAAGGGATTTCTTGGATTTTCAAAAACTCAACCTGATAGTCTCTGTCTTATAAAGTGAGATTGTTCCCTTGTTTCATAACTCTTTAACTATATTCAAGCAAGCCAGTGCATGTTCATGTGTGTATATGAATATTGCTACAATATAATTAAATATTTCAATATCATTTGGCTAACATTCTTGTGCAGACAAGGAAGATCAATTTTGTAAGGAGAAACAGGAAGTAATAATTGATTCAACTGAATGAAAATTTATAAGATCTTTTCTACCTTTAGTTCAGTTCAATTCTATAAGCAGCTACTCAGTAATTTGTATGATTCTAAATGGTACATGACCTCACTGTGAGGCAGGCAATTACCTTGCATTTTTTCCAGTACCATATATTGAAACTTCAAAGAAGATTGTCATGTAGATTACAATATGAGGAAGCCCTTCTTATTATAAGATACCATTGTGGAGAATATTTTTAGTTTAATGATTACAGTCAGGATAATGCCAAACCATCAAGTGTTCAGTGGCAATCTGTTCAAGTGTTGAAAATGAGCCCCTTGAAATAATGTAGGAGAGGCAAAACTTTACCTCTGTCCTCCTAGGGTCTTTGGCTGGGCCTGAGAATAAAGTTAACAATAAGACGTATTAACAGGAGAAAAGCACACAGATTTTATTTTTCATGAATATGGCAATTCCCACAAGGAAATGAGGATCCGAAGAAGTGACAAAAAACAAATGCTTATAACAGTATAGTACATTGAACAAAATGTGGCAGTTGTGAAAAAGTAACTAAAATGTATGGAAAGTCTAAGAAAGACAAGAAAGATACCATCAACATATAAATGCCTAAAGAAAGTATGGTATATATACACAGTGGAGTGTTATTCAGCCATAAAGGAGAATGCAATCCTGACATTTGCAGGAAAATTGTTGAAACCATAGGACATTGTGTTAAGAGAATTAAGCCAGACACAGAAAGACAACTCTCATGTTCACTCTTTTGTGTGGAAATAAGCAAATAACCAAAACTGATGACGTGGAAATGGAATAGAGATTACCAGGGAATGAGAATCATTCTAGGTAGAGAGGGGTTGAGAGTATAGAGGGAATTAGGGCAGAAGATGGGTAAATGGGTATGATTAATGTATGACATATGTATGAATGGACATATCACAATGAATCCCATTAATTAGTAATAGTACTATGCATTAATAATAATTAAAATATGTAGCAATAAATAAGATAATAATCAAGATAAGTAAATAATCCCATGAGTAGGGAAAAAAGACTTATTTTAATAAGGTCTATTTATAAAGACATCTGTAGCTATAACACTGTGGCCTCTGATCTCGTCAGATCTAGGGAGCTAAGCAGGATTGGGCCTGGTTAGTACTTGGATGGGAGATCACCTGGGAACACCAGGTGCTGTAGGCTTGGGAGAAGGACCCAGCAACCCACTCCTAAAAATCAATCTGCCATTGAAAACTCTATGAATAGCAGAGAAGCACTAACAATAGTGTTTCACCCATTGTAAGTAGGGTCACTATGAATGGGACACCAACTGGAGGGCACCTAATGACAACAACATTTATAAAGACCTGCTTTTTTTTTTTTGGCCTTAATTCTCTGACCATGGAGGAAAGAATGTTTATTTTCTTCTTGTACCACAGAAAAGGGGAGGTCAGAGTATCCCTTTTGTAGCTGCTGTCTATCAAGTTCCTTTAGCTCAAACTGATTGTCATGCAAAAATGGCATATTTTGGGGTGACATATTCTGTTTCCCTTTAATAGCACAGGTATCTTTTATCTTAAGTATTAGAGATAATGTACACCTAGATGGAATACACTGGACATACAAATGAATCTGAACTGGACATCATGTGTAGGAAGGTTACTTGGAGGAATTTATGGAGTGAGGCTTGTCAGGTGGAGAGTTCACTATGATGTGGTTGTAAAACAGGCCTCAGGTGATTTCATGAGGAATTCAGAGGCTGAATGGTTCTTCTTAGCTGTCTGGCATTGAGTCAAAGGGGTGTGTTCTGTGCCCCAGAATTAACCAGTCATTGGATATGGCTGTCCCGACAGAAGGGCTGTAGCATCCAGTGAGGCTACTCTCTTGGCCAGGAAGTAAGTGAGGAGGAAGTTACTTATGAGCTTTCAGGGGCCTACACTCCTGGCTGGGAAAATTAATGCTTTGCTTCTGAAGAGAGATGCCTGGGAGGCTAATGCTTTTAAGTCTTTTTACCAGGCCCTGCAGCATTAAGACATTACTTAAGATTGAGAGTCACACCTTTTATGTGGGAGAATATATGACTCATTTAGTAAGATTTTCATTTCTTCAGTATAATTAAGTGCTTATGTGATTTCTTAGAAATTGAGAGTATCTGAAATTATGATTAATAACTTCAGCAAAACTATTTGTTTCTGTTAAAGTCAGAAAAAACATGCAGGAAGATATGACAGAGAGATGGAAGAGGATAAAAGGAATGGATGCTATCAAAAAGAAAATGTCTTAATGATCTGGGAGTGGTCCACCATCCCAGTGCTGACAAAAATGCAGGTTATATAAAGGCCTGCCCACTAGTTTTGCTATCGAGTGGTCCTCTTTTAGGTGAAGAACTGTGGACAAATACAGCTTTGAAGGAGTGAAGAGGTGAATGAATTAAAAAGGGGAAAGTACGTTTGACAATTTGAGCGTGTATCAATGTTGACAGCAAGAGCTCATAAATGCAAAACTGAAAGAATAGGAAACCAAAGTTGGTACCATCTTCCTCCATTGAGGAAGTGGGAATGGATAAGTTCTCTAAAGAAGACATGGTGTATAAAACTCAAGCAGCTTTGGGTATGCTTTTTCATTAACTTAAAGGAAGGAAATGTTAAATAAATATGCAATTATCATTTTAAAATTTTACAAAAGTTTATTTACAACAACATAGTATTAAGAATGTAACTTTAAAAAGCCAAACTTACATTGTGGCTTTCCAGTACTATTTGTTTGTTTGTGTATATGTTCGCAGATTTAGAAGTCCAGAGGAAGGAAACTGTTATATTTTACAATTTACCTAGAAATAAGAAAAAAGAAAATATTTTAATATATGGTAGTCCCCTGTTGTACAGAGGGTCGCTATGAGTTGGATACCGACTCGATGGCACCTAACAACAACAACAGGATGAATGAGTAATGTTTTCATCATGGTCTCCAAGCCTTGATCTACCTGTGTTAGTTCTGTACTGCATCTTTGTTTTCTCTCACTTTCTCCATGCCTTCCTTCCCTCCTTTCACTTCATTTTAATTCAACAAATTTTCTAGAGCATTTATTGTATGAAGACCCTTATCTATGTAATGAAAATGTTGTTGTTGTTGTTAGGTGCCATCAAGTCGGTATCCCACTCATAGCGACCCTCATAGGGTTTTCAATGGCAGACTGTTTCAGGATTGCCTTGGGAGTGGATTGCCAGGCCCTTCTCCCATTTTTGCGGTGCTGGGAATTGAACTAGGGACCTCAGAGACTGCAGCGCAGTGCTCTACCCACTGAGCTAAATCCCAGCCCATGTAATGAAAATAGGAGTGAAAAAAACAAAAGCAAAAACAAAGAATTCTGCTTTCATGGAATTCATTCTATTGTGAAAGAAACACAATAAACAAAACATTTCAGTAAAAGTTGTGGCATGGTTGTTGGTGGTAAGTGTTATGAAAGAAGTGCCAGGAGTATATGAGGACCGGAAACATTAAATTGAATAGTCAGAGTGAGTCTTTCTGGGAAGGGCATGTTTGAGCAAAGTCCTAAAATATGAAGACACAAGGCCTTCTCATACTTGAGGCAAGAGTAGTCCAAATAGAAGGAAGTGTTTTACATGTGAAGATCTTGAGGTGAATGTGTGACTGAAATTTTTGAGAAATAGCAAAGAGTCTATGGGTGGGGTGGGGTGGGGGAGTTCTGAAGATGTCAGGAAGATGAGAAGCCAACAGAGTGTGATTGATATTTAGTTGTTAGGTATAGGTCCTGTTTTGCTGCCCAATGCTGCCGTATATTTCTGTCATGCAGGGATTATTGTTACGTCCTGTTAATTTTTTGGAATGTCATCCTTACACTGAGAATGTTAAGTAGAGGGATAACAATCTAACATGTTTTAACAACATCACTGTAGCTGACATGTTGAGAATGTACTGAAAGTTTTCAAGAGTAAATGCAGAGAAACAAGATAAGAGGTTATTGCTTTCATCTTGGAAAAAGAGGATTGTAGATTGAACTCAGATGTTAGCAATGCAAGGGTAAGGCAGGGTCATGGTCTGGATGTATTTTGAAGAGAGAGCCAACAGCAACTGCTGATAGAGAGGATGTGGGTTTAAAGACAGCAATGAGTCATGACTGCCTCTTAGACTTTTAGCTTGAGCCACCTGAAGAAAGTTGACATTAACTGAGATGAGAGAGAGCAGGAAATGTACACATGGGAAAATGATCCAAGAGTTGTGGACATCTTAAATGTGAGATACCCCTTAGTCCTCCAAGTGAGTTTGTAATTATGAACCTGGAGTATTAGAGATATGTCAGGCTAGAAATATAAATTGTTAAGAGTTATCAGTCTATGGAAGGCCTTTACATCCAAGAGATTGCTTGGAATTACGAGGGGAATGACAGGAAGTCTGGGTGCTGAGGCCTAGAGAACACTAAAATTAAGAGTTAGAAGGAGGAGGAAGAGCCTGCGAAGGAGGTATGGCCAGAGAAATAAAAAAGAAACTGGGGGAAAAATGTTTGAAATGACAATAAAACAATATTTTACAGAGTAAACATTATGCCACTGTCTCAAACTCTAGGGGTTTGTCCAGTAAATTGAGGTTTAAGACTTGACAGTTGCACTGAGCAGTGTTTTGAATTTCAAAGGATTCACTTCACTTTCCAGTAACTTTTCCAGCCTATAAAATTCAGGCCTATAGATGTTTCCTTTATGACACAGAAATTCTTGCATTTTAATCTCCACTGTTCATTAAGCATATGTAATGTTTTTGATTAATTTCAGAATTCAACCTAGAATTTTTAAACAGTGTTTACAACCATTTTTAAAAATATTTAGATGTTGATTTGACCTACAAATTTAGTGTTGCAAATACCTGGAATCTGAAAATAGTATTCTCCTCCTCATTTTTGTTCAACTCTGTTCTGCTAATGATATGGAAATATACTACATAAGATCAAAACTTTTGGAAGCTAAGCATCCACATTTAACATTCTTAATAAGTTCTGCTTTTAAGATAAGTTCACATATCTGACTACATCCAAAAATAAGCTCTTATTCTTGCATAAAGGCTCAAAATAGCACATTTTCTTCAGAAATTAGGTTACTACATATACGTTTTAGAAATAATGCACATGTTAAACACAGGCTTAAAATAATATACATCTATAATTTATAAACATATTCATAGGTTACTTCATTCCACAATATTACATAAATCATCACCAACCAAAATCTTCTGTGCCTTCTATTTTATGACTGTCTTCATTCTTCATTACTAGGATTACTTTTTGGTCACAAGCATCTAAAGTATGGACTTTTCTTCAGAAGAGCATCAATAGAATGTTCGCAATAATGCAATAGATTATTTTAATCCCCTCTAGCCTTTTGTACTATTATGGTTGAGACACTGGGCTGGATTGAGGCTGGGCAGAATTCCCAGAAGGTCAGCCTAAAACCCCAGTGGGGAGACAGGCACATACAGGCTGCCTCACTAGGAACCTTGAAATTGAACAGATGAGAACTCACTTAAATGATTCTAATGTGAAGTACAGGCCCGTGTTTTAAGAGGGCAGATGAAAAAATAAAAATATGAATAGAGAAAGCATTGTGTCTGAATCCTTCTGAAGGAATAAATAAGCTCTAAATTATTCTGTGTATTCCATTGCCCTACTTAACCTAATACGTTGTAAAATATATGAAAAGTGCAGTTGGAGGTCTTTTAAACAAAGAATCCAACTAAATGTATCGTGTGGTGGGTCTCTGATTTAGGTTTACCAAAATAAAAAAAGTAAGCCTACCCTGGGTATATGTGTATGAAATGTATTGTCTTGATCTGTAGTGAGGCAGTCTACTGAATTCCTTCAATATATGCTTGATAAGACCTTAAGCACTACATATCAGCCTGTACTGCAAGATTTATTGCTGAATAGTCTGTTTATACTTTAGAGTGTATTTTATTTATTCTCTTTTCCTTTAATAAATCTGTTCTTTCATGTAGATGCCTATGTCTTTCTCTTTTAAATCAGGGGCAGAGACTATGACTCCTTGCTACTCTTCTATCTAAAGTATAGAATGGGGGAGTCCAGCAAGCTAAAACACACATCAGTTTTTGTGAATATACATGGTATCACAGAATTAAAAATATTTTTAAATCTTTAACTGCAGTCTACTGCCTGTGCTATTCTCAGGAGAGCTTGGTGCATAAAGCAAAGCTCAAGAATATTTATGCAGCCCGACTATAGAGTTCACAGTAAGCCTAGAGCTAAAGCAAGAATTTAAAGATACAGAACAAGAGTTTTATCTTAGGTAAATCAATGGGGGAAAAATTCCATGGAATTATATTGGGGGAGGTTCTGGCTGCCAGCAATAATGTTCAAATAGGTTAACAAAAGGACCATGTATATAATATACTTTTAATACTGTGCTCTGTGTGTCTCCCCATTTCCATATAAAGTGCTGGCACTGAAATTAATCAGTGCTGCTGGATCCCTCACGCCACTGACAGAACAGTCACCTTGACACTTTTCCTTTTAGGGCTTTCTGTCTGAGGCTGTCCACAGTCCATCACTTCCCTTCATTAAATCCATGGTGAAAGCAGCAGTGATCACTGAAGTGCAGTAATGCATACCAAGTGGGTCCAAATATCTTACTAGCTACATGTGAGCTTCTTTTCAACCACCCAGAAGAGTCTGGTCTAATAGAAAGTTGTCTTATTATTATTATAGTGCATATATATATGTGTGTATATATATATATATATATATATATATATATATATATATATATATATTCTCAGATAATATAAGCAGCATTCAATTTATAGTGCTGTAAAGAGAGTGTTTTGGTTCATTCATGTGATCATTTATTGCATACCAACCATATATCAGACACTGTGCTAGGCACAAAGGATGAAAGTTGCCCAAGGCGTGGTACTTGCTTTCTAACTAGTCATGCTTCTTACATATCAGATATCAGTAGCTCCCAATTGGCTTTCAGATGAACAAATTTACATGTAGGCAAAGTAGCATTTGAAAAATAAATACTATAGTTCACACACATATAGGTCACATATACACATATATGTGTTGGGACTTGAAAACTTAAATTTGTGGTACTTAATTAATAGTAGCATTTTGTCAGTAAGGTTTTTCTTAAAATCAATGAATATTAAACTCAGATAAAATGAGAGGCCATGATTATTTGACATTTAAAAAGGAATCAGGAATGTTCAAGGTCACTGTTATACAGATTTATATACAAATGTTAAATATACTCTAATCATAGTGCTGTTTAACACAGATTCATTTAGTCATGCCCTTAGAAACATTCTTGTGGATATTGAGTTTTTGTGACATTGTTTGTTAAACTAAATTTCAACCCATCATAGATCTTTCTTAGGTACACAGAATGTCACTAGAAATAATAGTTTTTGTAGATTACTTTACATTGTCTTCTGGTTGGTAACTGATCCTTAACTACACATAAGGAAATATATATCTTTCAGAAAGGGATACAACAGGATTTTCTTTGTTATACCAAAATAAAGGTAGAACTACAGTAAGATACTACAGTGTCTATTTCCAATTATGCTTTGGATTTTAAATTTCTCAAGACATTTGGCTTTATTGCATCACTCTTAATTATGAAGTTAGGATGACATATTTAAAGATTTGGGGAAGTTTATGTTGTTATTATATCAAGCAGAAACCTTACTTAGCCAAAAACAATGAAAGAGATAAAATAAACCAAATAGGCCCCAAACTATTTTCCTTAGAAATGTCCATCTCATTAGATCTATTACAATTTTGCAGCAAGTATTTTTGAACACTGTTGATGATTCTGTGTACCATGCTTGGTGCTGGCAACAAAATGATGAAAGATAGGCCTTTTTCCTCAGAAATATTATAGTTCAATGAGGAAAAGGGACTAATAACTAGAAGATATGGATGGTGTCTTAGCAATGTCAAGGGAGATATGCCATGGGGTTTCTTGGAGGTAGTACCTTCAACTAATGGGTATGGAGAGCAGGCAAGGAAGACAGCTGGGACCTGGGTATGAAATGAACTTATGAGGTGAAGTGTAATGAGGGTTAAAAGTAAAATAAAAATGTATGTGTGGAGTACATATAAACATTGACTATGTATTCATGGTGGTGGTTGTTGTTGTTGTTAGGTGCCATGGAGTTGGTATCCAATTCATAGCGACCCTCATAGGGTTTTCAATAGCTGACTGTTTCAGGATTGCCTTGGGAGTGGATTGCCAGGTCCTTCTCCCATTTTTGTGGTGCAGGGAATTGAACTCGGGATCTCAGAGACTGCAGTGCAGTGCTCTACCAACTGAGCCAAATCCCAGCGTATTCATCGTTAAAAGTAGCTAAATGGAATAACCCAAATTGCGAATGAACATAAAAAGATGTATGATCTCATATTAATGTGAAAATTACAGAAATGCAAATTAATAGTGTGCCAAAAAAAAAGATGAAAAGGAACTGGGGACAGGATATTCTATACAAAAGGGCTAAATTAATGGGGTAAATTGTGACAGTGGAGTTGGAAGTGGAGGTGGATCCTAGGATGATTTAGGAGGTATAGCATGATAAAGATTTGTGATAGACTGAATTTTGGGGATGAGGGAAGAGGGAACAGTACTTCAAGGTCTTGTATTCTGCAACTGGATGAGTGGTGTGTTTTCACTGAGAAGTTTTGTTGGTGATTAGAGACAGCAGATGTTTGTTTTTTAATATAATCAGTTTGTAATGCCATAGAGACATATGAACTGAGATATCTAGCTGGCAAAGAAGATGAAGATGGAAAAAAGACTAGGAATGTATGGTAGGAAATTGGGAATATATGTAAGAGACTAGATATACTCTTTTCTAGAAGAGATAATGCACTTTGGTGCTGAAAAATGATGAGGGATTGAGAAAGATTTATAAGTTATTAGTAGTACTTTGATATGGTCAGAAATATGGACAAAAATTTGTATCTATTTCTAAATAATTGAGTTTTTTTTCAGATCAGTGGTGTACCATGGATAGATTTTAAGGTATGAATTGTTTAGTTTAGAGTGGCCTTTGAAAGAAAACCTAGAATAACATTTAGCCTTAAAAATAAGAGCTGTTCAAAAACAACTCTGGGAAACCATAGTTAACTTAGTTTGTTTTTGTGGAATAAAAGTGAAATTGTTGTTGTTGTTAGGTATCATCCAGTCAGGTCCCACTCATAACAACACAAGGTTTTCTATGGATGATTGTTTTGGGATTGTTGTCAGGAGTGGATTGCCACATCCTTCTCCCATTTTTGAGGTGCAGAGGATTGAACCTGGGTCCTCAGAAAGTGCAGAGCAGCATACTACCAAGTGAGCTAAACCCTAGCCTCAAAGTGAAATTAGGGTGAAGAAAACTGTACACTTAAATAAAGAGCGGTCATAGTCACAGTGGGCTCTGGATTTAATTCATAAACACGAATGGGTGTAATCATTATCACCAGGAGATATGATTATTGTGTCAGCAACAGCCATTTACTAAATGCCAATATGAGGCAGCACAATTGGGAAGAAACTACAGCCTTTGTTTTTAGACATGCATAGTTCTGTTACATATTTCTTATAGTCTACATGTGTTAATTAACTTTCTATCACAGAAGAAAATGCTTGAGAAAATCAACTTAAAAGGAGGATGTGTTTGTTTTGACGCATGCCCCTTTACAGGCATGTCTCCAACAACCTAACTTTTTTCCACCATGCTACATCTAAAGGATCCACCACCTTGCAGTAATGCCACAGGCTGGCAATGAAGCCATTTGCATTTGGGGGACATTTAAGATCCAGACCATAATACCATGTACAATCTTATTTATGAATACTGAACATATCAATCCAATACAAAATTTTGTCAGTTTACCTTTTCTCACCATAATGTGTTGACTAAACTCCTAACCAAAAACATGTAGTTTATCTGTATCTTTTTATGTTTCCTACATGAAATTTGACTAATTTTAAGAATAATTTATTGATAAAATACAATGTGCACTGGTTTTTCTACTAATATGTGACAGAGACCAAAAAATGTGGAATAGTTAAGTCAGTGTATGTATAATGAAAGAGGCCAATTACCTCAATTTAAACAAAACAAAACTGAATAGTAATCAGGGGGATACAAAGTAAAATAACAAAATGATATGATGTTATCAATATTGACTAGCAGAAAATAAAAAGCCTGACAATACTAAGTGTTGGATAGGGTGCAGAGCATGAGACTCTCATGTTGATAGTTAGAAGATAAGTAGATTCCAGTGCTCTCAAGAGCAATTTGAAAATAAATAGTTTTGTAAAGGTATAAATCAGTGCAGCAACTCCCAACTCTAAGCATATAATTTTAAAAATATTTTGCATACTGTACTAAACTGTAATAGTTAAAAACAGGAAAAAAAATCAATCTTAAATATCCCTAAAGAATCAGTAAATAATCATATATTAAAATGCAAAAGATAAAAATTGTATTGTTTCCTCTGCAGAAAGAGCAAAAGGAATAGAATTAAAGAGTAGAGCACACACACAACTAGGATTTTAATGCTTTGTTTGCTTTAAAAATTATAATAAAAGACAAAATTGCTAAAATTTGGCAAAGTTATGACATAGATATTTAATGTTAGTTTTATTATTATCCATATTTCTTTGCATTCTTCAAATATCTCATTATTTGAAAAATTACTGCCTGGAGTTACAGTTGATTATTAGCAAAGCTAGGATTGAGGAGTGTCTGCTTCTCATAATCAGAAGAGAATAAGCTGGAGTCCAGTGTGTACACACAACTGCCCATGCAGAAAAAGCAAAATGTGTACTTGCCATCTCCAACCTGTAATCACAGATGTCACCTACAAACCACATCTAAGCACTGATTAGATATGTTGCTTACTGTTTTATGTCAGTTATGGGATTGTGATAAGATGAAATCACAACTCAAATTTAAATGAGATTTAAAATGCATGATAGCAGATTGCCCATTATTGAAAGAGACTGTGGGTATCACAAGGTACTTAAAGGGTAAATGAACAATGAGTTTGGGGGATGAAGTGAAATCAGAGAGGATAGATACTACCCTCCTCTGTTTGTAGGCAAATTCTTTTTCTACTTTAAACTGGTTTAGCTGAAACCCTAGATGTAAAATAGTAGAAATTCTATATGCCCTATCTGAATTTTGTTGATTATAATAAAGGTAAAAAATATTCAAAATTTAATGAGAATGTATTGATAAGAAAAAAATAATGTATTACACTTCAGGAAAATGCCAAATCTTGAATAGACCTCAGAAAGTTAATAGTTGATGATGATATTATTGTTAGGTACCGTTCTTGTCAGGTCAAACTCACAGCAACACTATGTACAACAGAACAAAACAGTACCCTACAGTATGCCTACTAGCATTATGTCAGTATTTTTCTACTATTCATAGAGTTTTCAATGACTATTTTGAGATTGTTTGGGAGTGGGCTGCCAGGACCCTCTCCCATTTTTTGCATTGCTGGGGATAAAACCCTGGGCCTCAGATGCACAGAGCAAGCACTCTACCAACTGAGCTAATCCCTAGCCCAAACTATGATAGCTGATTGTTTCAGGAGTAGGCTTCCAGGTTCTTCTCCCAGTTCATGATAATAGAGGTCATTTATTGAGCACATCATATGTGCCAACAGTTGTTCTCAGGACTTTGCAAACATTAAGTCATTTAACTCTCTTGATCAGGCTGTGAATGATGTGTTAGATTTTTCTCCTTTACGGACATGATTACCAAAGCACATATTTTAAATGGTTTTTCCAAAGTCACAAAACTAGACTGTAGTGACACAATTCCAAAGGCTCACATTCTTAATCATCATGCAGTATTGACAGTCATGGTGTGAGAAAGTGATTGAAAAAAAAATATTTGTAAATAATGGCTAACGTATTAGTCAGCTGTCATCAATGTAGAAGAAAAAAGCAACCAAAACAAGTTTATAAAGGAAAAAGTTTATTGGAAGCTCACAGTTTGAGAATTAGTCCATAATGGCAGCATATGGACAGGGCAACAGCTCAGGCAGAGCCTGTGGCAGATGTCCTCCACAGCATCATGGGGCAGAAGGCAGAGAGCAAGCTGAGCCATGGATCCAGGATTAAAACCTCCAAAGACCCACGGTCAGGGAGGTACTTCCACAAAGCAAGGACCCTACCTTCAAAGTTTAAATACCTTCCAGGGTAGCACCACCAACTGTGGACCAAGCCTTCAAACCCATGATCTTTGGGGGACATTGAGATTCAAACCATAATAGCTAACTAGTAAAGAAAACAAAATATCAAGCCAGGCACAGTGGCATATCCTGTAATTCCAGCAACACTGGATGTGGAGGCAAGATGATCACAGCTTGTGTAGTTTAATAAGACCCTTACTCAAAGACAAGAGATCAAAAAATAGGCTGCATTGTGGGAGCAGCCCAGTGGCACAGCACTTGCCAAGCCCTGGGTTCAATGCCCTAGTACTGCCAAAAAAATAAAAGTAAATAAATAAAGGCCACATTATTATTTATTTGCCAAAAAAATACAGTCTACCAAGAATACCACAGAGGTAGAATGACAATGAACAGGAAACAAAAAACCTAGATCATTTGAATGTACTAGAACTATAGCAACTGCCATTGAATGAATGCTGCAGGATGATCATTATCAGTGAAATAATATTGAACACCAGAAAAAGTAATGAAATGGGACAAAGTTATGGATCTATTCCTTAGTGCAGCTGGCATTTGAATATAGGTCTGTGGACATTAAATCATGTCTTTTTACCACACTACATACCACATACTATTTGGGCATTCATAGTCTCATTGTGTCTGGTAAGATCATTGGGTGTTGCTGTTGTTATCATCTCTTACATTTCTTTTTTCTTTTTTCTCTTTGCAAAACTTGAGGGTTGAACTTAGGGCCTCACACATACTTTGCCAATGCCGTATCACTTGGCTGCACCCTAAGCCCATTTTATTTTTCCTATAGTACTTAGAGGGTGAGCCCAGGGCTTGACACATACTTTACAAGCACTTTACCACTGAGCTACACCCACTAGCTCATTTTTTATTATTTTATCTTGAGACAGGGTCTCATGAAGTTATGCAGGCTGCTTCTGGCCTTGAACTTGTGATCCTCCTGCCTCCTCCTCCCTAGTTGCTAGGTTTAGGGGTATAAACCTCCTGTGTCCAGCTTATATCTCTAATGATACTCCTTTCTACTTAGTGAAGGAGAAGGAAACTGAAAAGCAATGAGGTACATGAATCTAGGACACCACAAGGATACAACTCTTTGGCATTTTGTAGAGAGCAGACCTAGAAACATTACATTTTACTTTTTTCTTAGTCATTGTCCTTCAGTGATGTCAGTTATGTGGGAAAAGTGAAAAGCAAATGTGGCCAAAGTGTCAAGCACCATAAAACAGGAAATGTTCAGCTTTCAGTCTTCCTTGAAAACTGGACAGCATCAGTTCTTGAGCAGTGGTACATTAAATAGCAGAAAAGAGACCCCAGGGATTTAGTGCTGAGGTGTATCAGTCCATTGGCAATAAAGGGATGCCTGTTTTAGTACAGAATTCCTGGTGTCTGGGGAGAATGTGCAACAGTAGAGTATTCAGATAATTTTGGAGAGATTGGATGAAAAAGGCAGCAGAGAGAGCAGGAGAGATATCTTAAAGATGCTGCTGCCTTGTGTTTCACTCTGTGAGGTGAGCCACAGTAGTAACAAAAGGATATGGCTGAGCAATCTGAAAGTTTAAAATTCTTTTCAGACCAATGAATCTGTCTGAATCAGAGTCTGGGAGCCAAAGTTACACATAGCTCAATGCTTTACAAATAGTAACTTCGACTACAAATAACCATGAAACAATAAAAATATGCACTGCATACTATATTCTGAGCATAATATAGTACCTTTTTAGGTTGAGCAGCATGCAGTTATAATAATCTCCACAAATACTATTGTGTAAAAATAGAGAATGCATATGTAGAATGCTAATCTATATGACAGGCCTCCTAAGAAAAAATATAAGAAAACATATTTGAGCATGTCAGTGGGATACTGAAAGAACTTCTTCAAGGAAAGGGTACAGGTTTTCTTCTATTGATGGTTTTGACTTAGTTAAAATAGTGTTTTGATGTGATTATCCCATATATTTAAATTTTTCCCCTTGCAGGGGGTTACACTTAAGAAGTTTTATTATAGTGCAGGATTAAAATAAATTTTCATTCGTGAAAAAGGAGAAGAGAGGCAGGGAATTTATAGCCATGGAATACATGTTATGTGTCAGGCATTGTGTTAGTTACTTTACATGCATTATGCTGTAATCACACTGAGGCCTCCCAGTTCAAAATTGAAGAAGAAACTAAGGCAGGGGAATTTTTTCCAAGGTTATAAGACCAAAAAGTGTAGAGCTGAGATGTGAAAAGAGGTTGATTTGTCTCTTCAAGCCAATATTCCTTAAATTATGCCACACTATTCTTGGCATGGGACTGGGATCTAGCTCAGTTGGTAGAGCGCTGCTCTGCAATCTCTGAGGTCCTGAGCTCGATTCCCAGCACTGCAAAAGTGGGAGAAGGACATAACAATCTACTCCCAAGGCAATCCCAAAATAATCAGCCTTTCAAAACCCTATAAGGGTCGCTATGAGTCAGACAAGATGGCACCTAACAATATCCTTGGCATAGACCAGCCGTTTAGCTCAGTTGGTAGAGTGCCACTTAGTTCTCTGAAGCCCTGGGTTCAATCCCCAGCACAGCAAAAATGGGAGAAGGATTTGGCAGACAACTCCCAAAAAAACCTCCACAACAATCAGCCATTGAAAACTCTATGAGGGTCACTATGAGTTGGACATGACTTGATGGCACCTAACAACAACAAGTACACAACAAAGACTCAGTTATTATGTTTGCCTAGTTGTTATAACTCTTTCATACCCTAACCACTATCTAAGTAATTATGCTTCTTTAATCACTTACTTGAGCTACAAGTAGTCAAAAAATTATTTTGAATAATGTTTTATGTAAGAAGTTAAAATCTGGTACAAAACTTTTATGGAAATCAATTTTTTTGCATATTGGAAAATAAAAAATTCTACTGTATATAAACTGGAAAGTGTATTTTGTCACATGTTCATCTTTTTGACCTTGCAGATAGTAGAAATGGTATGGAGCTTGACTTGTGGAATCTGGTTTCTAGTCACTCCTTAGTTTTGTCCACCCTAAAATGAGGTTAACTATGGAATAGGTGGCATGGTCCGAAAAGACAACAAACAAATAAACCAAACATTAATTTGTAGATCCAGAGTTAAGATTACAATATAAAATATCCTACCACCTGGTTAGGTGACTTGTCAATACACTTTCTAGACTCTTCTCCCCATTTAAACAGCAGAGGAAATGGATTATATAGCCTATGGGATTATCTTTCTCTCTGAATTTCCATGGATATAATTTATACTAAATTCCAGAGTTGTTTTATGAAGTTGACAATGAAATATACATTTATGAGTATACATTAAAGGAATCAAGTAGTTATGAGATGTAATGAATTCCTTATTTTTAACACTGATGACTATCATGCTTTGATGGTCTTTCTCTTTATTTGTGTATACATGTGTATACAGTTATTGCTGTTGTTTTTTTGTTAGTAGTTTCCTCAAATCAGTCATGTCATGTGATAACTAGGATTTTGGCAATATCCACTTATACCATTTTAAATTAATAGCTACATTTCTTTCAATTACCTCACATTTTACTTAAATAAAATTAGCAATGATATCCATAAAGTGAATTTAATATGCTGGTTTTATTTTTTCTAACGAATACTAAAATACACACATAAAATATTTCACAAATCACTTAAAATCACCTTAATACTTGTGAAAATTGGACTAGAATATTGTTGGTAAATGGTGGCTTTAGTGAGGTTAATTATTAAGTAATAAAAATGATATTAAGGTATTTTAGGATATTCAAATTCAGATAGAACTTTTCAAATCAGAAATATGGCAACCGGTGGAAAAGCAGATGCACATCAAAAACAGAGGGCATGGTACAGAGGCAATGGAATAATAATTCAGTTCTTCTCTATCTCTTCTCAAGAACTTAGCTAAATTTTGACAATAAAGCATGTGTGTACACAATGGAAGAACATTACCTAGTGTTAAAGTTATAATCAAGGAATAATTGTTCAAGCATTAAATAAGGTGGCCTATCTCTTCCCCTAACTTCTTTCCCTGATATGTTGTTTTTAGGTGCCTTTGAGTTGGTGTCTGACTCATAGCGACCCTACATACAACAGGTGAAACAGTATTGTTCGTGCTTCTTTTCTATTCATAGGGTTTTCAATGGCTGATTGTTTTTTGGGAGTGGGTTGCCGAGTCCTCCTAAGCATACAGAACTTGGTGTTCCCAGGTGGTCTCCCATTCAACTACTAACCAGGCCTGATCCTCCTTAGCTTCCAAGATCTGACAGGCCTGGACACCACAGTGGTACAGCTATAGGGCCTGATGTACAAACATGAAAATACAAGGAGATGGGTGTGTAGAACTATTTAGCGGCATGAGAGAATTTAACACCAAGGCAAAGAGACAAACGACATTGTTGACTTTGCCATGTATTGAGGAGTGTGGTGGCAACCTTGATCAAGTAAAAATCTAAAAACAAAAATAAAAACCCAAAACAATAACAACAACAACAACAACAAAAAAGATAAGACTTGGAGTTTGTATAAATAAGTAATTCTAAATCCATAAAACAAATAAAGAAAACCTTTAAAACAAAAGTGTTAGAGGAGTTTTAGATCACTGTGATAATGCTGTATTTCTTACTATTCAAACAAATTTGATGAGTTTCTTTAAGACTTAAGTTATACTTATTTTATGTACTAACTACTTTTTAAAGCATCTTATGAATACTGACTCATTTAATTCTCACCATAAACTCACTAGATAGGTACCATTTATCTCTCTAGTATTTCCACAGAGGTATTGAATAACTTGCCCCATGAGTCTGGTTTCATCAGTAAGAAATTTCTGTTGTTCTGCTTTTCCTACTAGTGGGCCTGACCATTCTAAAAAAGAAACTCTCCTCTTTTGAGGAATGATTGATTTAGAAACTCTGAAACTAAAGGCTGACTGTCAGCAACATGAGATAGTGCCCTAAAATACAAGAATGCATCAAGATGTGCATTATACATTTATAGTCAATAAGTTGAGAGGGGAAAATTTTCTAAGTCTTGTGTGAAGGAAATTCTCTTGCATTTACTGAAAAGTGCTTATAAAAGACTCTTCTTCTAGGTATTATAGGATGTGTTTGTGAATCCTGTTAACCATTTTAGTCTTTAACTGATTCTAACAACATAATGAAGACAAACAGAGCCCAGAAAAGTATAGAGAAACAGAGGCTGAGCCACAGGCTGCTCCAAAGCCACCCCACTCCTCCACTCCCGGGAGTCAACATGTTGCCACAAATGGCTCCTGATGTCATTAGGGAATCTGGTGAAGTCATCTTCACCAGATCATCTGGTGAAGTGGTGAAGTGTCATCTGGTGAAGTAGGATTACCAGGAAGCTGCAGCAATGCCCATACTTTTGTGTTCACCATTTCAAAGAATTCAGGCAAGACAGAGCATATAGCTCAGAATATACACAAGGTTTACTGTAGAAGCAACAGTATGCCCCAAAGGAATAATTACTGGGGAAAAACTGAGGCACCTGGAGAAGCTTGGCTAAACCTGAAAAATTCCTGGGACCAATCTTAGTCCTTGGACAAAACAACCTAAGATTGAGATGTTTCCCAGATGAAGGAAAAAAAAAAAAAAAGAATAGAGAGAAAAAAAAAAGAGAGAGAGAGCACAGAAGAAAAGTTAATCCATCTTCTATTAGAAGGATAACACCTTGATAGACAGTCAAGGTGGCCACTCCAACAGAAGGGAGCTAGGCACAATTTCTGTCTTCCCTCAGGTTTTGTTGAAAACCAGACTAAAGCAATGGCCTGCCCAGTGTGACATGCCATGGACACCAAACTCAAGTTGTGCCTGTCTCACACAAGCCAATGGAAAGTAATCTTTTGTGGTTTAGGTTATGGAGCCTAGAATCCTTGTTTTATAAAATGGCTTAATGGACTTATTTATTTTGGAAAGAAGGGGCCCACAGACAGTTGTTTTAGAATGGTCTGCCTTTGTTTATAACCCAAGGACTGAAGCAGATATTAATCTCAGTTAGGGTGTAGGACCCA
>VMDO01001967.1:150549-183726 GCA_007922755.1 Pedetes capensis
AAAAAAAAAAAAAAAAAAAAAAAAAAAAAAAAAAAAAAAAAAAAAAAAAAAAAAAAAAAAAAAGCCCTTCCTATGTCCTGGGAGGACTGTCCTACATATTGTGACTGGAGGTGGGTGCCATGTTTAATTCCTTCCTTTGTCATGGCTTGCTAACACCAAGCTAAGTGCCTGGCAAATATACTCACAAAATAATCTGACAGTTTTAACACATGTGGTGATCCTGGACTCAATTTCCCTCAGGAACTAATCAAGACCTTCATAGTGTCAATTTCCAGGAAAGAAAACAATGTATTCTCACCGTTTGTATTTTCTAGAATAATTATGTTCATAGTGCTATTTAAAGAGATGTACAGATAACAATTACCACTTTTTTCTGAATGTTCAAGTTCTTTGGGTTTCAGGAAAATTGGCACCAGAGCATAGCATGGTGCACAGCTCAGTCAACCTGGTGTTTGAAATTCCACTATACTGTTTATGAATTGTATTTCCTTATTTGTGACATGCTAACAATGATGACCTTATACACTTATTTTGCTATCAAGTGGACTTATATGTCTACATATATAGCTCCTATATATACTTCATGATATATAGAAAATGTTCAATAAATTGCTTATTAAAGTCAAGAAAACTTTGAAAATAAATGAAAATTCATTTTCAGCCTTTAAAAAAATTACTATGGTCAAAAAATAAAGTGAGAGCCCATGAAGGGTAACTGAAATAAGTGTTATCCATTAATGTCATGTTTTGGATGCTTTTTAAAATTTCAAATCCTTGCCTTTGGACAATATAAATAGTTCAGATTTTCTTTTTTGTTAAAGAATAAAAATATACTTTTGAAAGTTAAGTCAAGGAGAAGAAAATATGAGAAAATAGAAGTAGCAGAAGACCCCAAACTGAATCATTCCAAGCATGTTCTATAACTCTTTTGCTGTCAGTTATGCCATCCTGCTGGAGGAATTTCCATACTGACCCTGGAAATGCTTCTAGATTTTACCATGCCAAGAGAGTTACTAAAATTGAATTTTATTCCCAATAGTATTAGAATGTACCTGATTTGTAATTAGGTAACTACATTAAAAAGCATGAGGCATAATTTCATTAATCCAAGTGAAAAACTTGATAAAGTGTCTTAAGTGAATGTAAAGTTGATTTTCTTTTCCAAAAGCAAATTAAATCTCAGTAGTTTACAAGCTTATGGCCTATCAAGCATATCAGTAATTAGGGCCTTCATGGGTAAAATCAAAGGAACGTAAATCATTCATAAAGGATCTTCTGAACATCACCAGTTATCTTTCTGTGGTGAACTAAGTCCTTTGTTTAAGTGACGGTTAAGGGGGCATTTTAATTCCACATCCAATCCAACTCCACATTATAGTACATGGTAATAATGTGATATTTTCAAATAGGTCTACATCTGTACCACCTTGGCATCTCTCTGACCTTGTCTGATCTCAGAAGTTAAACAGGGTTGGGTATGGTTAGTCTTTGGATGGGATGCCGCTTGGGAACATTGGGTACTGTAGACTTGGGAGGAAGACCTAACATCCCACTCCTGGAAATCTCAGCCATCGAAAACCCTGTAAATAGCAGAGAAGCACTAACAATAGTGCCAGTATGACACAGTGTTAGATAGTATTTTGTTCTGTTATACGGGGGGTCGCTATGAGTTGGACCTGACTCGATGGCACCTAACAACAATGACAGTTTTCAATTTGTGTGTTTTTCTTCTTTGGAAATAGAAGAGGTGACATTTAAATTGTTTAGATAAAATTTGAAGAACAAATTAGGTAGACTGAGTCTGTTTCTTAATTTGTGCTTTAATTCTTATAGTAATTAACTCTGAGCCTTGAATCTAGTAGAAAACAATACATGTATTTTTTTTTATTTTGCCTACTTTAATTTCAGAAAAACAATAAAAACTCCCACAATGTACAACCCCCAACCCTGCTGTCAGATGAAAGAGGGAATGGGGCTTGATGCTCTTGTTTTCTGCCTTAGACTCAAGGACAAGAGAGAAACAAAACCAACTAGACATCAGCAGAGGGAGCCGGGGGGACAGAGCCAGTCAAGGCTGCTGTGGGAGCAATGGGGACACTATAAGAGGGCCCAGCTTTCCCAGTGGAAAAGCTATTCTACTTCTCCAATGAGATGGTCCTTATCACCTAGTCAGGAGCTGCAGTGCTGGGCTTCTCCACTGTTACTCCATCCTCATCAGTGCCCAGGCCAAGTTGGGTAATACAATGTGTGTGGTTGGAGTGGGTCTGGGTATCCTCAAGGGAGAAGCTCGAAGGGAGCAGCTTGCTTTTGAACAGCAGTACCACCAGGTCCTTGACAACCTTGTAGTATTTCCCTGCCTCAGCATCTCTGTGAAGGAGTGATTTGGCCTGATCACCATGTCTTCACCCTGTAGCATTGTGAGGGCCTCTGACAGTTGGACGGACTGCTTGGAATAAATACATGAAGGGAAAGATGGATGAATGAATGAAAGGGTTTTGTTTGTTTGTTTGGTTGGTTTTTTGCTTTTAGGCTGTTTATTTGATCCAGGCCATTACTTATGTTTCTATATTTTCATTTCTGACTCCTCCATGGGCATTTCATTCTTTTTGTCAGGCTCTAGGTCAGAGAATAAGAAATCAGACTGTACACATTTCAGTATAGGTGACACGACTTGATAGAAAAGGAATCTTCAGTGTGTTATTGAACCTTCCTTTATATTAACTGTTTTTTCCCTTTATTCATAAATGATGATGGGGTACAGAGTAATGCAGCTTTGGCTTTTCCACTACACATCCTTTACATCACTTTCAGCAACACTTTCATCAACCCACAAAGTTTATGGAGCCATATTAACTGTTTTTTCAGCCATGAAAATGATGATACTGGTAGCATGCACATCATATGATCATTGTGAAGTCTATATGACATAATATCAATAAAGTTAAACCAGTGCTTGGCATACAGTTAGTTCTTAGTGGTTTGTTTTCATAGTTATTGGTGATATCATTGTTAATTTTGAAAATTAAAAGGAAAATAAAAATTTTTACCTCTCAGGGTACATATTGAAAATCAAAGTTATATATTGTTACACATTAATTTTGTCAAAGAAGTGTTGTAGGTTGACAAAGAGCACCACATCAGATAAAGAAACAATATCAGCATTTTAGCTTCAGCCTCATGAGTTTAGTAACTGTAATAGACTTGATATTTTACACTTGTAAGGTGCATGTGATGAGAAAGTGCTGAGTTCCTGAAGATCACATCTTTAGTATTCCCTGCATTAAGTAAACATTAAATATTCATGGCTCATCATGATACTCACTAATCTGTTCCTTTCAGTTCAACCTTAGTAGTTATCATTTCTGCTTCTACCTAGCTGCTAATTGGATTTTTAAATGTTGTAAGTCTTTTAATTAAAGTTTTTTTCCTATTACAGGAAAGTAGCACATGTGACAGTAGAGAACATTACCAAATAAACACGATGAATAGTGTTTAGATATCCCTGCAACTTTACTGTCTAGAAGTAAACCACTGTTGATCTCTTTGCATATCTCTTTCTAGATCTTTCACTATCTGAGTCTAGAGAGTGATCATAGAGCATACACTGCTTTTTCATTTATCGAAATGTTTAACAAGAACCAGCAGCATTTGTGTAGTGACCTATGCTTACAAATTCTAATGATCTCCTGTAAAGAGTTACTCCAGTTCAAGGTAGAAGGCAGAGGCATGAGGAGGGAAGATGGCAGGACAGGTTGACTGGAGACATTTTAGTTGCTACTGATACATCTCTTGAGTTTCCTAACCCTGGGTCTGGGAAAACTGCCAACAAAAATCACATTAACATTGGAGCTTGCGTTCAGAATGGAATTAAAGCATTAAGACCACCCAAATTAGTGTATATTTTGGATTTGTAATTCAATAAAAGGGATCATCCTTTATTGTTTCTTCCTAGGTGACAAGAATTCAGAGTTTATCTTATTAGAACCAACCTTGTAAACTGCCCCTGTAAAAGAACAACAGAAATCACATGTACATATTGCTTACACTAATATAAATTAATTCAGAAAGTCTCCACCGAATACCCTCAAACATAAAAATGTAATATATTATTAGCAGTATTCTAAATTGGGATAATATTTTAAAAGGAAATGAAGTACTATTAATAAGATTCTTTGAAGACTGTGTCCACTTCTTTGGTTTTATTTCCAGCCAAGTAAAATTTCAAAAAAATGTTTGTAGAAGAGTGATCTATTCATAATAGCATTAATAGGAAAGAAATAAAACATAGTAAATATCCAATAATATGGAATCACATGTAAATTATGATGTCATATTTTTGGTATCACATATTTGCTGAGCAAAATCAAATAGCTTCATGCTATCAAACTCTGAGATAGGTTTTAAAGCAAATATTGAAGTAAAGACCAGTTTGCCATTTCTATCCACTTGTGTTAAACAAACATAAAAATAATTATGTTTAAATTTTCAGAAAGAACACAAAAGGAAGAACTAAGTGTGGATGCTTATAGGTCAAAGAAATGGAAATCAAGGAAAGGGGATATTTAGACTTTATGTAATAACTTTTTAAGAAAAATGTGTCTTCAATTGCTTTTATAGTTAAAATGTTAGATTAGAATCAATATATAGGTACACAGAAAACTTTTGTTGGATATAATTCAAATGAGTAATGATTATAGCTAAAGGATGGAATGATAGAGAATGTGTGTTTTCTGTTTTCCCTATTATTTGTTTGACTTGTTTACAATGAACATATACTGTTTTTAGAATTAGAGAAAATGTTGAATTTTAAATGGAACAGTAAAGTATGAAATGGTGGTTAACAGTGTAGGCTTCTGAGTTATATTGCTAGGGTTCAAATGCTGTGAACACAGGCAGTTTTCTTAATTTTTTTTCTAACAGTTAAAGTGCTTGGATCATTGTAGACATTTAGCAAAACAGAGATGCCATCGGTATTGTTATCTAAAAACCTAAAGGAAAATGTTTATGTTCTGAAAAGTATTATGTGAAACATATATTAATTTAATGTTGTTGTTAAGTGCTGTGAAGTCAGTGTCCAATGCATAGCAACCCTACATACAACAGGTGAAACACTATTGTCAGTGCTTCTCTGCTATTCATAGGGTTTTCAATGGCTGATTTTTCTGGGGGTCAGTGGGTTGCTGGGTCTTTTCTACCCAGCCTACAGTACCTCGTGTTCCCAGGCAGTCTTCCATCTAAGTACTAACCAGACCCCACCCTTCTTAGCTTTAAGATCTGACAGGATCAGATGCCACAGTTGTATGGCTGCAGGCTTTAATTTAACATCAGTGTCAAATAAAGCCTAGCTGAAAGAAGTAAAACATACTATTACCAAATTTTAGGGTGAAGTCCCAATTCCTGGAATTAGGCTCAGCCACTCAAACAAAATATGCCAATTAAAGAGATAAGTAATGATGAAGAGCTGAGAAAGGAGATTTAATAAATGTGCACATTGGCAAGTGGAATAGGTAAGGAGTCCTGTGACCCCAAGTTCATCTCAGGGAGCTTACAGGAACTTTAGGTTTAAGAAGAGGAGAGATTGGAGGGGCAAGGGCAAAGGTATGCATAATTGAGCAGTCTTTATCTGACTGTGATCCAGTTCTGGTTTTGCAGAGTGTTTTTAGGAAACTTTCTTGTCAGCTATCGCCACTAGAATAATTATTTTCAATCTCTTGACAAAGAGATATTTATCAATTAATGTTTCTCCAAATCCAAAGTGGCTGGAGGTTTGGGGCAGAGGTAGGAGAACTTCAGAGGCCTTTTGGAGTCTGGAACAGGACACTTGTGGTTCCAAGTAGGAGTCAATGTTTTTTAGTACAAGCAGTTTATAATTGCCTACTGCAAGATCCTACCTGACTTAAGACAAAACAAAACAAAACAAGATAGCTCTCAGCCTTGAGAGTAGGGCCTTAGCTTACTGTTACAATAGGCCTAGCCAAGCTATATTGTTTGGGCCCATTTTGTTGCTATGGTTATGGGACAAGGTGCCTGCTAGGTTATTTTAGATGCTTTGCATCAAGTAAGCCAAGATGGCAGTCAATATTCCAGCCCAGAGGAACCACATACACCATATTCCATCTCTTTCTCTGGGTCTTACATTCTTTCTACCACCTTTTCTGAAATGTTCCTTGAGCCTTGAGGGGGTGTCATACATTGAGGCTTATTTTTCTACATTTAGGGCTGAGAATTGGAGTACCACACCATAGCAATGGTAGAGATTACAACAACAAACACTCATTCCTGGAGCAACACAAACTTGAATGAACAATGTCCAGTTTCAGTCATGAGGGAATATTTTACACCAACACCAACGAACAGAAACATACAAACATCTACATAGTTCCCCTTTTGCATGCCCTGCTTTTAAAGGCTGAGAACATTAATATTAGTCTGCCCATCCACTGTTCCCCTGCAAGCCTTTTCCAACAACTAATCGAGAACAACTAAGCCACAGGGGTAGAGAGAAATATTTTGAAGGCAATTTGACAGGCATATTATATCCTTTTAACATAACAATCACCATAACTTTCCTGCTGGGCCCTATGGTGTCTCCAGCCACACATTTTTGTCCTGGCCTACAATACCAAACATGTTTCCTCCTGTGGTTTGTTGTATTGTTAGGTACTGTCTAGTCTAATTGGTTCTAACTCATAGCAACACTGTGTACAACAAATTAAACACTCCCAACACTGTTCCATGCCCAGCACTGTTGTCAGTGCTTCTCTGCTATTCACAAGGTTTTTGATGGCTGATTGTTTCAGGAGTGGGCTGCCAGTTCTTCTTCCCAGCCTGTAGCACACTGTATTCCCAGGTCATCTCCCGTCCAATGACAAACTAGGCCTCACTTGCTTGTTGATTGTTGTTAGGTCCCGTTAAGTCATTTTGACTTATAACTACCCTATATACAATAGAAGGAAACACTGTCTGACACTGTGCCATGCCCTACATTTTGTCAGTGCTTCTCTACTATTCATAGGGTTTTCGATGGCAGATTGTTTCAGGAGTGGATTGCCAGGTCCTTCTTCCTAGCCTGTAGAATCTTGTATTTCCTGGTGGTCTCCTATCCAAAGACTAACCAGGCCAACTCTGCTTAGGTTCTGAGTTCAGGTGGTATGAGTTGCCAGGGTGCTATGGCTGCAGACCTGACCTGCTTAGCTTCTGAGATCCGATGAAATGGGATGCCAGGGTGGTATGGCTGCAAGGACAAACTGTTGTTTTAGCAACTCATTTTTATTTTTAATTAATCTAGTCCTGGCCAATAGTAAGGCAGGTAGAAGGACCATTGGAACTTGTTGTCCTCAGTCCAGTTCTACAGATCACTGTTTATGAAATGAGCACCTCTGTCTCTGCCATGTCTCTGGGGACACCCGTACATAACACTGAGTTGGGCGAGTCCTTTCAAGGCAGTTTTACGTGTTGCTTTATTACATGGAAATGCTTGCAAAGGGTCTGTGACAATTTTCACACAGGTGAGGGCATATTCACATCCTTCACCGACAGGCACAGGCCCTATGTTGTCCACGTGCAATACTGTATAAGACAATTTGATGTGTATTTTTGCTTTATCATAGCATCTATTTATTGAGGTTGTAATCAAGAACAACACTCACATGTTTGGACAGCATGTAGAAAATCAATAGCAAATTTCCAACCTGTGTTGGCTCCCCTGTGGTCAGCCTTTATATGAACCCAGTGAACAGGCTCTAGAAAGAAGTACCTGAGGGCAGATGGCCCATATTTTGGTAAGGGCATCTGCTTCTTGATTTCTGGCAGGACTCAATAGGCTATGTGCTGCCACATGGAAAACTATCCGAGGCTGTAACTTCTGTTAACTCTATTGTATTTGTCTTTCCACATCTGTTATCACCACAGTGGTCAACATAGCACCTGGCAGTCTTCCCTTTTCCATTGGGCCATCCATAAAGTCAGGTCTCTGAATATAGTCCAATTGTCAATAAAGACTGTCACAGACCAAGTATCGTGAGTCACTATTATCCACATTGCCTTTAATTTTTCCCACTGGCTACTTTTTCCTTTCTCCAACCTCATGGTGTCTGTGTTTAAATGAATTGCTGCAGCTGCCTCTTCTGAAATCGTTAGAATGATGTTTGTATCTATGTCTGAAATGCTCATTGTATTATTTTAAATTGCAATGTTCTTACATTTTAATGGTGAACCATTTTACTGTCCTGTGAGTTGTCTATAATATTGTTTTTGTGAATATCACATGGATTCAGGAAAGATTGGTATTTATACAGAGATAATGCCTTTTGTAGAGTATCATTTACAATTTTGAAAAAAGAGAAGTCATAAGCCATATGGTAACAGAGATTATTCATTAATTCTAGTAGTTCTATTTTAGTTATTCAATGATTTACATCTGCCATTTGATGGGATCATTAGAGAGGTCAATAAACTCTTGGTACCAAATTATTGGTGAGGCGTGTTACCCCAAGTTTATAAAAGCTGCATTTCTATTGGAGGTGTTTTTTCCTTTTCCTATAATAATTTGTTATTATCACTGCCTTTCCTAGTGTTATATTGAACCTACTACAGACTAGATATTGTTCTAGAACTTGTCATCCTTGACCTAAATGATGATCCATAGGCTGTGGTCCCTCACAACCTTCTCCAAGTATATTGGATGGAACAGATGAGTTCCTTTTATAATACTCAGCTCTGGAGAGGTAGTTCATTAATAACTTACTTAATAGGAAATAAATGTATCATTAAGAATCAATATAAAACTTTTTACCACTCGTTCTGTTCTGTTCCAGTATTTTTGTAATTGCATAAATATAGCAATATTAAAACAATATAACAGATCTCATGCTGAAATGTAAACAGACCCTAGGGGAATGAAAATTTTCAGAAGATGCCATGCTGACAGCCTGAAGTGTTAGCATCAGGAGGAGGCTTCCTTCCTAGGAAGATTTTAGTAATTCAAGATGACCTGGCTCACAGTTAAATCTCCATATTTCCTAGCTTTTGTTTCAGCTTTTTTTTTTTATCTTTGCTGTAAAAGATGGGGGACTACCTGAGGAAGCTGATGAAAATTTGAGAACTGTTTTCCCAGTTTGGTGAAAATGTAAATAAATCCATTTTTCCTTCACCAACTGTTTCCTGAAACTCTTCTAAAATGCAAGGGAAGCAAAGTGGTGGCCTGAGAATCTGACTGTTGGTTACATCTTCTCTGATATATGCCTGCCAATGATTTTTAGTGATGTCATTGCCATAAGAGGAGGAGGAAATATACTGAAACCCAGAATTCCTATCATTTCAACAAAAAGGTAATCAGATATACAAATGTTTGGAGGATAATCCAAGAGCCAGATACCACAAAGAATGAAAAAAGCAGGCATCACACAATAATACTAAATGATTGTCTACCAAGCTGAGAATGAAGAGAATTTGATAAAGATGAAAAACTTGAAGAGGTGAAGGAAGAAAGTGAAGGAGAACAAAGGCAAGGAAAACCATCCAACACACCTAGTTTCTTATTTCTAAAGCTATGCTGCCTAACCATGAATCCCACTTTAGACAATTTTTTTCATTAAGTGCTTTTGGGTAAATTCTGCAACTTCAACAGATTTCAATTTTTCCATAGGTAAGATCAGTCTTACTAATAACATCAGCAAAGTTTCTCATAGGGATATTATGAGGATTAAATGTGATAATTCTAAGCATACAGTGCTTAGTAAAAATGCTTGGCACATAATATTAATTAATAGTACTGCAAAATAATGAAATGTTCTAATGGGAAGTAAGAGGGTAGAAGAATTGAAAGATTGTGAAATTTGGATGTTTGAGGGGAGATTTGTGTCAGGAAAAATGTTTAGAAAGAGTTTGTGATTTCACACCTAAGGACATTCATAAATCATAGACATGGAGAGAGTGGAAGGGGGAAAGGGAGGGGAAAGGGATTTATGCACAAGTGCTTCAAGATCTTCCTTTGTCCCCAAACTCCAGGAGGATAAGGAGTATCTCCATCAACACTATCAATTTATCAAGAAAGTCCTGCTGTAAGAGAGCCATTTAGGGCTTTGTATAAGGAGTTTCCCAAGGGTTTCTGTAATTTGAAGGTCTACAGCTATACCACCCTTGTGTCTGCTCTCCTCAGATCTCTGAAGCTGAGAAGGGTTGGGCCTGGTTAGTACCACCTGGAAATACCAGGTGCTGTAGACTTAGGAGAAGGACTGGGCAGCCCACTCCCAAAACAATTTGCCACTGAAAACCTTATGAATAGCAGACAAGCACTGACAATAGTGCTAGACATGGTACAGTGCTGGGTAGTGTTTTGTTCTGTTGTACATAGGGGTTAGTTATGAGTCAGAACTGATTTGACGGCACCTAACAACAACATGCCTGGAATAATTCCAAACTATACTTATACCTCTCCTTTTTAAAAAGTTACTGGCAAAACTGCATAGAGTAATTTAACCCATGAGAAAAGAAAAGAATAAAGAAAAAGAAAGAAGGGAGGGAGGGAAAAAGAAAAGAAGGAAGGGAGGGAGGAAGGAAGGAAAGAAGCAGGAAGGAAGGAAGGGTGAGAGAAGTAAAGTTAGAGCCTCAATATTTACAGAGAAAAAGTAATGCTGCCTATAAGATTTGGACTATAGCCTCATAAAACCTTCTTATTTCTTGTCTGAGGCCTTGAGTTCTATTCCCAGCACTGCAAAAATGGGAGAAGGATGTGGCAATCCACTCCTGATACAATCCAGAAACAATCAGCCATTGAAAATCCTATGAATAGCAGAGAAGCACTGACATAGTGCAGGGGATGGCACATTGTCAGGGACTGTTGCATTCTATTGTACATAGAGTTGCTATGAGTGGGACCCGACTGGGTGGCACCTAATGACAACATTTCTTGTCAGGGCTTGTTCTGAGATCAGGAAGGAGTTGGTGAGTATCAGATTGTCTCAAAAATGAGAAGAGGAGGAATGCAAAGGTTGAATATCTATAAGGCCCCACAAAGAAACAATTGATAGGATAGAGGCATTGGGCTGTCCGATGCATTCAAGCTCCCAAACATTATCCATTTCTGTGTTTAATGGCTTCCTTTAAGGCCAGTCACATTTCTATTTGGTAGGGAAGAAGTAACAAAGTCTCTAAGTAACAAACTTACTAAGTATTCAGGAAGTCTACTTATTTAAAAAGCACTAATACTCTAAATGGTATTCCATTAAGGCATCAGGAATTCTTGAAGAAAGGGCACTTAGCTTTCCTTGCTCTCTATTAACATGCAAATTGAAGTGTTAACAGCAATAACCTGACACCTGTTGCAAACCAAGGCTAGAACAACCATAATATCGGACTTCCACTCAATGAATTGCTCGGTTGTCTTTCCTTCTCAGGAACTCCCTTAAGTTAGGAAAACACATTGTGCATATAGCCCTTAAATTTGAATATTAAATTATATACTTGTTAAAAGAATTAAAGAGCTCATTTGTTCTCTTATTTAACAGTAAGTATATCTGTAGGGGAGTGCCCAATCAAAATGATTTATGTTTCTTCACTATTAAACTGTTGTGATTGTAGATGAAGAAATTGAAATTCTGAAATTTTAGCATATATCAGGAACTAGGGTATGCATCAGTTATTTTATAAAATATCATCTTCGTATAAAAATAATTGTGGTAAAAGGTGAATATACACTCATTCCTTTTCACAAAATTTAATCAAGATCTAAATCTGGCTTTTTAAATGTGATTTCAATTCCATTACTTAACTTGGTGTCTGTTGGTAATGTTTTATTGGAATAGGACCAGTTTTGATTTTTGTGATGTATGTGTTTTCTCCAAGGACTAAATGAGTAAATGTATACAGTCAGGTTTGGTTACATAGTTTATAATATTGTACAATGGGGTGATTTCCTATTTTAAATATCCTGGCACTAAATATTTTGAGCTGTACTTGAAACAGTAAAAGATATCCCATAAAAATTTATGTGCTGTAATTGAAATTAAGGTATCCTATTGTCTATTAGGGCTGGGATTTATCTCAGTTGGTAGAGCACTGCACTGCAGTCTCTGAGGTCTGGAGTTCAATTCCCAGCACCACAAAAATGGGAGAAGGGCCTGGCAATCCACTCCCAAGGCAATCCCGAAACAATCAGCCATTGAAAACCCTATGAGGGTCCCTATGAGTTGAATACTGACTCCATGGCACCTAACAACAACAATTGTTTATTAGGGCTGGGATCTAGCTCAGTTGGTAGAGTGTTGCTCTGCAGTCTCTGAGGTCTCAGGTTCAATTCCCAGCATCAAAAAAATGGGAGAAGGCCGAGGCAGTCCACTCCCAAGGCAGTCCCCAAACAATCAGCCATTAAAAAACACTATGAGGGTTGCTATGAGTCAGACTTGACTTGAGGGCACCTAACAACAACAATAGCAACAACAACATCATCATCTATTAAGTTTTTTAAAGCAAGATTCTAGATAAAACAACAGAAGGCTGTGCATTTTTCTATAATTTTCACATGATACATCCTTTCTGTCTGGGAAGTTAATAAAACAGGTTATCTGGTCACTAACAAAACATCCCGTTCTTCCTTTGACTTTTTTATGTTTGATATGTTATCATGTTAACTGATGGATGTGCAACTTGTTTTCCTTGGAAGTTGTTTTTATATTATGGCTGAGCAGTTTTACATGTAGAAAAGGCAGAATTCATGATTTAAAATCTAAGTAGAAGGGAACTGTGAAACAAACATCCATAGTTGGACATGGCAGTGAATTTCATCTTCTTCATAGAACCTGATTGTTTTTATAAAGTCATTGTGAGTTTGGGTGCTTGACGGGGATTGATGGACTGAGTGTTACCATCACGATGTGCTGCATTATTTATACACAGCAGCCAAATTCTATCTTTTGGTTTGTCCTCTCCTGTCCACTGAAGAACTGCAATATTCTATGAAAGAAAAATTCACTAGGCTTACAATTTTTACATAAACATTATAATACATAATCTAAGAGTATACAATTCAGTAAGATAGGTTACACATTATTTTCAGAATCTGAAGCAGTCTGATGTCCCTCCTGTGGTCTGTCAACGCTTACTTCTCCTGTCTGGTAAAGCCACAGACTTGGGCAACCAATTGCATGTGCATACTACCTGAGCTGATGGGTTCTAACCAGATACATGTTTGAGCTCATGTTGCCACTATCAATTCTTGTCTCCTAATTCAAGTGGGACTTTCTTCTGTTTACCAAGGAAGCTGTCTTTTAATTACTGCAGGTGTGTATTACCTTCTACTTTTTTCAAACTTCTGATCCCATCACATTTTTAGCAGCTTGCCTCAGAAAACACCAGATGGGAACTCCCTCAATTTGTGTCACAGCATGTACAAACATATGAGCATCCAGCCCAAACTTCCTACCACATTGTCTCCTTCCAGTCAGACTAAATCTTTCCACATGCTATTAAGACCTATCCATTTTATTTTTTAATGCTCACTACCCTTCTGATTATCTGTTTTCTGTTGTTGTTTGTAACCTCTTCTTTTCTAGTAGCTGTTTGTCATCAGCCAAAACAGTATTCAGTTTCTGCCATTTGCATTTTCAACTCTGTCTCCCACCACCTTTCATTTTGAATTGAGTAACTTTTATTGAATACTTTCTAAATGTCAAGAAATTTGCTAAAACTTGTGATTGTGTTTTATCATTTGGTTTTTACCAATTACCATTTTTTAAACAAATCAACAAAGATTTAGAAGAACAAAATTACCACAGTAATGTGGCAGAATAAGAGTTCAAGACTGGGCCACCTGACATTCTTAATCATGATAGTATTTTCCACATAATGCACCGTGATGCTTTTGGCAACTCTGGAAGGAATTAAGAATTAGTTTCAGTATACCACACCCCCCTTTTATTTTTGAGATAGGGTCTCACTATGTAGCCAAGGATGGCCTGAAACTTGCTATGTAATCCAAGTAGGTCTCAGAGTCGAGATCCTCCTGCCTCTGTCTCCTAAGTGCCAGCGTTACAGCCATGCATCACCACACTCAGCTCTCATGCCCACTTTTTATTGGTGGGGGGTGAAGTACTTGGGAGTTGAACCCAGGGTCGCATACATACATTGTTAAGTGCTCTACTACTAAGCTTCACCTCCCCCTCCTTTTGTATTTTTTATCTTCAGGCTGGGAATCCCTAAGTCATGCAGGCTGCCTCTGGCCTTGATGTTGGGATCCTCCTTCCTCTGCCTTCTGAGTCACTGGTCTTAATGAGTATGTACCACCTAGTTTGCCTGCAGCCATAGCCCTGTGGCATCCGATCCCATCAGATCTCGGAAGCTAAGCAGGGTTGGGCCTGGTTAGTACCTGGATGGGAGACCGCCTGGGAACACCAGAAGCTGTAGGCTTGGGAGAAGGACCTGGCAACCCCCTCCCAAAAATCAATCTGCCACTGAAAACCCTATGCACAGCAGAGAAGCACTGACAATAGTGTTTCTCCTGTTGTACAGAGGGTCGCTATGAGTCGGATACCGATTCGAAGGCACCTAACAACAACAACAAACCACCTAGTTTGGCTCACATCTGCTTTTAATCCTCACCTGGCTGCAGGCTGGCACTGAAATGTACCACTCTCATGAATGGGCCTTCATCTATGTCATTGAGGGACATCAAACTCCCTAAAGCAAACCAAGACTTCTTGACCTTTAGCTAACCTGACAATCATCCATTGAAAATGCTGAGTAACAGAGACACACTGACATATTGCCAGACATGGCAGAGTGTCTGGTAGTGTTTTGTTCTGTGGTACGTAGGGTTGCTATGAGTCAGACACAACTTGATGGCACCTGACAAAAAGCTAACCTGAGCTGTCATCAATCAGTATGTAACACTGTTGTTCACTCCAGTATGTAATTGCAGGTCACTGACTTTCTGAAGTCTTCCTGGCTCACAGACCTGAATTTGATGAGCCTTTCTTGTTTTCCCATGGTCCCTACATGCAGTGGTGACTACCTATTGACTTCTTTGTGCCTTTTGTTAGACTCTGAGAACAAGTTGTTTTCTGTCCTGGGCCCCAAAATATGTGAGGCAATTATGACTTTTAGTGACATATAGATGGGCTTCAATAACTGCAAACTGAATGACTATGGGGATCTTATTCATAGGTATAAATATTATAGTCAAAATATTTGGTAATTCTACTATGTGGTTGAATTAAACTGGGTATTTACAAAATTTCAGTTAATTCATTTATAGTGATCCAATACATGTTAATATTAAATAGTAAACATGCTATTTTTCTCTATCATGGAAAGTATTCTTTCTTATGATTTGCCAATTGTAGCTTCCTATGAATGATTTTCTTTCAATCTTATAGGACACTAACAAAGAAAACGTCAAATAGTTGCCTTTCCTTGTTTGCCATCCTTTCAATTGAAGACAAGGAAATGCAAAGTAACTTCTATTTTGCTGTCCTTCCTTCTTTTTTTTCTTCCTTGCTTTCTCCTATTCCTTTGTCTCCTTTAATATATTGAAATGTTTTTGTGAGATTTTAAAAATGTGGAGGGCTGGGTTCCACTCCTAGTGATTCTGACTTAATTGTAGTGGGCATCAGATATTTGAAAAGCTCCCTTATGATTCTACTCTGCAGCAAAATTTGAGAACCACTGGGTTAGATAATTTTTAATGTAGTATTCAATTGTAAAAATCCAAGGTTCTGTTATTTTAGGAGACTATCCAGAGTCTTTTAAAATAGAAAATATGCCAAATATTCTCTTTCAAAATGTTAGAGCCCCAAATAATTTTGTCTTTTTATCAAGTCACCTTAGAAGCCTTGTTACTAGTTGTAAAATTTAAATAGTCAACACTCAACAATTATTGTTGATTTTCTTCTAAATTTTCTCAGTCCAGTATGCCATTAGCATTTGAAAAATTATCTAAAAAGATAGTAAATATCTTTTAAAAAGTGGGGCGGAACTCTGGATAACAGTTAAGTGAAAATTCACTATAAATTATCTTTAGTATGGTTTTGAGTGCTAAGGTGTTTCCTTGTTTGAGTATTTATTTGAGTATCCCATGGCTGAATACAATTGTTTTTGGATTCTGTAGACTCTGAAATGCAGAACTGGATGATGTTTCGTGACAAGGATGCTCAATGGTTTGCCAATAAAATGGCACATCTATTAACACAGATGCACATATTCCTATTAACATTTTTTATTACCTTCCTTACTCTTCCTAATTGCAGAATAATATGGTACATTAGTTAGAATTTATTTTTAAAGCACATATGAAACTAAGTCATCTCACATCTTTCAGTATAACTTATGAAATATAAATTGGTCATCATATACTTTATCTTATGAGAGAAGGCTTTAAAATCAAAAGATAGTCATCAAACTCATTAAAATGCATAATAAAAAATTTCAGAATTCAACACAAGTATTATTTCAAGAGGCAACAAAGGAAATTGAGAGACCTATTGTCAATTCATTAAATGCACTTTTATTTTGTTCCACAGTTTCATAGACAGTAAGTCATAAGGGCGCTAACATGTTCTGTGAGTTTTGCCACTTTGAGTATGCAAATTCTCATGAATTTTATTTCATTTTAACTACAGTTACTGCTGATTTGTGTAGTAGAGTTAGCTCATTGTGCCAAGTACTCTATTTATGGTTGTTCCAAAATTCTGATTTGTACAATTGAAACCAAAGCTTTTATTTTCTTTCAGTTATTTAGTGAAATGGCATTAAAGCTGTCAAGTTCAATGAGAGAGCAATAAATTGAAGATGAGACTATTATGCACAGACCTGCATTGTCCTAGCTGTGGAACATGAATTTAAGTGGTTTCTGTTTTACTTCCCCACATATAAATATGGGTTTTAATATCCTTCACAGTTAGTTTGAAGAGATATTAAAGGAATTAAATAATAGGTTGTGCTAGTGCAGTAAAATACCTGAGTGATTTGTTACCAATTTTTTTCATTTTTAATTTTACATCTGTATACAAGTTTGTTGTAGAAATGGAGAAGGGTCAGGGATGATGGTGTGGACATAGTCTAGTGACTGGCAGCAGTTCTAGAGGAACAGAAAAAACAGGGAAGCATGTATTCATCTAAGTAAATTATCTATATGTTTACATAACTCTGAAAATATAGGAATACATTAATAGTACTGTGTTGTTGTTGTTGTTAGGTGCCTTCAAGTGAGTATCTGACTCATGGCCACCCTACATATGACAGGTAAAACACTATTGCCAGTGCTTCTCTGCTGTTCATAGGGTTTTCAATGGCAGACTGATTTTTGGGAGTAGGTTGCCAGGTTCTTCTCCCAAGCCTCAGCACCTGGTGTTCCCAGGCAGTCTCCCATCCAAGTACTAACCAGGCCCAACCCTGCTTAGCTTCCGAGATCTGACGGGATCGGATGCCACAAGGCTATGACTGCAGGCCACTGTATTGTTAGGTGCCCTTGAATAGGAGCCAGCTCCTACCAGTCCTATGTACAACAAAACAAAACACTCCCTGATTCTGTGCCAGGCACATGATCTTCTTTATGTTTAAGCCCATTGTTGTAGCCACTGTGTTAATCCATGTAGTTGAGGGTCTTCCTTTTTTTTGTTATCCTGCTACTCTCCCAAACACAATATCCCTCTCCAGGGACTATTCCATTCTGAATACATGTCCAAAATATGTAAAACACAGTTTAGCAATCCTTGCTTCCAAGGACCACTCTGGATGTACTTCTGGGACAAATTGGATGGTTCTTTTGCAGTCTATAGTACCTTAAATATTTGTCTCTAGCATCATAATACAAAAATGCCATTTTTTCCCTGTCTTCCTTGTTCAGTATCCAGCCTTCAAAACCATATGGTGCAACTGAAAATACCATGGCATGAGTGAGGCGCACCTTCCCTTTCAATATGACATTTTTACTTTTCAGCACTTTTAAGTGGTCTTTTGAAATAGATTTTCCTGATGCAATGTGTCTTTTGATTTCTTAGCTGTTGCTTTTATGGGTGTTGATTGTACAACCAAGTAAACCAAAATCTTGGACAACCTCAGTCTCTTCTCCATTTATCATGAAGTTGTGTACTGATGCACTTGTAAGGAATTCTTGTTGTTGCCATTGATGTTGAAGTGCAATCCATATATATTCTTTGATCTTCATCAGGAAATGTTTCAAATCCTCTTCAGTTTTAGCAAGCAGAGCTGTGTCATCTGCATAACCCAGGTTGTTGATGAGTCTTCCTCCAATCATGATGCTGCGTTCTTCATAATGTCCACATTCTCACATTATTTACTGAGCATAGTGATTGAAGAGGCACAGTGAAAAGATACAGCCCTGACACACACATTTCTGAACTTTAAAGCAGGTGATGTTTCCTTATTCTGTTCAAACAACTGCCTCCTGGTCCATGTACAGATTCTTCATTAAGTACAATTAAGTGTTCTGGTACTCTCATTCTTCACAGTGGTATCCATAATTTATTGTGATCCAAACAGTCAAATGCCTTTGCATAATCAATGAAATATAGCTAGACACCTTTCTAGTATTCTCAGCATTTAGCTAATTTCCATTTGACATGCTCTCTTCCTGGTTCCATGCCCTCTTCTGTATCTGGCTTGATTTTTTTGTAGTCCCCTGTGTAAACATTGATGCAGTTTTTTTTATAATGATCTTTAGCAAAATTTTACCTACATGTGATATTAATGATCTTGTTCGATAATTTCCACATTTGGTTTGATCTCTTTTCTTGGGAATAGACACAAATATGTATTTCTACCATTCTGTTGGTCAGTTAGCTGGTTTCCAAATTTCTTATAATAAATAAATGAGCACCTCCAGTACTGCATCTGTTCGTTAAAACATCTCCATTGGTATTCCATCAATTTCAAGAGCCTTGGCTTTCATCAATTCCTTCAAGCCAGCTTCCACTTTGTTCTTCAGTACCATTAGTTCCTGATTATATGCAACATCTTAAATGTTTGGTCATCCACCAATTCTCTTCAGTATATGACTCTGTATTCTTTCTGTCATCTTTTGATGTTTCCTGTGTCTTTTAATATTTTCCCTGTAGAATCCTTCACTATTACCACCCAAGCCTTGAATTTTTTCTTCAATTCTCTAAGCTTGAGAAAAACAGAGTGTGTTCTTCCCTTTGGGTTTTCTATCTCCAGCTTTTTGCACATGGCATTCTAATATTTGATTTTTTCTTCTTGAGTTGCCCATTGAAATCTTGTGTTTAGTTCTTTACCTTTGTCATGTCTTCCTTTTAATTTAGCTGCTTGACATTAAAGGGCAAGTTTCAGAGTCTCTTTGACATGTAATTTGGTCTCTTTTTCTCCTGTCTTTTTAATACTCTTTTCCTTTCCTCAGATATGATGTCTTTGATATCATTTCACAACTCATTTGGTCTTTGATCATTAGTGTCTAATGCATCAAACCTCTTCTTGAGGTGGTCTTTTAACTCAGGTGGGATATACTTCACATCATACCTTGGCTCTCCTATACCTGTTCTAATTTTCTTCAATTTCAGTTTGAACCTGAATATAAGCAGTTGATGGTCAGATCTACAATCAGCAACTGGTCTTCTTCTGACTTTTGATATTGAGATTTCCCATCATCTTTTTCCACAAATGTAGTCAACCTTGTTCCTGTATGTTCCATCTGGTGAATTCCATGTGTATTGTCACTGTTTCCCCTGCAATCTTAAAACCTTGACATCACATCCTGTCAGATCTTGGAAGCTAAGAGTTTGGACTGGTTAGTACTCAGAAGGGAGATGGCCTAGGAATACTACTATAGGCTTGGGTGAAGGAACTAGCACCCTACTCCCAAAAAACAACCAGCCTTTGGAAACCCTATAATTAGCAGAGAAGCACTGATATAGTGCCAGGCATGGCACCATGTTGGGTAGTGTTTCATTCTCTTATACATAGGGTCGCTATGAGTCAGACTTGACTGAATGGCACCTCACAAGAATGCAAGTCACCATTTATGTTGGTGGAAAAAAAATGTATTTGCAATGAAAAGGTTGTTGGTCTGACAAAATTCTATCATGTGATCTCCAGCATCATTTCTGTCACCAGTGCCATATTTTCCAACTGCTGAGCAGCCTTCTTTATTTCCAACTTTTGCATTCCAGTCACCAGTAATTATCAGTATGTCCTGATTGCATGTTCACTCTATTTTAGATTGCAGAAGCTGGTAAAAATCTTCCCTGTCTTCATTTGTGGCCTTAGTGGTCAGTGCTTAAATTTGAATAATAGTCATATTAAATGGACTTCCTTGTAGGCGTATGGATATTATTCTATCACTGACAGTGTTTTACTTCAGGACAGATGTTGAGATGTCTTTTTTCATGATGAATGTAACCCCATCTCTCTTTAATTTGTCATTCCCAGCATAGTAGACCATATGGTTATCTGATTCACACTGTGTTAATACATTAATATGTAAGAAATATAAACATATAAATAAACAAATATATTGGCATGTAAATGCAAATGCAAGAGTATATTTTCAGGAGATGTTTAATGCATATAAGAAGTAGGTTTAGCTGGGCACAGTGGGGCATGCCTTTAATCCCAGCGGCTTGGGAGGCCGAGGCAGGAGGATCACAAGTTCAAGACCAGAGACAGTCTGCTTAATTAAGGGAGACCTTATCTCAAAAAGTAAAAAAAAAAAAAAAATGGGCTGATGGTGCAGCACATTGGTCCAGCACTTGCAAAGCATGTAAGCACAAGGCCCTAGGTTCAACCCCCAGTACCGCAAAAAAAAAAAAAAAAAAAAGATAGGTTTAGTAGAAATATTTTTTGTTGTTGTTATTGTTGAGGTGCTGAGGATTGAACCCAGGACCTCAGTGCATGCTAACAAGCACTCTGTCAATTGAGCTAAACACCTAGCCCCTTAAAAATGTTCTTGATTGTCATGAACACATAAGATTAAATGTGGACTTTAAAATTAGACATCAGGTTCTATTAAGATTATGTTTGTGACAATAAACATTTGAGGCCATTTTGTTCCTTTGTACCAGTACACTGGCCTCCTTTCTGTTGCTTGACTTCCTCACTCTCTTGCCTATCACTAGGGCTGAGCACTTGCTGTTCTCTCTACCTAGAATCCTCTTTCTTAGCTTTTAACATCACTGCTTCATGCTCATCCTTCACCTTTCAGCTCAAATGAAAGTTTTACTTGACTCAGTCTTAAGAAATCAGTTCTATTTGCTATATTTCTTATCAGCCTCTTTTCCTTCTTGGCTTTTATTACAGTGAACATCTTGCCTATTTATTTGGAAGTTTTTCATTATTCATTTTCTCTGTTACCTTGTAAACTCTAAGAGCTCAGAAACTTTATATAGTTCATCTCAGCTACATTACTGGTGTCTAATGTAGTACCTGGTAGTTGAATATATAGTAAATGAGTCAGCAATTCTCTGACATGAACTGGAAACAGACATTAACATATCAAGAAAACATATCAAGAACACACAAACTGACAGCTTAAATGTCAATGAAATAAATTAGATGTCTTGTCTACCTGATACCCACAGTATTGCCATCATAGAAATTTCTTCTTTATATGGAATTTGAAAGTTCATACTTTTATATATTGAACTCATAGAAAAAGCACAACTATAATCATAAAGGTACAGGTTTTTGGTGTTTAGTTTTATTTTTGTTTGTTTTCCATTGTCTTCTGCAGTTATGCTATAAACATAATAGTTTATAGCTGCCTGCATACATTGCTACATAGGTTAAAAGATCATGGATTGCAAATGGATAATGAAATTAGATAGTCTCTGAACCAACTTGAACATGAGACGACTGGCAACAGGTAGTGGGTCAGTGAGAAGAATAAAATACTGAATGCATGCAGATCATTTCAGTCCATTCAGAACCCTGGAGAATAGGTGGAAAGAGCAGGCAAACAGTAAGTTAAATTTAGCCTGCAATGATTTCTTGCCCCTGGGAAAAATAATTGCTTCATTCTATTGCCAAAAGGCAAACCGGCATCAGCTTAATTTGCCTGAGTCTGCCATAAACTACAGATGGAACCATAAAACATAGTTAGAGTAAAATTAAACACATCTGTCCTAATCTAAAGCACGTGAGGCCGACCAGCCAAGAAACATCAAGGTATAATGCTGCACACAGATTACAATATGCAGAGATATATTTAGGAGCATGCTGAAGGTGGGATAAAAAAATACATGAAACCTTCTATTGTCCTTTTTCCTTTATTGAGCCTGCCTTCTTGTACTGCTTGTCATTATGGTTTTAAGACTCCACCAGCATATCTATTAGGAAACAAATAGACAAAAATCATTGATTGTAAGTTTGTTTATTGCAGTTTAACCAGAATTTCTTTCCTAAACTCATACTTCTTTAGACTAATTCCCATTACACATAATCAGAAGTGCCTACACTGTGTGTTAGTTAGACATGAAATTTATTTTTTCTATTAAAGTTTCAGTTCACATCTGTACTGTCCACTGAGATAATGGCTGTAGAGAAAATAAAAGGCTAAAATGTGGTGGTTTTGACTAAAGTAGCCATATAACTCATCAAACCAGGGCAGTTTTAAGGGTGAAAAGAGGTTGTGGCACCCATGAATTTCCACTGCCCCAATCTCCTTTTGAGAAAGAATGTGCCTTCCAGCTTCCACTAATGCAGCTTGCTGACAGCCTCCTTCAGCATAACTTTCCAGATGCCATTTGAATGTTTTAGATTCTCACTCTGCCCAGATGGTTTCTAGCCAATAATTGTACACAGTGAGGTTCCTACTGCCTCATCATTCCTTCCTATAGCAGTTACTCCAAAAGGTAATTTTTTTTTTTGGAGCTTCATGCTAGATTAGCTAAGAATTTGTTATGTGCACACTGAACAGAGGCTCTTCCTGATCAATCCTGATTCTACTGTCCCTGTCCCCATTTTCTCCATGTCATTTCATAGGTGTCAGACCTGCTTGCCCTTCATTTTGTCATTCACAGTCATTACTTCTCAGTAGATTTGATATACTCTTTTTCTTTCCCTGGTCCTATGTATTGAGTCCAGGCCTTCACACATGCTGGGTAAGCACCCTACCATTGAGCTGTACCTAAGTTCAGCTACGTTTATTATTCTCTTAACTTCATCTTAGCATCCACTTCCAGGAGAACTCAATGGAGCCATGTACACTATTGACAATTGGTTATGGTAGAGAACATTCAAGGTAGGACCTATAATATCCCCCACCTAATTATATGTGGAGGGTTTCTGTTATCTATCATCTGCTTTTTTCATGGCCAAATTCTTTTTGCTTTCCATTGGCATTTTCCTCCTAGCACCACCTCATGGAAGACATTTATTAATCTCAAGTAGACCTTGTCATACTAGACCCATTTGTACATATTGAACATTTATAGTGAAGAGGACCCAGTAATAATTTCTTTTTTCTTCTTAAGAATCTTCCTTCTTTTCCTTGAATATTTGTAGATACATATAAAGATCCCCAACTATTTCTCTTCTGCCCCTCCCCACCCATCCCTTAAAGGTTTCCTGACATTTTGTATTAACATTCATACTTAACAATTCATGCTAAAGTAAACCTCACCAATTCCAGATCAACATATTCAATATACTTTATCATTAGACTTAAAAATATTGGGTGCTGAACAGACTTCACAAACAAAATGCTTCCTTAAACAAAACCCATTTGTGTTAGTGACTTTTGTGTAACTGTGACCAAAATATCTGACATAAGCAATGCAAATGAGAAAAAATGTATTTTCTGTTTTTAAATGCTTCAGTCCATGTTGTTTGGCCCAAGCACTGAGGCACAACATTTTGGCTTCAAGACTGTGGGGTAAAGGCTCATCTTCACTGCATAGCAGATGAGAGAGAGAGAGAGAGAGAGAGAGAGAGAGAGAGAGGGAGAGAGAGAGAGAGAGAGAGATTGGGAAAGGGACAGAGAGGGAGAGGGAGGGACGGGGGAGAGAGAAAGAGAAGGAGGAGGAGAAGGAGGAGGAGAGGGGAAGAAGAAAGGGAAGTAAAAGGGGAACAAAGGGAAGAAGAAAGAGGAGGAGGAGGAAGGGGAAAAGGAAGGAGGAGGAGGAGGAAGAAGAAGATAGGGAGGCATTTGGGCATGGAGGGAGAGAGAAAGAGAGACAAGAAGGGTTCAGGGATAAAATATCACCCAGGACCCACTTCCTAAGTGACCTATTTCCTTCAACTAGGCCCCAATTTGTACAGTTTCCAAAACTTCCCAAAATAGTCCCACCAGCTTGGGACCAAACATTTCACACATTAGCAGGTGAGGGACATTTCATATTCAAATCATAGCATTCTGCCTCTGGTCACCAGAGGCTCATGGCCGTATCATAAATGCAAAATGAATTTAGTACATCTCCAAGAGTTTCCATAATTCCACCAATTCAAGCATTGTTCATGAGTCTAAATCCAAAATCTCTTCTGAGATTCAAGGCAAACTCAATTGTGAACCTCTGTAAAAAGAAAAAGCAAAAGTGTAACCATATTTCCATCATACATTGGTACAAACTAAGTATTCTCCAAAAAGGAGGAACAGTGGCATGGAAATGAGGAATGAAACTAAAACATGAACAAAATCTAGCAGGGAAAAAATTAAATCCTGTAGCTCCATGTCTGACATCAGGGTGCATGGCATCATGATGTGAGCTCCAGTGGGCTTAGGCTGTCCCACTCCCATGTTCTTGCCATTTCCATCTCACTTGACCTCTTTCTAGGCTGGTCCCATTCATCACCCACAGCTTTCCTTGGCAGATGTGTCATGTTCCTGGCATCTGCAACATCCTGGAGTCTCCTTTACAACTTAGGCATCATCCTTACCGTTTCTTGCACTGTCTGCTTAAAGACTATCTACAGTTATCCTGTTGTTAGGTGCTGTCGAGTCGGTGTCCAACTCATAGCAACCCTCATAGGGTTTTTAATGGCTGACTGTTTCGGGATTGCCTTGGGAGTGGATTGCCAGGTCCTTCTCCCATTTTTGCGGTGCTGGGAATTGAACTCGGGACCTCAGGGGCTGCAGCGCAGCGTTCTACCAACTGAGCTAAATCTCAGCCCGCCTTTAGGGCTGGGATTTAGCTCAGTGGGTAGAGCACTGCACTGCAGTCTCTGAGGTCCCAAGTTCAATTCCCAGCACCGCAAAAATGGGAGAAGGGCCTGGCAATCCACTCCCAAGGCAATCCCGAAACAGTCAGCCATTGAAAACCCTATGAGGGTCACTATGAGTTGGATACTGACTCCATGGCACCTAACAATAACAAGAAGGCTGACAACACTTAGTTTGGGGGCTGGGATTTGGCTCAGTGGGTAGAGCGCTGCGCTGCAGTCTCTGAGGTCCCGAGTTCAATTCCCAGCACCACAAAAATGGGAGAAGGGCCTGGCAATTCACTCCCAAGGCAATCCTGAAGCACTCAGCCATTGAAAACCCTATGAGGGTCGCTATGAGTCAGATACCGACTCGACGGCACCTAACAACAACCTAACAACAGTTATCCTGACCTTGGTACATATTGTGTGGCCTCCCAGGCCTTTGTTTGAAGTCTTGTTGGAAGTCTCTGTGAACCCTTAACTCTTACATTCTGTAAGCCTACAAAATCAGCATCACATGTATGATATCAGGGTACCCTCCTAGATCAAGCAATAGTAGTAGCCAGGCCTCATTGGACCATGACCATAGTAGCCTCTGAGTTCCTGGGAGGCTAAACCCAGAAAAGTACTTCCCTAGCTGGACTGATGAGATCATGGCACCTCAATGGCCCTCTATGAGCAAGGTGCCCCTAGAGGGCTTCTCTTCTCAAGGGAAAGTCTTTCAAACGAGTTTGCAGTTTCATACCCTGGATCCTGTAATGGGTCTAGATAATTGCTGAGATGTCTTCAAGGAATCCTTCCTATTGTCTCAGCATAAAATATTTGGCTTCTCCTTAATTGTGATAATCTCTTTAATGACCCTACCTTCCTTGTCTACAACTTTCAACTCTTTCTTTTTCTGGCTAAGATTTTTCAAATCTTTCCACTCTGATTTTTGTTCTCAATTCTTGCTATAAACCTCACTAAAAGCAGCCAGCAATACAATGCCACAGCTTGAGTTTTATGCTGTTTTAATGTTTTCTCTACCAAATTAATTACTCCCTTACTTTTAAATTGAGACTCACTTAAAATATCAGAACATGGAAAAAATAGAAAAACATTCTTTTTCCTAATGTTGCATGAATGGTGTTTAGTCCACTTCCCAGTAGAGTCCTCATTCCTATGTAAGTGTCATGAGCCTGGTATTCACTGTCCGCATTCCTGTCAGCATTATGATCTTCTGAGCGCTCACCACAATCACCCATTAAGTTACACTTATAGTATTTTAAGATTTTTCCTGGTCTGGTCTTCCTATCTCTTCTAAATTCATCCCACACACAGTTCCAAAGGCTTAAGTATAATACACTAATGTTCAAATTAAGTTAAAGTAATGACCCCATTTCTCTGGTACCAATTTTTTTTGTGTGTTAGTTACTTTGTGTAGCTGTGACCAAAATACCTGACATAAATGACTTAAGGGAGGAAGGATTTTTTTTTTTTTAAGTTCACACTTTCAGAGCATTCAGTTCCACATTACTTAGCCCCCTGCACTGGAACGGAACATCAGGAACTTATAGCAGAGGCTGTTCTTCACTTCTTGGCAGTCAGGAGTCAGAATGAGAAACCCGAAGGGGTCAGGGACAAGATATCCTCAAGGATCCACCCCCTGGGACACACTTCCTCAGCTTCTCATCCTAAAGTTTCCAGAACTTCACAAAATAGTGCCACCATCTGGGGACTAAGCATTAACGCATAAGCCTGTGGGGGACATTTCATATTTAAGCCATAGCAGTTGATGATGAAGCAAATACTCTCCACTTCCATATCTGCTTATTTAATAGTTTTATTTTTAAACATTTTTATTTTGGATGTTCTACAGACTTATCAAACATGATACTTCCTTTAAAACAAAACCTAAGATACCTCCTTTTAAAGATGGCTATCCAGTCATATAGGCAAGAACTCTAAAAGTTAACCTAGATTTCTGGCTCTCTTTCAACCTTTGCATTTATTTGGTCACAATGTCATCTTAATTCATTATACGTTTTGGTCATATCTGTTAGCACTTTTCTTCCTTTCAAAGAGACACTGTAAATATTGGAGGTTAGATGCAACATGGTAACTGCAGTTACCCATATGTTGTAGACTTGGGGTTTGGGATGTAGCTTAGTGGTAGATCACTTAGCTAGCATGTGCAAGACCCTGGACTTGTTTCCTAGCACAGCTCAACAAAAAACAAAACATAACACCCCCAAACAGCAACAAAAACCCAAGGAAACAAGGAACAAAAAGTAATTAAAACCCCAATATATTTTTTCTTAAAAAATGCTGAAACAGTGAATATAAAATGTGCTTACCATAAAATGAGAACTTTGTGAGGCAATGGTTATGTTAATTAGCTAGATTTAGTTATTCCACTATTTATACCCATATATATGTACTTCAAAACATCATATTGTACACAATAAATGCATTCAACTTCATCTGCCAACTAAAAAAGTAAATGTTCACAATTTTTATGTCATATTAGAAATGAGTAGGCAGAAGTGAAAAAAAAAGTACAAGGACAAGAGAGAAAAACAAGTCAGCTAAACAACAGCTGGCATCTATAAGATGTAATTAGAGGTGAGAAGATATGTCTCATTTTGACCACAGAAGCATTAAATGACTGGGACACACACCTAGTAGAAAACCAACCAGATATAATGCTGTCATTTAGAAAGGGCAGCACAAGCACCAAGAAAGGTTTCTTAAAACACCAAAACCTCCACAATGATGTAATAATCAAAGGGAAAAGAAATGCCAGATTCCTGTGACCCTGAGTATATCAGGACTATACACCAACGTCAGTAAATATACCCTACAGGAAGTTGACTGTAGCAGAGAGTAATGAGAGGTTCTTGATTTTGAATAAATATGTAAACATAAGCACAAGCCCATATGCCAGAAAGCCTCTAACATACCACTCAGACCTTGCCTCTCCCCCAAAGACACTGTTTCAGTAAGTAAATCAATATCAGTATCTGCAATGTGCCTTGTCCCTGTGGGCATTGCTGCAACCACAGATCCTGGCCTGAGGAATATTGAAATCCTCTTTCTGGTAGCATTGAAAATATAATAAATGAAAGAATCTCCAAGAAATACATAGGATTGTGATTGTATAAATGTTTGGAGGTTAATTTCATCTTAATGCACCATTTAGAGTTAGTAGATGGCATTGTTTTTAGTCTGATTTTATCAAGCTGTACTGCTCTGCTCACACCAGAGGCAGAGAAACATGATCTCACTCATAAACTGGTGATTAAATCTTTCTATAAAATCTAAACAATTATACCTTTGCTATTAGGTTAGTAACCCAGCAGGTAGGTAGTGACCTGGGGGAATTTTCATTTGTTCGTTTCATTATCTAGCATTTATGATCTGGAGTTGGAATTAAATGGTGTCTCTATTGCTTTCCATGTCTGTAGCCACCTCTTAGAAGGACCAAGAAAGTTCTCATCATTTTTGCTGGGACTAATAAAAAAGATCAATGCTTTATTCTTTTGCCTTCAGCTTTACTTCCTCCATCTGATCATGTACAGTGCTGCACAAATGGTCATTCCAAAACACAGATGTGGTGATATGCTTTCCAATGCCTAAATTCCCTTTATGATTCTCTAGTGCATAAAGATTAATGGCAAGAAATATTAGCACTGCATGCAAGGCATTTCTTTAGTATGCCCTTATTCTGACCTCTATTCCTCATGTGCATCTATGCTCCTGCTGTAGTGGACTATGTGAAGTTCCTAGAATGACTTATAATCCTTTAGCTTTGAATATGTTTTTCTTTTTGTCTGGAATCAACTGACAGCAATGATTCCCTTTAGAAGCTTCAATTGATCCCACACTTTAGATTATGTATAAAAATCACTGATCTTCTATGTTCTTGCATTTATTTTGTTTCCCATACTAGGTTCTGTATTTCTCCATGGTAAAGACTTTCTTTAGTTCGCTGTACTCAGCATTTATCTCAGAGCTTGCCATACAGTAGATACTCAGCGAATGGAAGGATCGACAAATGGATAGACAGATAGTAGTAGTAGGCAGAGCTGGCTAGCTAGCTAGATACATAAAAAAAGATAGAAAGCCTATTTAAATTTCTTTACCAGTCATCAACTTCCCCATTCAAAATGTGCACTGCAGAATGTTTCCAGAATTGTCTTTTAACATACAGATCTAACCCTATCGAAACTTTATGCATATCTAAAACTTTCATTTGCTATCTTATAAATTACAATGCCATTTATTAAATCTTCCCTCATTTGAAAAACCTCACTTTCTTATCCATTTCCCATCAAATATTTCATGGTCTAGCCATACTAAACTCTTTGATGTACCCAAAACATTGATTGATTGATTCATTCATTCATGAATCTCTTTCTTGCAATCTACTCCAATGCTAGTGTATTATTTTTTATCTATCCTGTTAGTATGGCTCATAACTTTTTCTTTTGTGGTATTTGGGGTTGAACCCAGGGCTTTGTGCTTGCATGCTTTGCAAGTGCTGGACCACTAAGCTGCACCTCCAGCCCATATTTTTTTTTTTGAGACAGGGTCTCGCAAAGTTATGCAGACTTCCTCTGATCTTGAACTTGTGATCCTTCTGCCCCTGCCGCCCAAGCCACTGGGATTACAGGAATGTGCCACAGCACCCAGCAATAAGTGTGACAAAAGTTCAGACTTCCATTTTCATTTTTTCTAACATTTTTATTTCACTAATCTAAGAGAAGAGATGAAATAATTCATGTCAAAGCTCTTACAAGAAGTTATAGTTCTTAAGAAATCTAAAGGAATGGGAAGTTGGGGCTCAAAGGCTTTTTTTGGTTTGTTTGTTTGTTTGTTTAATTTTGAAAATCATCATTGTTTTTAGTCCAGGAGTTGGTACATTCATCTATAAAGTGCCCTTAGAAACTGTATTGGCATTTATGAATCTGATTCTAATCCTCTTTATGCAATAAACCACACCCATGATTCTGTTGGGGTGGGATTTAGCTCAGTTGGTAGAGTGCTGCGCTGCAGTCTCTGAGGACCGGAGTTCAATTCCCAGCATTGCAAAGACGGGAGAAGGACCTGGCAATCCACTCCCAAGGCAATCCCAAGACAGTCAGCCATTGAAAACCCTATGAGGGTCGCTATGAGTCAGACTTGACTCGAGGGCACCTAACAACAACAACAACATGATTCTATTGGAAGCCTGCTTTTCATGCCAGAACTAATCAGATTTACTTTTTTTAAATGTCAGGATGCCCACGGACAATCCTTAAGATTTCTAGATGTCTTTTTATTTATATAAGAGGGTCTTTCAGATCCCAAATGAATTACTGGAAGTGTTTTCACAAAGACATTTATAGCCATATCCTTGATTTGTATTTATGTTGGGACTATGTCTTTTCGGCAGAGTTCTAGTTTTGACCATTTATTGGTTTGAAAATCTGGAGTTAAACAGTTTCACTTTCTAGTACAAATTATGATCCTTCTATATTCCTTCTCTTTACTTTTAAACTGATTTGTTCTTTATCTAGCATGTAATATCTATCATGTGTAAGTATTAAGAGCCAATTGAAATTTTAACAGAGTACCTGGAAATTTCATCACTCATATCTAAAAGTTCATCAAGTTCATTTTCTGTCTCCCAGATTACCTCAGGTGACAGCTTTTGCAATTGTCTCTCTCAACATAATATTGATGGCTGTTTTTCTACCCTTCTCTAGCCATTTCTCACTGCTCTTCCAGATTCCTTCAGCTACATGGTTTCAAAGACAAAACCGTCTATTTTACATCTTTGTTATGGTATGACTTATTTCTCTACAGCAGTTTCTCTCTTACCCTTTCTTGTTTCTCTCACCTCTTTCAAGTATGCTATGTTGAATCTACTCTCATGGCAGTGATGTTAGTTATTGCTGAAGGGTACTTTGTTCATTTAACTCCAAAAATTATTTTCTTTTAAGGCTTTGTTAACCTATAGATCTTCCTGGAGGTTTGACACAATGCCATGTAAATAAAATGTCAGAAGAAATTTGACTCCATCTCCATACATACATAGTTGAGTTTCAGAGTTAAATATGTGAGTCATATTCTTAGTCAAGTCTGTAGTTTTGAGGAAAGTTATAGCTGTAGTGTCCTACCTGGAATATTTGAATAGAACTCTACTTCCCAAGGAGGAAGTAGAAAGTTTCACATGCTGTTTCAGATGTCTGCTGGCATCAAATCTGTAACATCCTATTGACCAAAGCCAATCTACATCGACAAGCCCAGATTCTAAGGTTCCAGAAATATGCTCCACTTCTTTAATGTGAGGATCTGCAAAGTTAAAAAGCAAAGCATGTGGATATAGAGAGGAGATATATTAAAATAATTAATAAAACCAGCCTATCACAGATATTTAGGTAATCTTTTTAATAAAATTATATGCTATTTTACTTATAGATAATGAAGTTACCATGAACTGAATTAACAGCTTTCAGTAAATGGTTGTTGTTAGGTGCCATCAAGTTGCTATCTGACTCATAGTGACCCTCATAGGGTTTTCAATGGCTGTTTTGGAATTGCCTTGGGAGTGGATTGCCAGGCCCTTTTCCCATTTTTGGGGTGCTGGGAATTGAACTCAGGACCTCAGAGATTGCAGGGCAGTGCTCTACCAACTGAGCTAAATCCCAGTCTGGTCAGTAAATTATGTTGTTGTTGTTGTTGTTGTTGTTGTTGTTGTTGTTGTTGTTGTTAGGTGCCATCGAGTCGGTGTCCGACTCATAGAGACCGTCATAGGGTTTTCAATGGCTGTTTCGGGATTGCCTTGGGAGTGGCTTGCCAGGTCCTTCTCCCATTTTTGTGGTGCTGGGAATTTAACTCGGGACCTCAGAGACTGCAGCGCAGCACTCTACCAACTGACCTAAATCCCGGCCCCAGTAAGTTATAGAATTTAATATTTTCCATACTACATAGCATTTCTCTTAGAAGCACATGGTTTCCAATAGACCTCTCATACTTTGTTGTTGTTGTTGTTTTAGGTACCATTAAGTTGGTGTCCGACTCATAGTGACCCTATGTGTAAAGTCGAAACACTATTATAGTGCTTCTCTGCTATTCATAGGGTTTTCAATTGCTGATTGTTTTTTGGTAGTGGGTTGCCCTATCCTTCTCCTAAGCCTATAGTGCCTGGTATTCCCAGGTGGTTTCCCATCCAAGTACTAACTAGGTCCAACCTTGCTTAGTTTCTGAGATCTGATAGGATCAGAAACCACAGTGGTTCAGCTGCAGCCTGCATACCTTATATTCAAATCTAAATAGTAAAGTGACTTCATTAAAGGAAAATCAGTGGAGTATGGTATATGAACTAGTCTGTTTTAATGCCATGACAAAAAAAAATCCATATCTGGTTCTTTATTCCTCAGGTGATGTTTGTGATCCAAATCCATGTGAAAATGGAGGTATCTGTCTATCCGGATTGGCTGATGATTCCTTTTCTTGTGATTGTCCAGATGGCTTCACAGATCCCAACTGTTCTAGTGTTGTGGAGGTTGGTAAGTGTGAGATTTAAGCATTTCAGTAGTTATCCTCTTACCTTTAACGAATGATTGACAGATTTGGCTGTGGTACAGAATGGAGATTCTGTTTAAGATTGCTATTTAGTTTACTGATTTGTAATACTTTCAGTATTGCTGTTTTCAGTCTATATTTAAATTAGCTCTTCCTTAGTGGTATTCTTAAATAACTTTTTTGTTTTTAATGATTAACACTATTAAAGACACTAAAATAATACTTGAATATAACAAATTGATTTTATCTTTAATATAAATATAAATTCTTTTCAAATAAAACAATAAGTCCCAAGTGGCTTTATTAAAGTTAAATAACCACTGTAAATGAAATAGGGCTTTTTTAAAAAAAAGAACTGTTAGTATGTTGTATTATTTTGTAGCTATCGAAATTATTACTATTCTGAGCATATGAATATACATTATATTTCTAAGAATATAACAAAGAGAATATTCCAACTGAAATGCTCCTCAAAGTCTATTCAGATAGCTTATTTTGCCAAAATTTATTAGAGTTATTGAT